>CM035129.1:47878025-48478025 GCA_020205605.1 Panax ginseng | reverse complement strand
TAATTAGGGTTTTATAATTATTAACTTAGGGTTCTAATCATTACGGTCTTTAATTACTAATTAGGTTTACTTTAATTAGCAATATAAAATCTATCATAAATGATATTAATCACAGTAACACAATTTCTGACTGATCACAAATTTCAGTTTAGGTTTCAAATTAGGGTTTCTAATTATTAGAAATTCAAATCTAAACTAGGGTTTTAAATTTACAATTAGGGTTTCCTAATTAGCATATCATGAAGTAATACATAACATAAATCATATAACATAGTTACATAACAGTCTTAAATTTCCCATTTAAATTGAAAAACAGGGTTAAACAAATTAATGCTAGGGTTTGAGTCAATATACACCATAATTGACCAACCGTCAACAGTACGTACATACAATACATATTTATAGTACTAAAAAATCAAAATATTATAATATCATATTATTATCATCATTCCTGTCCCAGAAACAGAATTATGGTTTATCATACTAGTATTAGGGTTTATTAGTAACATTAAAACTGTTCCATACATTAACCTTACACACATAACATACAAATCTATAATCACTGACAAATAATAATATAATATTATTATTCTCATTCCTTGATCAAAATCCAAAATTAGGGTTTGGATTCCATATCTGATTTATTAACCATATATAACATTATTAATTATGTTAAATAATTAACTTAATTAATCTAAAATAAATTCATATAATAAAATAGTTATTATAATAATGTTGTAATCATTTCATATATTATTTAAATAATATAATACTTATATTTTCATGGAAAATAATGAATAAAAATCATTTTCTGTGTAGATTAATTATTACAAGAATATAATTTATAATGATCGATAATTCTAAAATAAATTTATTCCTAATTATTCATGTAATAAATAAATTTTATATTTATCACATAAATACATACACGTTGCATTGCACATATCCTTTCCTTTAAAATAATAAATAAATAAAAAAAATTATACGCAAAATTTCTGATTTATTTATATAGAAAATATCTGGTTATTACATACATAGAATTACATTTGGTATCAAAGCTTGGCTCTACTAATATTGATCGTTGCAGGTCGTAGGGGAAGATCCTATGGCACACCTAAAATTTCAAGAAGGTCAGTCCACAAGTAGGCCACCGCTGTTGCTAGGAAGTGAAAACTTCAATTTTTGGAAGTTCAGAATGAAGATCTATCTGAACCGTGACCCATGGGAATGGTGGGTAGTCGAAAATGGACCAGTCATTTCGCGACATGATGATAGCAAGCCAAAGAATCTCATGGAAATGGACTCAAATGAATTGTATATGGTATCTTATAATTCCAAGGCCATGAATACACTTTTAAGTGGCATGGTTCAGTCAGAGATAGATAAAGTATCTTCTTGTACTACGACTAAGGAAATTTGGGACACAGTCATCATGAGCCATGAAGGTACTACTAAAGTGAAGGAGGTCAAGCTGAGCATGCTAATGTACGAATACGAACTATTCGAATTAGAGAAAAATGAATCAATTAGAGATGCACAAGCAAGGTTCCTTACTCTAATGAATTCTCTAAGCATGCTCGGAAGAAAGATTGATCAAAAGGAAATCAATCGAAAGCTTCTTAGAGTCATGCCAAAGCGATTCGCACCAAAAGTTACTACACTTCAAGACTCAGTCACAATCAGCACAATGGAAACTCTTACCTTATTTGGAGAACTTGAAGAGTTTGAAAACTAACTAAAATTGTATGATGAAGAAGATGAGGCACCTAAGAAGAAGACCCTGGCTCTACAAGCTGAAAGCTGCATAGACGAAATTGATGAAGATTTTGATGAAGAAATTGAAATACTCTCAAGAAAACTCGAGAGACTACTTCAAAGGAAGAAACAAAGGAAAAATCAAATAGGTAGCTCAACTCCAGTGAGTAAGTCCAAAACAGAACAAGAAGAAGAAACTGTCCAACTCTGTTTCATGGGACTAGAAGACGATGATCAACTTGAGGTAACGAATTTTCATGAAAATTTTGAAATATCTACATCTGATTATCTTGCTTTACAAAATGAAAATCAAAGGCTTAAAAAGAAAACTGCTTATTTTAAGAACTTCGTAAATGAGCTAATGAATGAAGTTGAGTCACTTATTGAAGAAAGAAAAGAAAATGAATATCTTAAAAAGGAAAATCAAATTTTAAAAGAAAATTTAAAATTGAGAGATGCATGCATAGATGCTTTTAATGATGGAAAAATGATGAATGTTCAACACGATGATAATGTAATAAATGATCTTGCTAAATTTGTGCAAGGAGAAGAGAACCTAAATGTTATGTTAGGGGCACAAAGGTCCAGTATTGATAAACAAGGAATTGTGTATAATCCTACTAATAATAATATTAGAATGATTAATAGTAAATCAAGGCATAAACCACTTTATTGTTCACCATTTGTTACTTGTAAAAAATGTGGTTTTAAAGGTCATTTTGATTCTAATTGCAATAAAATTAGAATAAAATAAATTTGGGTAAAGAAAAGTGATTTATATGCTACTAACCCAAAAGGACCCAAGAAGATTTGGGTACCAAAAAGATAGAGACTATTTGTTTGTAGGTGTCTCAAGATCAAAAAGGAGATGGATGATTCTTTACTTTGCCTATAAATTATTTGGCAGAATCTGTAAGTACCTCATGTTGTTTTTTAAATAAAGTTTTAATTAGATATATTATTATAAAAACTACATGGATTTCGTATTACAAGGATTCATAACATCATTTATTATGTCAAATGCTCCATATTTAATACACATGATAATCTTGATAAAAGGTTGAGGAATATGTTCATATTGTATTTGATGATTTTAACCGTGACCTGTCAAAAGAAGAAATTGAAGTTTCTGCAAGAAAAGACATTCTGATTAATGGAAAATAGACAGCTCAATCCGGACAGCCTGAGCCGTCTGCATCAGAAGGAAAAATAGATGAACCAGGAAAACATGCAGATGCCTAAATCCGCATCGCTTCAATTCATTCTGCTTTTTAAAGCGCGATCAGATGAATATTTTGATGTAAAATCTGATATTCCAGAAATTTAATTAGATGAACAAATGACCAATGACAGTCTTCCAAGAACAACCATAACATTGAAAAGTTATCCTCCTAACCTGAGCTTTAAAGACCTCAACATTGGGATGATCAAAAGAAGTGCTATTGAAGAGATTTTTGATTCTGAAAATATAAAATCCAAATCTACATTAAGGAGCACAACTATCAAGCTTTCTACTGGTTACAAATTGTTGTTATATAAGTAACAAATCACAAAGGTATGGTCGTATTGTTCACTTGTTATATGTGGTTTTGTTATAAACTTGCTCCAATGATATTCTTTATCTTTGCACTTATTCTTTTAATGTTGGAAAATGGGGAGAGACAACTCTTTAGCTATATTGATATAAATTATTTTTTATTAATGACAAAGGGGGAGAGATACTTGTGCTTAATGATTAATATGATAATGACAAAGGGGGAGATATATATATGGTACTGAGATACTATATTGTGCTTGAATATGCAAATGATGGTAATTTAATTATTTCCTTAATATGCATAAATTTAGGGGGAGTTATATAGGTAGGGGGAGCATATTGCACTTATTTTGTCATCATCAAAAAGGGGGAGAATGTTAGTTATTGCATAATTGATGTTTTTGAATGATAACAAAATTCCGTGACTGTATGGATTATGGTTGTAACTATGATAATATAATATGCATGAATATTGGCAATATATAATATTATATTATATGCATGGATTGTGGGTGGGCATTATGGTAACATATAATAGTCCATATAAATCTATATGGCATGATTGCTGTAATATCATCTCAATTGATTGTCAGGGAATGAAATTTGGTCAACTGATTAGTTGATTCAAATTTGAACTAGAAGCTTCAAAAGGTATATGCTCTAAATATAGTATATTGTTAACAAACCATATCTTTCGTATCCCTTCATATCAGATGATTGATATCATATCTTTTTGGTTGAGCTTATCAAGGAAACAATATATCTATTGATTTGGTTTTGATTTCTTGTGACTGAGAATTTCATGGAATTAGCCCTCTCATAGCCGTTAGAAGCTCTACTATATATATCTCTCCTGCTCGGCTATTGGAAGATAGAACTTGGAAAGGCTTCAATTAGTCTCATAAGTTCTATTCAAAAATAATTCTGAGTTTCTTTCCAACAAACCTTTTGTATTGTTCTTAAATTGTATTATGCTGGAAACTTGATAGTCTGTAATCAATATCCTAGTTCTTAGTTTAAGCCGCAGTATCTCGGCTTGGTCTATCTAGAGTTGATAGGATCTCGTTTTGTAGACAAGCTTTCAAAGGCTGCGATAGAAGTGCAGGTCTCGATGGTGAGAAGGATTGCAGAGGTGCAAGAAGGGGCAGTCGTGTCCAACGGAAAGCTTTCTCAAACAGGGACTTATTTTGTATTTAGTTAAGTTAAATTAAAATAAAAAGAGTCTCCAATCCTAGTTGGGATTGGACGTGGATTAGGCCACTAGATTAGAGGATAGGGGCTGAACCACGTAAAAATCTTGGTGTGATTTTTTACTGCATTTATCTCTTTAACTCGTCATTCACGCTCGTATTTTTTGTTATTCACGCCACTATCCAGACACTAAAGCAGACAGGTCTAGCTGTCTGATAATAATAAACGAAGAAGAAACACTAAAGCAGACAGGCGTAGCTGTCTGAATTAAATCTGTAGCATAAAGTTATAAAATGTTTTCACCATTTATCACTTTTAGCTTAAACACCTATTCACCCTCCCTCTAGGTGTGCACATACATAGAATTACAGAAAAGAGCCATCATAGCTCCCTGATAAGTTGCCCCGGCATTGATGAGGCCGAATGACAACCGTCTGTAACAAAAGGTTCTCCAAGGCGTGATGAAAGCAGTTTTCTCACTATCTTCCTCAACGGCCATAATTTAATGGTACCCCACAAAGCAATCAGCAAAGGAGTACATGCCGTATTGAGCAGTATTGTCAATAAGAATGTGGATAAAGGGCACGGGAAAGCTATCTTTAAGGAAAGCTTTGTTCAAATCCTGATAATCCATGCAGACTCGCACCTTTCCTCCTGATTTAGGCACGGGAACAATGTTGGATATCCACTCCGAATATGTGGACACCATGATAATGCCAACTTGAAATTATTTTACAAATTCTTCTTTACCATTTAAACTCCACTCAGGTTTCAATCGCCTGAGCTTTTGCCTAACTGGCTTGAATCCTTTTTTAATGGGAAGGCGATGAAGAACAATGTCAGTGGACAAACCCACTATGTCTTCATGATACCATACAAACATATCCTGGAATTAGGTTAATAGTGCAACCATGTCATTCCGTTGATTTGTGGTAAGGTCTGAACCAATCTGGATTAGCTTAGGGTTGTCTAAGGTTCCAAGATTGAAAGAAGTGGTTTGATCAAGATTGGGTTTAGGTTTATCTGTGACTCATTCCTTAATCTCCTGAGGTGTCTCAATGTCCTCTTGTATGTCCATCAAGTTTGAGTCCAACTTTGCATCAAAGTTACAACCCTTGTGGAGAGAAGGCACCTCATCAGTAAGTACATGCACATCTAAATTCAGAGTCCTGAAAAAAAAATGCTTTCACTTAATATATGCAACTATTCGATCATACAAAAGTGTTAGCATATACTTGATAAAATAACTGCTAGTACTGTAAAGAAAAGCAAGCAATTAAATTTATCTATAGGGCAGAGGGATTTTTTGCCCATTTTACCCTCGTTGACCAATGCATGGAGTGCTACTCCAATTGTCGAGGGTAAAGTCCTGATGGACTGCAGTGATGGAAGGATCGTCATTGTCTTCCTTGTCCCGAATGATAACCATGAAATCTGGGAAATCATCGTCTGGGGTGTATCTGTTTGTATGTTCATCATGAACAATGACGTGTATGCCTGCCATCATCAAGGCAATGTCATGTTTACGTTTCCGTTCCTTTTCTTCCACTTCAGGATCAGGAATCAGCACCTCTTTAGCTTTGATTGGCATTGGTTTAGGAAACAACATAGCCACAACATGGGCTGGCACCTTTACTAGAGACTGTATCAGCTCATATGGTAAAGGTATAGAAAATTGCCGTAAGGGTTAAGCCCCGAGGAATCTGCCTTGTGCTTATGAGGATTCTCGTGGATCGAATCGCGTAATAGCCTAGTCCTATTGCTCCAATTTGACTAGACACTTGAATAGGGTGCTTAATACCCTGCTTATCTTTACCAAGCCCTTGTCCAGGTTGATAACCTAATGCCATCATTTCTAGAGTAACCGACATAACCTCGACAGAAATCTTGGGAATAGGAAGTGGCGCTCCAATAGAATGGTATTGCGTGGTACTCACTTCCAGAGTATGAAAATTGGCCGGTTCAACTTCTGAATTGAAGTTGATGATTGGTAGAGTTCCTTGTTTAAGAGATTCCGGCTTAGCGTTGATAGTGACTAGACTGTTATTGATAATGTATTTGAGTTGTTGATGGAGCGTGGAGGGAACGGCTCCAGCCATGTGTATCCATGGTCTCCCCAATAACAGGTTGTATCCTGAGTCTATCTTGAGGACGTGGAAGGATACATTGAATGTATTTGGACCAATCTCAATTGGCAACTCAATCTTTCCGACGGAATTTCGTCGGGATCCATCAAAAGCTCTAATAACCGTATGGCTGCTTTGGATCCGCTTGAGATTGACATTCATCTTTACCAAGGAGGCATAAGGACAGATATTTAGAGATGAGCCTCCATCTATCAAAACTCTAGCGAGCATGTACCCGGAAGAAAAAATCATAATGTGTAATGGTTTGCAATGACAGGTCCCTTTGGGCGGTATATTGTCATCAGTTAAGGATATCACATTATTATTGAAAATGTGATCAACTAGATGTTGAAAGTTTTCCACATCCACTGATTTTGGCAAGTAGGCTTCTTCCAAAACCTTCAGTAAGATCTTCCGATGATCCTCGGAAGAGAAAATCAAGTCCAGTATATATAGCTGGTGTGGAGCTTCTCGCAAGCTTAAAACCACCTTAGCTTCATTATGACCCATAGTGCAGAGGAATTTTTCAATCTTCTCCATGGGAACCTTACGCTTTGCTTCGCAAGTAGGTTTTATCACCCGTTGAGGAAGATACAGTGGATTTTCCTTTAACACTGTAGCAGTGGTATGAGACGTGGATCCTTCAGCTTTTCCATAATTCCATGGAATTGTGTAAGCTGACAACAGGATGTTGTGGTCTGAAAGGTAAAGAAATTGGCTCAAAAGTGCCACTTTCAAAGGTTTGTCACTCCTTTGAGTTGAATTGGTTGTATGGGGAAATACTTTGACAGGCCTCATCATCCACTTCGGATATAACTCACATCGATCCCTTCCATTTGGTAAGACATGCATTCCCACCCTTGAGTTGCACAGTGTAATCATCTGCTATTTGCAGGACACCACTATCAATAAGATTCTAAATGAGATGGATGAGTGCCCAACATTCTTCTTTGCTGTGACCGCGAGAATGTGAATGATATTGACACACTTCATTAGGATTGAATTGTCCTGAACGGGGATTGATTGGAGGGAGAAGGAAGGTAATTCTTCCTTCGTTGATCAACATCTACAATATCTCCTCCATAGATTGGCCAAGATAGGTAAATTCCCTTTGGTTGGAAAAATGCCGACGGGCTTTAGCATTGGCTCTCTTTGCAACCTTATCCTCCATAGCTTCACTTTCTTAAGGTGGTGATGGAGCATTCATGACAAAAGGAAGGAGATAGGCATGCTCCTGCCTAATTAATTGGCGTGTGACTTGATGATGGTGGGTCACCAGTTCTGCCAGTTACTCAATTTTTTTGCAAAGAGCTTTCATCTTTCGTTCCATTGTAAATTGGAACTTTACATAATCCCATCTGTCAACACCGTCTTTGATGGTTTGGGATGACTCGCCATTAGAATTGGAACCTTATCCAGTGCTCCAACTGATCATGCTTACCTCTTCTTCTTTGTGTTGAGGAAGAGGGTTGTCCTGAACATGAGGTTGACCTGGCTTTGTGACCACGATCTCACCATTGTCTATTAAATCTTGGATCTTGTGTTTCAAGGCCTAGCAATCTTGAGTACCATGTCCAGGTGCTCCGGCATGATAAGCACACTTTCGAGTAGCATTAAAACCCCTCCTATTAGGGTTGGCTGGTGGAAGAAGATGTGTAATTTTCTTCTGAGCAGTTAGAAGAGCAAGAATATTCTCGAGCGAGTCCCCTAAGGGTGTGAACGTTCGAGGGCGCTTTGCATCTCCACCTTTAGGCAATGGAGGGTTTGAAGATTGCGCTTGAAAAGGGGAGTAATTTCTCCTTTGCATAGGCATGCTTTGATTGCCTTTTTGACCTTGTATTATTAAGAAAACATCCTCCTCTTTCTTTTTATGGACCCTCTGGAGGTTGTTTCCATAAGATCCGGACTGGATGTGCTCAAGAGCGGCTAGGTCTTGAATTTTACCGGACTTTAATCCCATTTCAGCCATTTCTCTGTGCTTAATCATTTCAGAGAATGGTTTGCCAATACTAACTAAGACTCTTTTATAGAAAGGAGCTTCCTGTACATCTATGAATGTCATGACCATTTCTGATTCCGTTATGGAAGGAATAACTTGAGCAGCAAGGTGCCTCCACCTTTGAGCGTACTCTCTAAAAAACTCATTCGACTGTTTTTTAACCTTGGTAATTTGGTACTGATCAGGAGCCATCTGAGATTGAAAACTATATTGAGTGAGGAAGGCGTGAGCCAGCTCTTCCCAGCTATGGATCTTTGAGTTGTCTAATATGGTATACCATGAACGGGCTTTTCCAGTCAGACTTTTCTGAAACAGCTGCATTATGAGCTTTTCATTTTTCGCATAAGATCCAAGTTCTCCAATGAACACTTTTAAATGTGTATAAGGATCCCATAATCCGCCATACGTTTCAAAATCAGGGGTTTTGAATTTCTCTGGATAATGAACACCAGGGAAGATGCAAAGGTCAGCATATGAAACACTTCCATTTGTTCCAATCTCTTTGAGAACATGGATAGTTTCCTTCATTTGGAGTACTTTCTTCTTGATATCACCGGTGTCTGGATCTCCTTTGAGATGGCTGCGTTCAGGGTCTTTGTTGGTAATATCCAACGGAGGTTCTAGATTTGTTTTATCTAGACCTTGTGTTCCTCCTTGTGTAGAGGATTCTGTATGTGTAGGTATCTTCATACCCCGAGGTGGGATCGATGCAATTTTTCAAAGAGAACAACCAAGTTCGTAATTTGTTTACTCAATCACAAATTCTTCCTGTGAAACAACATTAAACCGGGTCAAGAAGACATGAGTGATCAGTAGGCTCGTGGGCCTTTTGGATTTTGAGCTGTAATGTGCTCAATTGCTTCCCTACAAAAGACTTATATAGTTTAGTCTTAGGTATGTGAATGTTATCATAATATGTCCGCTTTTAGAATTTTTGTGTCCGCAAAACCGGTTGATAATTGATAACATGTCATGCATGCACAGATAGTCTTCATATTTTCCATTACATAAAGATGAGCATGGAATAAAATTATAAGTAAATGCTCTTACAAGTACTTGAAAATGGTAAGTATGAAGAGACTTTCCTCCGCGTTTTTTTTATCAGAGGTTGACCTATCTTAGGGTTACTCTCGCAGCTTTTTGGCATGAAGGTTCCCAGATCATCGCAATCTACTTGACGGGAAGTTAATCCGGTCTTTCAACTGGAGCGAATCTGGGTGGTGCCTTTCCTGAGCCCCGTTGGAATTATTTTTCCTACGAGTCCAGGAATCAAACACGGACAGGATAGCCTCCTGGTGGAGGAACCGCACAACATACATTCACATACAACGTGTCTCACCGTTTATGAAAATGATAACATGTGCAAAGCACTAATATCACAGATAGATATAGTATAGTGCAGTAACTAAGATGCATTCGTACACATTCATCATAAATGTTAATGCAACATCCATACACAAGCATATAACATTTTAAAAAAGCTTGTAATAGCGGCTTTAGCCCTCTTACTGGAGTCCCCAGCAAAGTCGCCACCTATCGACGTTGAGATTTTTGTGTGTCCCTTTTCATTACTTGTTCTTTGGTGTTCTCATGTTAATGTGAGATTTGTTTGAAAAAACAAGTGAAAAAGGTCCGACATGTATAATGTCGACTATTTGACTTTAAGAGTCGCAAGTTGGTGTATTTAACTGGTTGCACCAATGCAACCGGAAAAGGTTTGCACATTGACCTAGTGATTTGACACTGCTAAACGGGTCTGTGAAATCGAGATTCATTTTGGGTCCGGGCGCTTGATTATGCGGAGGGAAGGTGTTAGGCACTTCGACATCCGTGTTACTACTATGACCGCCACTTTTGAAGAAACCGTTATATGAATATGTGTGTGTGTGTGTGGATCAATGTGCAATTATTTGGAAGTAATGTTGTACCTCATTCGTACTTATATACATAAGGTTTGAATTTATAGAAAAATTTAGTTTTAAACAAGATATAACAATGAAGTTTTGTAAAAAGAGGTTTTTCAAACCCTGTGCTCAATAATAATTGAGGCTTTTGATACTTCCATTTTATTAGTTAATGTTTGGCTTGTTTGCTTTTATTTTAGAGATGCGAAGCATTCTCGAGAAAATAATATACAGAAGTGTCAAACTCCTCACGGGCATGACAGCCATCCAAGGAAATTCAGACACTATAAAATAATGTACAAGCTGCTCACAGCTAAAAAATGTCCATCATGGGAACCGAATCTAGATTCACTGGACTGAATCTGTGATCACATGATTCCTAGGCTCACATGATACTGCAGTTTGTATGAAAAGCAGTAAGCAGTTATATATAAAAGCTGTAAATATATATATATATATATATATAGACATGATCAACCGCCACGAAGCAACTCCATGGGGGATCAAAAATGTAAATATATAAAAGCGATATATATATATATATATATATATATATATATATATATATATATGTATATGTATATGGACATGATCAACCACCACGAAGTAAACTCGTGGGACGTAAATGTAAATAAAGTCAAAAGTAATCAATCGCCAATAAGTAAACTCCAAAGGTGATTTAAATGTAAATAAGTTTGTAAAAGGCCACGGAGGAAACTCTAGGCCTAATAAATATAATATATATATATATATATATGTACAAATATATATATATAAGCAAAGAACACAATCGGATGTGAATCCAGACTCATCAGATATGTCCGAAAACAATTATATATATAAGTATATATATATAAGTATATATATATAAGAGAGTAAATGCACCGGATGTAAAATCCAGGCTCATCAGATATGTCTGACAACAATTATATATATATATATATATATATATATATATATTTATATATATATATAAAAGTGTATAAACGCCTGCATCAAGTTCAGGGCTCAATCGAGGCATAACTCGATAATGTTAGTCCATATATGAAATATATATATATATAAGTATATATATACGTACATAATGAAAACTACTAATCGAAGTCCGAAAAAACGCACATACAACACGACTCTCAATGTGTATAACAAAGGTGTGCTAATATGAGAAGAAGGCTTTATAAAATGTGAAAATGCTTTATAAGTACGCAAAGTAGACTTCTATGATTTTATATAGATAAACACTCGGCTCTGGCTCGGATAAAAGATAGCTATATTTGAGCTAACAGATGTTTATAGAAGAGGAAACACTCAATGTGGGTGTATACAGAGTAAAATGGACAGTGGCTTCCTAGCCTTTTTCTCCGCTCCTCCTTCAAATGGTCAACCCCTAAGTCTCATATTTATAGATCGATGGCCACAGTACACCTGCGATGATACCATGGTTATACCTGCTGGGTCGTGTCATGGTACATCCCGCCTCAGAGGTCCTGATTGTCTCAAAGGTCGCACTGCATCAGAATGTGCGCCGAACTTGCAAAACTTCAATCCGAGCATCCGAATGAGGTATATCTAACCTTCTTCTGGACCGCTTGTGTCGAGAGTTACGAATGACATGGATTAGAGGTTCAATGGGTCGAAGAGGGGTCCATGGCCATGGTCTTCAAGCTTCAAATTCTATCCAAAGTACTGTCATGCGTAATAGTCACTCTGGATTGTTACTCCTCGGTTCTTATGGGACATTATTGGATGTATGTATATATGAAGTGTTGAGACGACGCGCAAGTGTTGAAGGGGCAAGATGATGTTTGAATCTTTTCCGGGGTTGTCGCCAGTTTGAGTTGAAAGTAGACGTTGCTCAGGGTTACATCTGAGATTGGACTACGTGTTTGTATGTCGCGATATCATCTTGTAAGAGAAAACGTTGAGGTGGTAAGATGACGTTTTGACTCCTTACCGGGGTTATCGCTTGTTTGAGCTTAAAGCAGACGTTGCTCAGGGTTACATCTAAGAGTGGACTACTTGTCGGTATGCTGCAATGTCATCTATGGGTGTGCCTGTATACCCGTTGTTAGCTCCGGGTCTGAGGTATGAGTGCCTCGGCAGGAGGTCTAAGCTTGAAGTTGATCGCATGTATTGGAAACAAGCATTTCCGGAGTTATCGCCGGAACTGCAATGGCATCTCTTGGGGCTATCACCAAGGATGGAGTCACTACTCCCAGTGTTATTTCTAGGACTGGAACTGAGCGTCGCGGTGTTATCGTCGAGACAAAACTGTCCTCTCCGGTGTTGCCAGTCTTTTGATCTGCGTACCTCGGGGTTATCTCCGAGGTTGGAAATGACATTCCTAGTGTGTGTTCCGGGTTTGAGATGAAATTTCGACCAGTGTTCCGTGTTGAACTAAACTTCCTGGTAGTATCCTAATGGTGTAAGTCGCCTTCCGTGGTTATCTCCAAAGATTTAATTTGCCTCCCGCAATGTTAGTAAGAAAAGCGTGGCGAACAATTTTGAGTGTCTACACATGTATTTGGCTACTCAAGATGGGTGATGTATACCTATTTTGGGGGTGTCACAGTTGGTATCAAAGCTTAGGGATATGATCCCTAGCTGAGATGTGAGACAAGAACTAGGATGGGAGAGATGGGGAATTCCTTCGCTAGTATCACCTACCTAAGTTTATTTGGTATTTAATTAGTCGGTCAGAGCATAGGGATAATATGTGATATGTTAATTAACCCTTGTTTTGTGGCAGTGTTTGAAAATGGCAGCTAAATATGTTAACAATGGAGTGAATGAGACCGTTGAGACACCTTTAATCACCAACCAGGTTAACGTGATGTCAGACGAAGAAGAAATTAGAGATATCTATGTGGTGAGTGAAGAACTAATAGCTGCACCCGAGCTAGTCGCAGAGGTAGCAACTGAGAGTGATGAAGAAGAGGATGAAGAGGAAGAAGAGGAACCTGAGGAAAATTTATAAGAAGAATTTTATGATCAAAATTTAGAATTACAAAATTGTAATCATGAGTTAGAAGAGCAGGCTGAAGAATGGCAGGCGGTCATGGAGCAAAGAGATGCAACAATTCAAAATTGTGTTACCCGATGTGAGATGCTTGAACAGAAGCACTCTTTGGCAGAGTATAAGATATTAGAGCTGGAATCTGAGAATGCTATGATCAAAGTTCTGATGAAAGAAGAAGCAAATGAACGAATAAGAATAGATGATGCATGGGTAAAAGCCGCACGACACGTTGATATTGTAGAAGAAGATGTTCGGTCTAATAAGGCCAAAATAGATGAAATGGATTTCACTTTTTGGACATCAATTGGGAGAATCCAACATCGAATTCTAATTACCTGCGTAAGTAATAACCAACCCCAATTCGATATGGATCGGAGAGTAATGATTCAATCATGGATCGTGAATGTGACGAAGCAATTAAGGGTGGAATGTACTCTTCTACAAAGAATGTTAAGTCCAACTGGGATGTCCTAGACAAGTCAAAATCCAGTAGTTTAAGAGAGAGCATTTTTTCGACGAGGATCCCGAACAAAGTTATCACGAGGTAAGTTAATCATAAACTCTCATAAGTCTATACCTTGTTAGATACCCTGCCTACCCACTCTTTTATTTCACCTAGTTGTGTTCAATGTTTGAACTTGGCTCTTGAGAAATTAGACTTTGACTTATCTGTTGACACTCTGTTAGGAGAAACCTTCGTTACATCCATTATTTATAAATCTTGTTTAATTCAAATCGACACTTTCACATTACCTGTCAATCTTATCTCTTTGAAAATACTTGCATTTGATGTGATTTTAAGGATTGATTGGTTAACTACTCATCACGCTAAAATCGATTGCTTTTCGTAAGGTTGTTAGCTTTCATATTCCTAACCAACCTGTTATGCGAATTCAAGCAACCAAACCACTAAAGTCAATCATTGTCATATCAAGCCATAAGTAAAGAGCCCCAATCCTTTCGTTATTGACTTCCTTGTGTGGAGTGCACCAAAGCCAGACTATCTATAGGGGACATCGTGAATGATGATGGTAAGTTGATAGGTATCCAACCTGACGTATTCTCGAAGAACTTCCTGGCCTACCCCAGAGCGTGAAATCGAATTTTCTATTGACCCCAGTACAAAACCATTTCTAAAACCCTTAAATATTTCTTCAACCAAAACGAATGTATCATGCGCCAAAGATGTTGGCTCAAGCTGTTGAAGATTACGATCGTACCATTCAATATCATTGTGGAAGAGCGAACGTGGTAGCTGATGCGTTGAGTAGAATATCGTATGCGTTTACGAGTGCGATGTTGTTAACACAAACCCCCATTTTGTATAACTTACAAATGATGAAGATAGAGTTAAAGACTCTAGGGACCCACATGGTGATATCAAATATACGAGTAGAATCGACTTTAATCGATAAAGTTAAAGCCGTGCAAGATACATACCTGAATCTAATGAATGTTAAGAAGAAGGTTCAAGAAGGCGTTATCTCAACCCTCGATTTAATTGGTCCATTTGAAATCCTCGATCGAGTAGGAACTGTGGCCTATAAACTCGCCTTACCGCTAAGTATGTTGTATGCTCATAACATTTTTCACGTATCGATGTTACGTAAATATGTGGACGACCCGAACCACACTATTAAAGTAGAACTAGACGAGATAGCAAAAGATTTAACGTATGAGGAGATACATGTTAAAATATTGGATAAGAAGGATTATATTCGACACTCAAAGGTTATACCTCAAGAGTTAGAATTTGAAATGAAGTCAAGGTATCCTCACCTCTTCTAAGATACCAAGTATACGACGAATTTTGAGGGCTTACATTTCATAAGTAGGGGAGATTGTAAGACCCCAAATTTTATGAATAAAGATTTAATTTTCTAGAAATATTTTTTTGAATATTATGGTGTGGATTTGAGATAGTTTTATAGTTGTGGGTAGTATTTATAAATTTTCCAAAGTATGCAAGTGGTTATATAATATTCGATTGGTCGGGGAATATTCATTTTAACGGGGAATATTCTTTTTGTTAGGGAGTATCCGTACGACGGCACAATCATTGGTGGACCCCACAACAGAAGTATTTTCGTAGTTAGAAAATGACAGAATTATCATTTTATAAAAATAACAAATAAAGTGTTACCGTTAAAACCGTTGAACTACTCTTTAGTAAAAGTACGTGAATACGCGTGGGTTGCATAGTAGCAATACCAGATTGATTATTGATGCTTACGTGATAAGTCACCGCTTATACTCAATTATTATTATACAAAGAATTGTCGTGCATCATATCTCTCATAATCGTTGATTCAATTATTGTCACAAAGATTCATGACGCCCCAAATTCGGGTATCTTTCAACCCGGATGGATGGTGCTCCACTATACTAACATCCATACAATCATTCTATTGAAATACAACAAAATGAAGGTAATTACTATCTTTTATTACAATCAAAGTATAAATCCTTCCTGGGTTCATAAATCGGTTACATCGTTCATTGTTTATAATGTATAATACATATAAACTTACTACACTATTACACAATGCCTAAGCATCCATCTTAGCTTTGCCCTTATCTCTCTTGGCATTCACAAAGACGCTCATCTTTAAATGCGCTTATATGATTCACGCAAGAAGTGAGCATGACATTACCAAAGAAGTTTTAGGCAAGTATAACAGGAATACCACATTCGTGAATCATATAACAATTCTGACATAACTGAACAATAGTTATGAAGTATTATGAATCAATAATACTTTAACAGTTCATAACATCAATTCCCAAAGTATAGAATAGATTAGGAATTTTGAACCTACGATAGACCATGAACAAGAATTTCAGCTTTTCATACTTGAAAAGGAGTCCACAAAGACTAAGGTTGTTCATCCGATAACTTACGAGCACTTCTAGGTGATCAACTTATAGTACTCTATGTTGATCAACACTCATTCATTAAACGTATTTACGTTTAATATTTTTTGCAAACTCGTGTGCCCATCGAAATATCGATGAAAAATACTTTTGTTTGTTCATAGACAAACCTTACCTTCATGTCCGTACCAATTACTTGGCATAGGATAGCGTTAACATTTCTATATAGAAAGATATAAATCATAATCAATCTATATATTACGAATAGTCTAGCCGAGCTAAAATCTGGCATCGACCCTTTCTTTGAAACAAGGCTGGCAATTCAATTCATGAATCACATACAACTTGGCTAACATGAAAGTTAGACAAGCGTTAAGAAAAACTTGCCTTTTAGCGTCTTCAAATATTTTACTCGACTGACCACAGCCTTTATAGAATCTACATGATATATTCACATAGCACACTATAATTAGCCATCAACAACTATTCACATTGTTTATATAAGCTTCTTTCTCTTTTATGTCTTTGTTAACTTAATATCATTATTAAAGTTAATAAAGACTTATTACCCATCGTCCCGATTTATTAATCAACTGACAATTATTAACCGGACTTGAACATTGTCGGTGAAATACTAACGTTGTTCAACATTCTTAATTTACTAATATGCATTACATTCCTAAATTTCATACCATATACCTTAGTATAGGTAGTATAGGAATAACTTTAATACACTTATGAAGTGCACAAACATCATCCCTTTAGGTCCCTGAACAAACGAAGTTTAAAACCTAAGTCATTATCCAAGTCCTCACTGCATACATGGCAAGTGACACATATATAGTATTAGGATCAAGGTCATGACGCTAGTTAGCGAAGTGACTGAGATCCCGACTCAAGCGTTGCGGCATGGCAAATTATACTATGTCTGGCGCCGCGGTGCCAGACCTCAATACCAGATTCTCAACACTTTTGAAAATCTTAGAGAAATTCCCGGGGCCGTAACTTCTTTGTTTTAAGCCCGATTTGGTCCGTTCAAAAGCCTACACGTTACAAATGACGTAATATACGTGTTCATATTAGAATTTGACACTTTCGAATCCGTTAACTCAAAATTGACCATTGAGTTCATTTTCTATACGTTCGGAAACGTTAATGAGCGTTCAATGCTCGTTTTCTTTGTTTTAAGTCAGAATTCGACGATTCTCGAACCCACAACTCTTAATCACCCTATCTTATGTGTTAACATTGAAAACCAACGTTTTCAAGTCTCACGGAAACTTTTGACCCTTAATCCGGAATTTAACATTTTCGACGTTTTAACGTCTATTTTCGTAAAATTCACCATAACTTCGTTACTATCGTTCTCTAAGCCAAATCACATGAAATATTCCATGGATTTCATATCTACACCCTAACCAATCAAGATGCATAAACTAACGTATTGATGGAGCTCAATCGTTTATAAACGATTAATCTCATCAAACAATATTTCAATGGTTCAAAACTATTTAAAACCTTATGATTCTTATAATCTCATGACTTATAGAGATTGAATCTATAATAAGTCATCTTTAATCTCTTATACAAGATATATACCACCCATCTATGATTCTCCCATATAAAAGAAAATCAAAAAGAGATGGACAAGAAGGTAAAGGTTATTACCTCAAGAACTTCTATGAACTTTCTTGAAAAACTTAATGATCAAGCTTCCAAGTGTATGATTAATAAATCTAGCTCTCTTTTCCCTCTCAAATAATCTAGTTGAGTCTTGGAAAAGCTCTCAAATGACTAGCCTTGCCTTCTTATTTATAGAGAATGGGAATGGAGGGCAATTTGGACAAAGCACTCCCACCTCCTTACTATTCACACTTGGTCACAAAGTAAAATGCTTGGTGACCAAGCATTATTCTTGTCTACCACTTAAAGTGGCTGGCCCCCACTAGCCATGGGTCATCCCATGGGTTGCCCCATGGGTTTTACCCATTCAGTGACCCACCGGTTCGCTCCACGGTTCGATTTAAATGAATTGGACTTAACCAATTAAGCATTGGGCCTAGACTTGGGCATAACCCATTAATCTCCTTGAGCTTGGTCATTAAATCATTTGAACCAAACATAATCTAAGTCAAATGAATTAATCATTGAGACTTATGTCAACTCTACAATACGCATTGTATTCTACACGTACAATTCACGTATTCTCTTCGTATAACTTACGTACAATAATCGTATTGTACTTCATATTTACTCAACATATTATACCTAGACACTAAAAAGTATCATTAATGTATAATACTCGCATTAACTCTAATGAAATTCCTTATACGCATATTATTTCCTTCTCGAAAATCAATATACTCAACCCTTAGGTTTTAAGTCCGCAGGCGAAAACTGCATTTGCCATAAATGAAATATTATCAGATATTCCATCTAATCTTGATATTCTATCATCACGCGTTTCTCAGAATTTCAAAATAATTCCCCGAACAAAAACGGATGAATAGTATTTTTACAGAAATTTCTCGAAAAACAATTATTTTCGTCTTGGATATTCCAAACAATTATTTCTAACACGTAGCCAGAATACTAACCACGTTAGCACATTCTAGGTCATAGAACGACCTTCACATAGCTTACTCACATAATAATCAATTAAATTCATTTAATTCACCTAATCAAATAAAAATTTAATTGTCATAAAAATCCAATTTTCTCGGGCGTTACAGTATCATCTGTATAATATGTTATATTATTAAATCAATAATTGAGATGACAAAGTTATTCATATTATTATTTGAAATATTGACAATGTCTAGAAGTTCTGTCAAGGAGAGGTTAGATAATCTAATTGCGCGCCAATAGGGAGAAATCCTTATCGGAAAGCCCCTTCTTTCCTGGGAACAACCTGATTGTTAAATATTGCGAATTATAACAATAATGAATAAATGTTATTAAAAATCAAATTTGAGTTCAGAGTTGAATTTGGAGACGCAGACGTGATATTTGAGTCCGGAACGATGAAATTAGTAAAAATAGACTATAAACACAAAGTTTTCCAGGGTTGACTTTTTGGTCAAAAAGTTAATAGTTGACTTTTTTGGGAAAAGTCAAACTTCAAATTTTCAAAATTTATATTGTTGATAAAAATAGTTCCATTGTGTTGGGATTATTAGTGTTAGTGGAAATTTACATTTATTTCGATAATAATTGATGTTTGGAGGTTATATTGACCAATCGGGTAATTAACCGGATAAATGAGCAATTAATTGCTATTGATTCACATGATTATAACTATTTGTTAACATGTGTGTACTATTGATTCACATTCTTGCTACTATTAGGGGAGTTGGTGCAATATTGATAATACTTGTATGACTAAGTTAAAAATGGAGGTACTATACTGTAATTCGTATTTTCACGTGTCTAGAAATATTGATTCACATGATTTACTATTAGGGGAGGTGGTGCAAGTTTGATAATACTTGCAGGACTAAATTAAAAATAAAGGAAAAGAAGAAGGTATTATACTGTAATATTCTGAGCCCCAAAATGTGCAATTATTGAAACTATATTTTCCTATAAATAGAGGCTCATTTCGTCATTATTCTTCACCAATTCACTCAAGCTATAGAGCATTTATTATAGAGAGAAATTATAGAGAGAAAGAAGAAGAGAAGTCTGCTACCTCACCACTCCAGTATCCAATTTCTTTCTAAGGTAAGGGGTATTATTTCTTTCGTTTTCTTGAAGAGAGCTATTGTTATTTCATCCCTTATTATTTTGCTGGAATAACTCAGATAACGTGGACTACCGTGATACATGGTGAAATTCTTCGTTATTCCATTCTTTATTTTTATGTTGAATAACTCCGCCTACATCAAGTACCGCATACATGGTGAAATTCTTCGTTATTCCATTCTTTATTATTCTCGTTGGAACATCCCCCGCCAGTGTGTATTATGCATGACTCGGTTCCATTATTTATTATTTCGTTGAATATCCTCGTTCTGGCGCTTACGCATGACTCGGTTCCATTATTTATTATTCGTTAGAATAACTCGTCATAAGTCTTATCTATCGCATGCCTCGGTGAATTCTTTTTGTTATTCCATTCTTTATTATACTCGGTTGGTTAAAGTTTTGGCTTCTATACCCCATGAAATTAGTGGAATATCCTTGATATTCAAGGCTTCATCCAAAGATCTTTTCATGGAAATATTCTTCCGAGCATTCTTGAATTTTACTCTACAAAGAAGTATCATGTTGACAATTTGGACATTATTGATTTCTAGATAAATTAGATTATAAATCTTTAAAAATTTATTGTTGAACTTGTTTTATTGAATTAATCTATCATTGTCATCATCCTCATGTTTATATTCTATTGAAAATCATTTGTGGCCTGTAGTGCATAGATGGACTTGGTATGATTATGACCAGGGATCATTCGGTATAATCATGACCGTAATGTTACAAATGATGTGGTAAAAGTCCTCATTGTCCTGTAGTGCATTGATGGACAGTTGTTGGCATGATCATGACCATTAATGAATACACAAATATCATTGGCCCGTAGTGCATGGATAATTTGTGGTTGTGATACTAAAGAATATCCTTGGCCATAGTACAGGGTTGATTTGATGATGTGGATTATTTATTAAGCTGAGTCTCAGCGATAAAAGTGATGAAAAACCTTTTAAATCATAGAAGATAGTAGATTTTATTCTCTACTTGAATCTTCTAATGGATTGCTTGTTCCACTTCAGTTAAAACTTGTTGTTTGTTATATTGTATCAGTTTAACACTATTGAAGGCGAACGATAATTTATTCTGCATTATCTTAGTCATAATATATCTTACTGGTCTAGTTGAGCTCACCCTTTTGCTTTCATTATTCTCTTCAGGAAATGAGAACGTAGCCGGGACTAGTGGGGGAACGGAGTGATGGTCCAGATGATAGCATTAGTTGTACTCACTATTCTGTTAAATAATGTGACAATAAATGTAATGAGGACTCCTTTGGGTGTGGATATTGTCTAGATGACAATATTTGTATTAAAACTCACAGCGTATGTTTTGTCGTATTTTACACGACTGTTGTATAATTAAGTTTTTAATTGTATTTTATACCATGTATTTGGCGACTCAAGATGGGTGATGTATACCTGTTTTGGGGGCGTCACACTGTGTTTTGGTGAATTCCAATGAGTGATATGTAAAGCCACAAATTGACCCGTGAAAACCAGGATTTTAGGCTATTTTACTGAATCGCGTAGCATTTTTATTTTTGATTTGGCTTTTTCAACTTGTGAGAACTCCTTTGCAACTCGAACTAGACCGATCCAGAGGGGTGATAGGCCTCTATTAGTTGTTGGGCGGCTATGCCCCATTTCCCTGTATTTTTAGCTGTACAGAGATGATGTATTAGATGATGATGTACTTTCGAATGTATGTACTGTGATTCCCTACATCATATTGCCATCTATTATTTATCATCCATGTATTATTTTATGTATATGTATTTATGTCCAAAGATATTTAGCATTTAACCCTGGATGGTCTTATGATACGGCCCACATAGATGTCTTCTTTGACAGTTAGCCGTATTGATCATACTCCACCAGTATTGGTGGCATCCTGTCTGAGATCGTGGTATGATAGTATGTCACCTTTAGACAGGGTGACTTTAGATCAGTTATTGCAGCATACTATGACTCTCCTGATGTTTCAGTTTCCCGCAGGCTTTGTAGAAGGTATGCTGGAGCATTAGATACTGGAGAGGCAGGTTTTCTGGTTTGGTTTCCATGAGTTGACTCCTACCTTAGAGGAGTACACACAGTTGATGGCGCTACCACTGGACAGACCTTGCGCGCAGATGGCTATCGGTGACATGAGCTAACAGTTTATCACCCATCCGGCCACGTGGTATCCCATCATTTTCTAATGGACAGATTCGGCTCAGAGGATAGTTACACACGGCACTCAGGAGATTTTACCATGTCAGAGGATCATTGGCATTTAGCCAGAGTAAATGTACTGTTACTGTGCATATTATCATATGTATATATGCCACGGTATATGGATGAGTTGGACATTGGCGCCATTATGGTAGTGAGAGCTCTCAGGGAGGGTCACATCATTGTGCCGATGATTGTAGCAGAGACGTTGAGATCGGCTACATATTGCAGTTCCTACCCTGCAGGGGTATTCATAGGTAGTTCGGTCATATTCTACATCTGGTTCATGTCACACTTGAGACCGATTGGCATATTTCGATGGCACGAGTATTGTTTTACCCATGAGATAGTCATGTCGTACTCCTTTCAACATGCAGAGTGTATAGATCCTGCATCTTGGTCCGTTTTCCTGGCAGGGATTGGAGATACATTTGATGTATTACCGTGTACAGGGCTTTGTTCACCTTATAGCTTCATCACTCATGCTCTGGGCATGGATTATCTCCCTCTAGCTGGTTTGAGGGGCATGACTACCTACCACCCACTGGCTGTGATGTGTCATTTTGACCATTTCCAGGATTTCCATCCTTTTAAGGGGGCATTGAGTCAGCGTTTTGCTTCTTGCCACTTGTAAGCAGAGGACAGATCCAGGGTGTATGCATGTTGGGATCAACATAAGCTAGTTGCATTTTCTATTAGCCATCCATGTTGTTCTGTAGAGTATTCTGCATGGATGGAGACATAGACTACATCGGTTGCGGTAGTATCCATATTGTCGGGGATTAATTCTTATGATTGGGAGCCCATAGAGGACATTGATATTCCCACAGAGGAGGAGCTATTCACTGGGTTGCCAGCAGCTCTTGTAGATTCTCCCAGTACGAGTGCTACTATGAATCAGCATTCAACATAGTATTTAGATTAGAGTCTTCATCTGATGACCTTTAAGAGAGATCAGGCTAGGGCCTTGATGTTAACAGCTCTTGATGGGAGAGACACCGCTCTATTGGAGAGAGATGAGGCCAGATCAACTAGAGATGCATTGATTATTGAGCGAGATGCTGCCCTATCTGCCCGAGATGTGGTCGTTACAAATAGTACTTTAGTGAGATCCCTTATGACTGGCATATTTACCGATATGAGTGCATACATTGATGAGCATCATGCCACCATGCAGTTCACCTCAGATCTGCTATCTCGTGTAGATATCCTTGGGCAGGAGCTTGAAATGTTACCCCCTTCTTCGGAGAGAGATGCTATGTTAGATCTGATAATCCGCATACATATTTTTCTATAGATAGACTTTTATTTTTCTGCACAAACTAGTTTAGCCATTTTGTTATGTATAACACATATTGTATATATTAAACAACATTATATATGGCAAGGAAATATATGTTGATTCACTTCCCTTTTAGTTGTGCCTTGATACTTGCTTGATATTTGCCTTCTTCTTCAAGGCTTAAGATCTTGATATATTCCAAACTCATCCTTGATAGGTGGACATTGAGATGTCACAGGATCTTTCAGAATGGATCATTGATTTATATATATCCCTACCCTCTTTGGTATCTTGGGACTGGTTTCTGTATGTATATGTGGAGATAAGTGTGGCTTTTCCTCTCTGAGATTGACCACACCACAGATGGTCGCCAGTACTCCTATTTAAGAGGAGCCCAGTTAGTTCCATCTCTTATGGATTGGTGTTGCTCTTCAAGGAATCAACCGCAGCTTAGATGGTCGCCAGCTCTCCCATTTATGGGGAGGCTAGGTAATTCCATCCCTTTGGTCTGAGGCCGATGAAATGTAATGGATTGAAGTTTGATCCCAGTACCGTATGACAAGTATTTGTGTTTTGGTAGGGGGTTAGACCGAACCATAAATGGCTGCCTACGTACTCTTATTGAAGAGGAGATCAGGTCTGCGTAGTTCGAACCTAGTGTAAGAGGTTCAACGCTGAATGGTGTAAGGGTAGAAAGGTGTAGAAATGTTTTTGTTATTTTTTTTGCAGAAAAGGGTGTACAAATATTTTTGTTGTTTTTATTTTATTACAATCGGGCCATATAAAATGGTTCCCTACGTACTCCCAAGTATCGGGGAGATTAGGTCAACGTAGTTCGCCTTATGTTCAGGACGATTTGCAGCCGAAAAAGTTTGATCCCATGTTCAGGACCAACTGTGGGAAAAAGTCTGATCCCATGTTCAGGACAAACTGCGGGTGTGAAAAAGTTTGATCCCATGTTCAGGACAAACTGCAGGGGAAGGATTCAATGTCCTGCAGGGGAAGGATTCAATCCCTGGTGGGATAACCGAAATTGTATAAAGTGCGAAATGAAAGATCTGACGATCTACAAGCCAGGCTGCTGCCTTGAAAAGTATGTTTCCCTAATGGGGAAAATGGGTATGAAGAAAGGGTTGTGTGTAATAAGGGTTAGAAAACTTGAAATAACTAGTGATATGATGATCCAAAACTAGGGTGTTTGCTTGATGGTAACTTCAGACATAGTACCGTTTCACGTGTCTGAGTTGATGAGCTGTGGAAATTCGTCGCCATCCATTTCCTATAATTTGGGAGCACCTCCTATAAATACCTCCTTGACAATAAACGGGCCCACCCAGTTTGGAGAGAATTTTCCCTTTGACTGATCTTGGTTTTCAATGATCTTCTTCAAAACCAAGTCATGTTGTTTAAACTGCTATAGCCGGACATTTTTGTTGTAGGACCTGGTGATCCTTTGTTGGTATAACTGACCATGGAAGATAGCATCACTTCACCTTTCGTCTATTAGAGACAATTGGTGATATTTGTCATGTAACCATTAGTCTTCATCCAGCTAAGCGTCAATCAACTCTTTGAGGGATTCCATTTTCACCTCTATGCGGAGTATTGCTTCCATCCCATAGGTCAATGAGTAGGGGGTTGCCCTAGTGGAAGTACGCATTACAGTTCTGTAGGCTAATAGAGTCAAAGGAAAGAGGTCAGGCCATCCTTTGTGATTGGCGGACATCTTCTGCATGATCTTCTTGATGTTCTTATTAGCCGCTTCAACATCACCATTCATCTTTGGATGGTAGATGACAGAGTTAAGGTGTTTGATGTGGAATTTATTGCACAACTCCTCCATCATTTTGTTTTTGAAGTTCTTAGCATTGTTTGACACAATTACCTCTGGTTGTCCATATCAATAAATGATATTGTTTCTGATGAAAGCATTGATGACTTCTTTGGTAACCCTGGGGAAGGAAGCTGCTTCTACCCATTTGGTGAAGTAGTCGATCATGGTGAAGATAAACTGATGCCCATTACTGGCTTTGGGCTCGATGGGCCCGATCACGTCCATTCCCCACATTGAGAAGGGTCAAGGTGAACTCATATTGTGGAGTTCCCTAGGAGGGGCGTAGATAGCATTCCCATGAATTTAGCATTCATATCACCTCTTAATGTGATCATCACAGTCAGCCTTAAGTGAGAGCCAGTACTGCCCTGTTCTAAGGATCTTTTTAACAAGTAAGGGGCCGCTCATGTGTGGGCCACATACTCCACCATGGATTTCATCCATGAGCCTCTGAGCTTGGTCCATGTTCAGATATCTGAGGAGACCTATTCCTGAATCTCTTTTGTAGAGTGCATCTCCGCTCAGGTAGAACTTCATAGCCATTCGATGGATTCCCCTTCTTTCATTCGAGCTCACCTCAATGGGTGTAGAACCATCTCACAAGTACTCCTTGATGTGCTGATACCAAGGGTGTTGGATGGGAGGTAGCTCATCTGATACTTCTCCAATATAATTCCTATAGGCTGGAGCCTTTTGTGTGGGAAAAATTGGATGTTAGTTATGTTGATCAAGGAGGCCAAAGTTGCTAGCGCATCTGCAAAATCATTCCAATTCCGAGGAATGTGGAGGAAGTTTATTTCTTCAAACTCTGAAGCCATCTGTAAAACTTGCCGATGGTAAGGCATCAAATGTATCTCTTTGGTGTGATAGATTCTTGTGGTCTGTCTGATTACCAATTTTGAATCCCCAAAGATAGTTAACCATCTGATACCCATTGATTGGGAAAGTTTGAGTCCCATGATACAGCCTTCATACTCAGTTGTGTTATTGGTGCTGACAAACTTCAATTTGACGGCGATGGGATACTGCTCCCCCGTACCGAATACTAGAACAGCTCCAGCTCCAGAACCTTCCATATTAATAGCTCCATCAAAATACATTTTCCATGTATGGCATGCATTGTACTGATGGTATTATTGGACTGTCATTACCGCTTCATCGGGGAAGTATGTTTCCAAGGGTTTGAAATCCCTTGCGGGTGCGGCGACCAGTTGATCCACAATTCCTTGACCTTTAATGGACTTTTGCATTACGTAGATGATATCAAATTGTTGTAGGATCAACTGCCACCTGGACAGCCGACAATTCAATATGGGTTTACTGAACACGTACTTGAGAGGATCCATGCGGGATATGAGATGGGTTGTATGACTATGGAGGTAATGCTGTAACCTCATGGAAGCCCATGCTAAAGAACAATAAGTCTTCTCAATTAGAGTGTACCTGTGTTCACTGCTGCTGAATCTTTTTTTGAGGTAGTAGATAGCTCGCTCTTGGCCTCTATCATATTTTTGTCCTAGCATGCAGTCCATGGTATTGTCATTAATTGACAGGTACATGAAAAGGGGAAAATCATCCCTGGGTGGTACCAAAACAAGAGCGTTAACCAGCTGCTCTTTGATTGTAAGAAAGGATATTTGACACACATCGTTCCATTTCATGGAGGAGTTCTTCCTTAACAATTTAAAGATAGGCTCATAGGTTGCTGTGTGTTGAGAAATGAACATGCTAATGAAGTTGATTCTTCCCAAAAATCTCTGTATTTCCTTCTCTGTCTGAGGAATGGGCATTTCCTTGATGGCCTGAATTTTGGTGCAATCCAGCTCAATCCCTTTGTGGCTGACTAGGAAACCTAGCAACTTGCCTAATTTAACGCTAAAGGCGCACTTGGCTGGATTCAACTTCAAGTTGTACTTACACAACATGTTGAAAAGCTTTCTGAGATGGTCTAAGTGGTCTTCTTCCCTTCGAGATTTGACAATGATGTCATCCACGTAGATCTCTATCTCTTTGTGCATTAAATCATGAAAAAAAGCCATCATAGCTCGCTGATAGGTTGCTCCGACATTAATGAGGCCGAATGACAATCGTCTATAGCAAAAGGTTCCCCAAGGCGTGATGAATGAAATTTTCTCATGATCTTCCTCAGCAACCATTATTTGATGAAACCCCGCAAAGCACTCAGCAAATGAGTACATGTTATATTGAGCAATATTGTCAATGATAATGTGGATAAATGGCACGGGAAAGCTATCCTTAAGGCAAGATTTATTAAGATCCTGGTAATCCACGTAAACTCGCACCTTTCCTCTCGGTTTAAGCACGGGGACTATATTTGATAGCCTTCAGGATATGTGGACACCATGATGATGCCAGCTTGAAATTATTTCACAATTTCTTCTTTAACCTTTAAACTCCACTCTGCTTTTAATCGCCTAAGCTTCTGCCTGATTGGCTTGAATCCTTCTTTAATGGGAAGGCAATGGATGACGATGTCCATGGATAAACCCACCATGTCTTCGTGAGACCATGCAAACATATCCTAGAATTGGGTTAATAGTGCAACCATGTCATTCCTTTGGTTTGGAGTGAGGTCTGTACCAATCTGGATCAACCTAGAGCTTTCTAAGGTTCTGAGATTGAATGAGGTGGTTTGATCAAGATTTAGTTTGGGTTTGTCTTCGGCTCATTCCTTGATGTCCTGAGGTATCTCAATGTCCTCTTGTATTTCCATTAAGTCTGAGTCCAACTTTTCATCAAAGTTACAGTCCTTGTGGAGAAAAGGTACCTCATCAACAAGTACAACCACATCTAAATTCAGAGTCGTGAGACAAAATATGCTTTCACTTAATATATGAAACTATTCAATCATACAAAGTGTTAACATGTACTGAAAAAACAACTGCTAATACTGTACAGAAAAGTAAACAGTTCAAGCTATCTAAAGGGCAGAGGGATTCTGCCCTTTTTACCCTTGGCGAAAAATACAACGAGTGCTGCTCTAATTGTCAAGGGTGAAGTCCTGGTGGACGACAGTAATGAAGTGATGGTCATCATCCTCCTTCTCCCAAATGATGACCATAATGTCGGGACAATCATCGTCTGGAGTGTATCTATTTGTGTGCTCATCACGAAAAAGGATTCGTAGATGAGACAAACTCCTTGCGATGTCTTATTTACATTTTTGTTCCCTCTCTTCCACTTCAGGATCAGGAATCAGGACCTCTTTTGCTTTAACCGGTATCGGTTTGGGAAATAGCATAGCCATAACATGGGCTGGAACCTTTACTGGAGACTGTATAGGCTCAGGATCGGTAGGTGGAGATAATTGTCGTATGGCTAAAAATGAAGGAATCTGTTTATGCTTGTGAGAATTCCTATGACTGGAGCTAGCATAATAGCCTAATCCAACTGTCCTTGTTTGACTAGGAACTTGAATTAGGTGCTTAATACCCTGATAATCTTTGCCCAAACCTTGTTCAGGCTGATGACCCAATGATATCATCTCTTGAGTGGTTGACATTACCTCGGCAGAAATCTTGAGTGTGAGAGGTGGCGCACCAATGGGATGGTAATGAGTGTTGCTCACCTCCAGGGCATGGAAACTGACCGGCTCAACTTCTAAATTAAAGTTGATGAGTGGTATGTAACCTTATTCAGGACATTTCGGCACAACATTAACAGTGACTGGCTATTGTTGATAATGTACTTGAGTTGCTGATGAAGGGTGGAAGGGATGGCTCCAGCCATATGAATCCACAGTCTTCCCAAAAGTAGGTTATATCATGTAGTTATTCTGAGCACGTGAAATGATATGCTGAATGTATGTGGACCAATTTCCACTGGCAGTTCAATCTCTCCAACGACGTTTCGTTGGGACCCATCAAAAGCTTTGATAACCGTATGGTTGCTTTTGATCCTCTTGGGGATGATATTCTTCTTCTCCAAGGTAGCATAAGGACAGATATTTAGAGATGAACCTCCATCTATCAAGACTCCTCCTACCATGTATCCGGAGGACAAAACCGCTATGTGCAACGTCTTGCAATGACCAGTCCCTTCAGCGAGTATGTCGTCATTAGTGAAAGATATCACATTGTTGTTAAAAATGTGATTAACCAGATGTTCGAATTTTTCCACATCCACTGATTTCGGTAAATGGGCTTCTTCCAAGACCCTTAGCAAGATCTTCCTGTGATCTTCGGAAGAGAAAACCAAGTCCAGTATGGAAATTTGTTGTGGAGTTTCTCTCAAGCTTAAAACCACATTGGATTCATTATGGTCCATGGTACAGAGGAACTCTTCAATTTTCTCCATGGCAACTTTCCCATTTGACCGGATGGTAGGTTTCATCACCCGATGGGGAAGATACATTGGATTCTCTTTCGACACTGTAGTAGTTGTATGTGACGTAGATCCTTCAGCCTGCCCATAATTCCATGGGACTTTTTTCAAGCTGACAACAGGATATTGTGGCCTAGATGGCAAGAGAATTGGCTCTGGTGCTGCAACTTACAAAGGATTGTCAGCACCTTTGAGTTGGATTGCTTATATTGTGAGTGGTCTGGCAGCCAAATCATCCTCAGCAGATATAACTGCTATGTCGTCCTTCCATTTTGTAGGACATGTGTTCCCACTCTCAAGTAACAAAGTGTAGTCATCTGCCATTTATAGGACACCATTGCCAATTAAATTTTGAACGAGGTGGAGAAGTGCCCAACATTCTTTTGTGCTATGACCGCGAGAGTAGGAGTGGTGCTGGCATACTCCATTGGAATTAAACCATCTGGAACGGGGATTGATTGGAGGTAGAAGGGATGTAATTCTTCTGTCATTGATCAACATCTGAAATATCTCCTCCATAGGTTGGCCAAGGTATGTAAATTCCCTCTTGTTAGCAAAATCCTGACGGGCTTTGGCACTTGCTCTTTTTGCTACTTTATCCTCCAGTGTTTCACTTTCTGAAGGTGATGATGGAGTATTCATGACAAAATGAAGGAGACTAGGAAGTTCCTGACTGACTAATTGGCGTGTGACTTGGTGTTGGTGGATCACCAGTTCTACCAATTGGTCTACTTGCTTGCAAAGAGCCTTAATCTTTCGTTCCATCATGAATTGGAACTGTGCATAATCCCATCTATCAGCACCATCCTTGCTGGTTTGGGAAGATTCAACAACATAATTGGAACTTTGTCAATTGCTCCAATTAACCATATTGACCTCTTCTTCTTTGTGTTGAGGAAGAGGGTTGTCTTGCATATGAGGTTGGTCGGGTTTAGTCACCATAGTCTCCCCATTGTCGATTAAGTCATGGATCTTGTGTTTCAAGGCCCAGCAATCCTGAGTGTCATGTCTTGGTGCCCCGGCATAATAAGCACACTTCCGTGTAGCATTGTAACCTTTCCCATTCGGGTTGGCTGGTGGAAGAAGATGTGTAATTTTCTTTTGAATAGTCAGAGGAATGAGAACATTCTCGAGCGAATCCCCTAGGGGTGTGAACACTCGATTGCGTTAGACTTCTCCACCCTTTGGCAATGTGGGGTTGGAAGACTATGCTGGAAAAGGGGAGTAGTTTCTCCTCTGGATAGGCATGTTCTGACTGCATTTCTGACCTTGTAGTATCAAGAAAACATCCTTCTCTTTCTTTTTATGTACCTTCTAGGGGTTCTTTCCATAAGTTCCAGACTTGATGTGCTCAGTAATAGCTTTCAGAGCGGCTAGGTCTTGAATTTTTCCTGACTTCAATCCCATCTCAGCCATCTCCCCATGTTTAATCATTTCAGAAAATGGTTTGCCAATGCAAGTTAAGAATCTCTCATAGAAAGGAGCTTCTTGTATGTCTATGAAAGTCATCACCATTTTCGACTCGCCATGTAAGGAATAACTTGAGCAAAGAAAGCGCTCCACCTTTGAGCATACTCTAAATGACTCATTGGGATTTTTGACCTTGGTAATTTGGTACCTGGCCAGAGCCATCCGAGACCGGAAGTCGATTGAGTGAGGAAGGCATAAGATAACTCTTCCCATATGTATTGTATTTTAGAATTGTTCCCATCATTTATATGCCATTTACCCAAAATAGTAACATTTTTAGTGACAATTTCATTGGCATTTCATATCTGAGCAAAACCCATTATGAATCAGCGAATAATAATTATAATTTATTTCTCAACACTCGGTATCTTCACCAATTTATGATCATGCATTATAATCAATTTCATTACACGAATTGGAAATTTTCAAATCAATGGCAGACTGAACAGTGTAAACAAACTAACTATATTCAACATCATAAATAAATAATTCCTCAATTGTTCACCACCATTCACTGATAAATGCCTACGCCCTAACGATGGTTATTTTGACCCTTCATAACAATTTCAAATTGAAAACCTTAATGAATTAAAGTTATAAAACCTATTTATCATTTTTGAATCCTAATTTAAATTTCATGAAGATAGTTATGCCCTATTTTAGTAAACTATATTTGTCAATTTTTTTCAAAATCGGCTCGACAGATTACCCCCACCAGGGGGGGGTTTTGCATCAGGTTCACCGGGAGGGTTTTACCTTTGGGGGTATTGCCAAGGTGGGTCCCTTTCGAATGCGACTTTATAGCTCAGAATCTCTACATGAAAGCCAAATTTGGCCTCCGTTACACCTTCGATAGGTTGGTATAGTTGTTAGAAAGGAGCTTGGAGGCCAAATTTGGCTTTCTGTAGAGTTACAGATCATAAATTCGCTTTTCGCAGAAGGGATCCCCGCCCCGGCAGGGGGGGGGGGTAATCTACCAGGTCGATTTTTGGAAAAAAAACTGACAGAACATAGTTTACTAAAATGGGCATAACGTGTTCATACAAACTCCGATTGAGGTGATTCAAAATGATTCGGAAAGAGGACGAATAAGCCTATAACGTTTATTCTTTAAGGTTTTCAATTTGAAATCTTTATGAAGGGTCAAAATTGCCATCTTTAGGACTGTTGTGTATTTGGAGCCAATTGGAGGGCGTCGGGATGCACGAATGCGAGTGCAATCCTTTTTGTATTAGTATAACCTAATGATAACATGTTAGACATGTAATAGGATGTTGTATCAAGTTGTTAATGGGTATATGGTGCAATGACATGATCACTTAAGTAGTTGTAATAAAGCTAAATAGTATGTTCATGAAAAGATGCGATTTTGTTAGTGAGCTATATGAATCTAATGTTAGTGTAACTAATGTGTATTGTCAATACATATGGTATGTGTAGGACTTGTGGTGAACGTGAGTAGTGATTGTTTAACCTACACATGAGGCAAGTTCTCTAACTCTACTTTTATAATTGTGCAAGTGCTTAAACTTTCTTTAAGCAAAATTTCTAATTCTACATTTACGTTGAGCAAGTTTCTTAATTTAAACTTTCATTAAGCAAATTCTTGTATTCTTAATCATTATTTGAACAAGCTAGCTATGACCTAAGCTTTATTCGAACAAATTTTTGAATTCTAATATTTATTGATGTGTTCTAACTTATTTATTGTTAGACAAGTTTCTTTATTGTCTTTCATGTACTATAAATGCAGTTTTTTTTGAATTCTAATTTCTAATGTTGAATTATCTTAGTTCATGTACTTGACAACAAGCCATTCTTATAATGAGCAAGCTTTATTTCCAGCTTGCTATTGCTTAATGTCTATTCAATAATTCATAGTCCTAGCTTAATATTATTCAAGCAAGGTTTATTATCATTCAATACTTATGCTTTGTAGTTATTTCTAAGCATGAGTTCATGATATAGTTAGTTCGTTTACACTTGTTCATTGTTCCATATTATGTTATTATTGATCAACTGTTGTGTTATTTCACACTATTGATTCAACTAGTCCTCTAGTTGATGTTCATTAAACTTCAAATTACCTTGAAAGCTTATCCAAACCAAACTTTCTTTGGTGCGGACTTGTACTCTAAATATTGAGATGAACAACCCTATTATTATTAGGGGATAATTTATGCTTAGCGTTGAAATGTTTGTGCACAATACATTGTATGAAGGGCTGATCCCCCTATGTACGAGGAGTCCTTATAGTCTTATGACTGTTAAAGTTGGAGTTAAAAGATTACTCGCACCTGTGGACATAGTTCAAGGTCTTATGACCCTCAGTTAGATATAATCCATATTTTGGATTCCAGTTTCTGATTATCATCGTTAGAGTACTATTCAGTTTTGATGAACTTATTGTTGGCATTTATTATTTTTATTATTCTGTTGATTCATTGTTATATCCAGTGAGCAATTGTTTTGCTCACTCTTGCATATTTATATACTCATTGCAGCTAAAGTTGAGAAGGTAGATGAGCCTTCAACTAGCAAAGGAAAGGGAAAAATGTACAAGTGATGAAGACTTGTAATTTTGATTATTGATATGATGTTAAAAATTTTTACTTTGATGATAGACTTATACTTAATGATGTGATGTAATAATTTTATTTTCGCACTTGAATGATGTTTAAGGTTAGATAACCTGGGAAGATTTTTATTTAATGATGTAACCCTATTTGAAGGGAGGATTTATGGTTTAAATGTTACTTTATTTGGGTAAATAGTATAAATGTATGGATAGTGAGCACAAATTCTTGTGGGAATGAAGTACCTAGATTTAGGGGTGTCACACTGCGCGTCTCCAGTTAGACTCTTTTGAAACAGCTGCATTCTAAGCTTCTCATTCTCGGCATAAGATCCGAGTTCTCCAATGAATACATTCAAATGTGTGTAAGGATCTCCTAACCCATCATACTTTTCAAAATCAGGAGTCTTGAACTTCTTTGGATAATGAACACCAGGGAATATACAAAGATCAGCATAGGAAACAGTCCCATGTGCTCCAATCCCTTTTATAGACCGAATGGTCTCTTCCATTTGAAGGACTTTTTTCCTGATATCACCGGTGTCTAGATCTTCTTTGAGATGGGTGGTTTCAAAATTTTGTTGGTCGTATCCAATTGAAGTTCTGGAATTGTTTTATCCGAACCTTGTTTTATCCCTACGAGTCCAGTAATCAAATACCGACATGATAGCCTCCTGGTGGAGGAACCACACAACATACATTCACATGCAACTTGTCTCACCGTTATGGGAATGATGACATGTGCGAAGCACTAATATAACAGATAGATATATTACAGTGCAGTAAGTAAAATGCATTCGTAGACATTCATCAAAAAAATATAAATGCAACATCCACACACAAGCATGTAACAGTTTTAAAAAGGTTGTAGTAGTGGCTTAAGTCCTCTTACTGGAGTCCTCAGCAGAGTCGCCACCTATCAATGTCAGGATTTTTATTGTCCCCTTTCTGTTCTTGTCTTTTGGTGTTCTCATGTTAGGTGGGATTTGTTTGAAAAAACAAGTTGTAAAAAGGTCCGACATTTATATGTCGACGATTTGACTGTAATAGTCACCCGTTGGTTTTTTAAATGGTTGTACCAACATAACCGAGAAAAGGTTTGCACATTAACCCAGTGATGTGACACTGTTAAACGAGTCTATGAAACCGAGATTCATTAGGGTCCGGGGACTTGCTTATGTGGAAGGAAGGTGTTAGGCACCCCTCGACATCCGTGTTACCACAGTTACCACCACTTTTCAATTAAACCATTATATGAATGTGTGTGTGTGTATGGATCAATGTGAAATTTATTTGGAAGTAGTGTTATACCTCGTTCGCACCTATATACACAGGGTTTAAATTTGTATAAAAATTCAGTTTTTAACAAGATATAGCAATGATGTTTTGTAAAAGAGATTTTTTTCAAACCCTATGCTCAATAGTAATTGAGGCCTTTGATACTTCCATTTTTATTAAATGTTCGGCTAGATTGCTTTTATTTTCAAGATGCGAAGCATCTTTGAAAAAATAATGTACAAAGCAGTGCCGAACTTCTCATGGGCATGAAAGCCATCTAAGGAAATTCAAACACCGTAAATAATTTACAAGCTTCTTACAACTGAAAATGTCCATCACGGGAACCGAATTTAGATTTAGTAAACTGAATCTGAGATCACATGATTCCTAGGCTCACATGATGCCGCAATTTATATGAAAGCAGTAAACAGTTATGTATATATAAGCTGTATATATATATATATGTAAGACCCAAATTTTTTAATAAAGATGATTTTTCAATAAATATCATTTTTAAATATTATGGAATGAATTTGATATAATGTTATAGTTGTGGGTAATATTTATAAATTTTGCAAAGTACGCAAGTTGTTATATAATATTCGATTGGTTCGGGGAATATTCATTTTAACAGGAATATTCATACGACGATAATCATCAGTGGACCTCTATTAAATGTAATTATTGTCGAATTGAGAAAACGACAAAAATATTTTTATAAAAATAATGGCGGAAGTTTTACGCTTAAAACCGTTGAGCTACTCGGCAATAAAAGTATAATAATACGCGTGGTTGTATAAGAGTACACTAGATTGATTGATTATTGATGCTTACGTGAGAAGTCACTCGCTTTTATTCAATTATTACACTGATGAGTCACGACATAGTATCTCACGTTATTTGATTCAATTATTGTCTATATTATATATATTATTAAATCAATAATTGAGACGACGGTTATTAATATTATTATTTACAATATTAACGATGTCTAGTAAGTTCTCGCCAAGGAGAGGTTTGGTCACCTAATCAAGGCGCCTAATAGGGAGAAATCCTTATCTAAAGCCCCTCTTTCCTAGGAACCACCTAGTCGATTAATATTGTGAATTATAATAATGATGATAAATGTTGTTAAATATATTGAGGTGTCTTTTTATAAAAGTTTAAGTTTATATATATATATATATATATATATATATATATATATATATATATATATATATATATAATAAAATAGAAAATCTTTTTATATAAAATGTAATACTTTTTATAAAGTTATTCGTTTTATTAGACTATAAATAGAATATATAATATTCTATTATGCATAGTGTTTTTCATAGTAAAATTTTTTATATAAAACTAATACTTTTATAAAGTTATTTTCCTTATTAGATAATAATTAGAATATATTATATTTTATTATGCATAGTGCCCGTATAGTATTTTTGTATAGTAAAATCTTTTTATATAAAATGTAATATTTTTATAAAGTTATTTGTTTTATTAGATTTTAAATAATATATATATATATATATATATATATATATATATATATATATATATATAAAATCGATCAGTCCAGGACTTGATGGGAGAAAATCAGGACTAATTTTTTTTTTTTTTGATTTTTTAAACAATAAAAAAAATTAATATTTTATGAATCTGAAATTTTACTATAATATATCAGGCGTAATTTGATACCTATACCAAAAATGTATGTACATACCGCATGCATCGCATATATACTGCTTTTGTTATACGTATCCAAATCACATCCAAAACACTGTATTATGTAAAAATTCCAGTTCCATAAAATATTAATTTTTTTTTAGTTGTTTTAAAAAAAAGCAAAAAAAAAGTCCGCATTTTAAGAAAATGCGGGAGTTCGGACTGGATCCGGACTCTATACATATATATATATATATATATATATTTATATATATCTAGAATATATTATATTTTATTGCATAGTGCAGCATAGTATCCTTTCTATTTTCCTATAAATAGGATGCTTAGTTAAAATTGAAAACCACACCAGAAGTTCAGAGAATTCTTCTATAATCTTGAACGTATTTCTTTAGAATTTTAAGAAGCTTTGAGCGTAGTGCAAGTTTTCTTTAAGAATATCCTCTCCCTACCAGTCAGAATGCTTTTCTTTTACGGTAAGGGATATTATTTCTTTCTTATTCATGAAGAGAACTTCTATTATTCCATTCTTTATTATTCGTTGAATAACTCAGATACGCATGAGCTACCCCTATACTTGGTGAAATTCTTCTGTTATTCCATTCTTTATCATTATGTTGGAATAACCTATCTATGCAAAGTACCGCATACATAGTGAAATTCTTCTGTTATTCCATTTTTTATTATCCTGTTGGAACATCCTGTCTATGCGTTACACATGACCTGATTCCATTATTTATTATTCTGTTGGAACATCCTGTCTGTGCGTTTACGCATGACCTGGTTCCGTTGTTTATTATTCTGTTGGAATATCATGTCTGTGTGTTTACATGACCTGGTTCCATTATTTATTATTCTATTGGAATATCCTGTCTGTGCGTTTACGCATGACCTGGTTCCGTTATTTATTATTCTATTGGAATAACCTGTCTGCGCGGTCTATCGCATGCCTGGTGATTTCTTTTGTTATTCTATTTTTTATTATACTCAGTTGGTTAAAGTTTTGTCTTTTATACTCCATGAAATTAATGGAATATCCTTGTTATCTGAGCTTCATCCAGTATCTTTTCATGGAAATATTCTTCTGAGCATTCATGAATTTTAATCTACAAAGCAGTATCATGTTGACAATTTGGACGTTATTGAATTCTGGATAAATTAATTCTTGAAATTATTTTATTGAATTCTTATATCCTTGTCATCATCCTCATACTTATATTATGTTAAAAGTCATCTGTGGCCTATTATGCATAGATGGACTTGGAATGATTATGACCAGGGATTAATCGGTATAATCATAATCGTAATGTTACAAATGATGTGATAAAAGTCCTCGTTGACCCATAGTGCATTGATGGACAGTTGTTGGCATGATCATGACCATTAATGAATACACGAATATCCTTGGCCCGTGGTGCATGGATAATTTTTGGTCGTGATACTAAATAATATCATTGGCCGTAGTACAGGGGTGATTCGATGATGTGGATTATTTATTAAGTTGAGTCTCAGCGATAAAAGTGATGAAAAACCTTTTAAATAATAAAATATAGTTGATTTTATTCTCTACTTGACTCTTTTAATGGATTGCTTGTTCCGCTGCAGTTAAACTTGATGTTTGTTATATTTTATCAGTTTAACATTGTTGAAGGCTAATGCTAATTTATTCTGCATTATCTTAGTCATAATATTTATTACTGGGCTAGTTGAGCTCACCTTTTTCACCGTTTCTTCGTGAAATGAGAACGAGCAAGGGACTAGTCTGGGAACCAGAGTGACGGTCCGGATGATGGTATTAGTAGTCCTCACTATTCTGTTAAATAGTGTGAAAATAAATGTAATGAGGACTCTTTTGAGTGTGGATATTGTCTAGATGACAATATTCTTATTAAAGCTCTCAGTTTATGTTTTGTCGTATTTTACATGACAATTGTATTATTAAGTAGTATTTAAATTTTGTACCATGTATTTGGCAACTCAAGATGGGTGATGTATACCTATTTTGGGGGCATCACAGTTGGTATCAAAGCTTAAGGATATGATCCATGGCTAAGATGTGAGACAAGAATTAGGAGGGGAGACACGGGGAATTCCTTCGCTAGTATGATCTAACATTCGCCTTTTTGGGATGATAGAAAATCTCGCAATCATAATCTTTGATCAGCTCCAACCATCTTCTTTGTCGCATGTTCAAATCTTTTTATGTAAAGATATACTTCAGACTTTTATGGTCGGTATATATCTCACACTTTTCTCCATAAAGATAATGTCTCCAAATTTTTAGGGCAAACACTATTGCCGCCAACTTCAAGTTATGAGTCGGATACCCCTTCTCGTAATCTTTCAACTGACGTGATGCATACGCAATAACTCTGTCGTTCTGCATAAGCACACATCCTAGTCCTTTATGCGATGCATCACTATACACCAAAAAAATTTTGTATCATCAGGCAATGACAACACAGGTGCTGAACTCAACCTCTTCTTTAACTCTCGAAAACTTTCCTAACACTTCTCTGTCCAAACAAACTTAACCACTTTTCTAGTTAAATTTGTCAACGGAGTTGCAATCTTGGAAAAGTCTTGAATAAAATGCCTATGGTAACCCGCCAATCCTAAGAAACTCCTCACTTCTGACAGTGTCTTCGGCTGATCCCAATTTATTACAGCTTCCACCTTTGATGGATCTACTGAAATTCCATCCTTATCAATAACGTGCCCGAGAAACTGTACACGTTCCAACCAAAATTCACATTTTGAGAACTTAGCATACAACTTCTCTTTTCTCAACGTTTCCAACGTCAATCTCAAGTGTTCCACATGTTCCTCCTTGGTCTTGGAATACACCAATATATCATCAATAAACACCACCACAAACTTGTCTAGGAATGGTTTAAACACCCTGTTCATCAAGTCCATGAACGCTGCAGGTGCGTTAGTTAAACCAAAAGACATAACCAAAAATTCATAGTGACCATACCGAGTTCTGAACGCTATCTTCGGTACATCCTCCGGCCTCACCTTCAATTGATGATAACCACTTCTCAAGTCTATCTTAGAGAAATACCTTTCTCCCTTCAACTGATCGAACAGGTCATCGATTCTAGGTAATGGATACTTATTTTTAATAGTGACCTTATTCAATTCTTTGTAATCAATGCAAAGCCGCATCGATCCATCTTTCTTTTTAACAAATAACACCGGTGCTCCCCATGGCGAAATACTCGGCTGAATATACTTTTTGTCAAGCAATTCTTGCAATTGCACCATCAATTCCTTCATCTCTACCGGGGCCATTCTATATGGTGCCTTAGATATCGGAGCCGTTCCTGGTAGTAGGTCAATCACAAACTCGATTTGTCGATCTGGAAAAAGACCCGACAAATCGTCTGGAAATACATTTGCAAAATCTCTTATGATCGGTATCTCTTCTAACTTTGCACTCTTCTTCTGTGTATCGATTATGTAGGCTAAATATCCTACACAACCTTGTCTCAACAACTTCTTGGCTTGCATCATTGTCAGACAACTTGCTTGTCGAGGTGACTTGTTGCCATAAAACATAACCTTTGACGGAGTAATAAGGTTAACACACTTTCTTTGGCAATCAATTACTGCTCCATAATTGAATAACCAATCCATTCCTAGTATAACATCGAATTCACCAAGTCTAATTGGTATCAAATCTACCATCATCTCGTGACCTTTTATAACCACTCCACAATTCCTATATATGAATCTAATAGGAATCACTTCCCTATTCGCAATCTCTATACTTAAGGGAAATTCTAATTCTTCCTGAGGCAAATCTAAGTTCTGAGCAAATTCATCGGATATAAATGAACAAGTAGCACCCGAATTAAATAGTACATAAGCATTAATACCATTAATCGGAATGATACCTGACACCACATCCTTAAATCAGACAAAGATCCTCGCATTCGGTCATATTGAAAGTCCTCGCAGATGGGTTCCATTGATTGAAATTGGTCCAAAGGATAGTCAATGCACCACCACCGTTGTTGTTTCCTTTTCCGCCACTTGCACTTCCCGCTGGCTTCTTAGGGCAATCACGAGCCATGTGATCCTTTGAACCGCAGGTAAAGCATGCTCCTTTCTTTGGAGTAAAACAGTTCGGTGCAATGTGTCCCTCCTGACCATAGTTGAAACACACTCTCTTTCCCTTCAAACATACTCCAGTTTGGTTCTTCCCGCAAGTTGCGCAAGCCTCAAACTTTTTCTTCTGTTGATTTCCTTGTTGTCCTCCCTCGAATTCTCGCTCCATTTCCTCTTCTGACTATTACTTCCAACATTACTACCACTAGCCTTATTCTCATTTTCATTCTTCTTCTTCTTCTGTTCTTGATTGTACTTGGTCAAGGCATCGCTTCCACCTTCCGCGATGATTGCCTTCTCCAGTACAGCCGTAAATGTGTTTAGCTGGAACATTGAAACTTTGTTGTAAAGCCAGGGTTTCAATCCTTGTTCAAACCTTCTCGCTTTACGTTCATCGGTATTGACTTGATAAGTGGCAAACCTTGCCAACTCGTTAAACTTCACAGCATATTCCGGCACCGTCATAGTTCCTTGCTTCAACTCCAAAAATTGCACTTCCAGCTGATTCTGAGAACTTACTGGAAAGTACATCTTGAAAGACATTTCTTTGAATCTATCCCATTCTATCACTCCTTGTCCTCCACGAACCTTATTTGCTTGCCACCAGTAGCTAGCTTCAGACTTCAGCATGAACGTTGCGAACGCATTATTTTGATCTTCATTAACTCTAGCAATGTCGAGCACCTTCTCCATTTCCATGATCCAGGTTTGGGCTTCCATTGGATTCATAGATCCTCGAAACTCTGGCGGTCCAACCGCTTTGAATTCCTTGAAAGTCGTGACTTGAGCTTGCGGTTGATTCGCAAGTGCACCCGTCAACAAAGCTACCAACTGTTGAATCAGATTAGCGTTGGTCTCGTTGTTATTATTGGTAGACCCCTCAGGAGGTGCTTGCTGACGTGGTTGTCTTCTTCTAGGAGGCATTTTCTGTTAAAATATACGCTTATTAGCTCATTACTCAACTTCTTGGGTATTTAAAGTCTAACTTAAATATTCCAAGATTAAAGCTGTAACACATAGCATTTCAAATAAACTCTAATATTTTATTCATTCATAAAGTTTTATAACATACTCAAAATAACATAACTACTATAAACATCTACCTTCCTGAACTAGACCAGTTTCAGGATTACATACTCATACTATCCCTTTATTTATCTCAAAATAAAGGATTCACAGCTTATTTATTCACATAATTAACCACACATTATTATCTATCTTATTATAACTAGGCATATTAAGACGTCGAAAGGTTTCCCGACGTTCCTCCTCCATGATACGATATGCCGTTCTACGATCCATCATGAACCACGGCGTATTCTCAAACTGAGGTGGATAATAGTAGACTCGATCCTGGGCCCTATCAATCGTCGAATTAAAAGCATAATCCATCTCCTTCATCTTGGCTTTCTTCACTTAACCTTAGCCTCAGCACGGCCTGCACGTTGAGTCGCCTTCATCCACGCATCCTCTGCTCTTGTATGCTTAGCTGACTCCTCCTTGAAATCATCCTTCAATTTCTCCATGTCCGTCTTCATCTTATCGTGTATTGCCAATAGGTCTTCATGCTGACCCTTTGTATGAACTAATTCCCACTCCGTGTTCCCAAGTTTTGAGTCGAGTTCTTGAATCTCCGCATCCTTTTGCTCCATCGAAGCGTGATGCATCTCAACCATTTCCTTCAGCTCCTCGACTTCATCCTGTAATTCTACATTATGGTCATACAGAGCGTCATACATCTCAGTTGATATGGAGTTTGGTGGAAACTCCTCAGGATCCTCTTCCTCATCATCCTCCTCTACCTCCTCAGAACTATCCTCCATGGGATCGGCCATGAGCTCATCCTCCCGGATCAATCGCCCCCGCACTACATGAATATCCCGGCTCATCATCTATAGGTATCTGAGGTATCACCTCTCTAGTCGGATCGATCCTCCTTTAGAAACATCCCCGACAACAAAATGTTTTAGGTTTTATTTAATATTTTCGATACGTGCGAGCACATAAGTTATTAACACATAACACATAATGTCTTTTATTGTTTAGCTTCAATGGATACCTTAATCCATTCCTTAAAACTCGATAAGATTTGAACACCTCTATGTTTTCTATTTCCTTAAAGGTTACTTCCTAAGGTTTCCCCACCTAAGGTTCATAACCTAAAGCTTTGATTTCAACCTGTGACACCCCCAAATCCAGGTACTTCATTCCCACAGGATTTGGTGCTCACTTATCAAAATCTATTACATCTATCTACCCATAGTAAAGGATAAAGACATAATTTAAATAATTTAAACAATAACCTCTCCCATTAAAGGGTTACATCATCATTTCAAATTAAATCCCAGGTAATATAACCTCAAAATTATTACATAAGTTTGAGGAATACATCACATATTTAAAACAAGACTTGAAATATAAAACATAAAATTATCATAAGTCTTCATCATTTGGACATCTTGCCCTTGCCTTTGCTAGTCGATGACTCATCAACTTTCTCCACTTTAGCTGCAATGTTAATTGCAAGAGTGAGCAAACAAATGCTCACTAATATAGAACGTAGCAATGATAATAAAATGAGAGTGAACAACGAAAGCTGAACAATAAGAAACTTGTTCTACAAATCAAACTAGAAAACAAGTTCAAACTTTAATTATCTGAGGGTCTTAAGACCACAAACTATGTCCCCGGTTCTTAGGTATTATTACCCAACCTTAATAGTCATTTAGACTATACGGACCCTTCTTATCGTACTTAGGGGGATCAGCCATTTGTACCATGTATTGTGCACAAACATCTAAACGTTACACGTACAAAATCCCCTATGTTAGGGTTGTTCGTCTCAGTATTTAGAATACAAGTCCGCACCAAAGTAAGTTTGGTTTGGATACATTTCAAGGGTAATTTAGAATTCAACGGTCATCAACTAAGGATTAGTTGAATACAATATTGATAACATCATGCTATAGAATAATCATAACTAAATCGACAATGAAAATTAAGGTCATGCTTTAGGAATAAACTAACAGCATAAACATCGAATAATTATAATATGCCTTGCTTGAACAATATTAAGCCAAGGTTAAAACCTTATTTAGAGTTAAATCTTAAGCATGCATAACAAATAATAAGTTGAATGATAAAACTTGTTCAACATTAGTGTGTTAGAATGTAGAAATTTGCATGCTAATTAACAAGTTAAAGATTGGCTCAAAATCAAGAGATAAGGTTTAGGAGCTTGCACGATATAATTAGGGTTAAGAAACTTTCACAAAGAAAGCTTAGAGTTAGGAAAACTTGCTCAAAGATAGTTAGATACTTGCACAATTATAAAAGTAGGGTTAGAGAACATGCCTCGTGCGTAGGTTAAACAATCACTACTCACGTTTACCCCAAGTCCTACACATACCATATGTATTGACAATACACATTAGTTACACTAACATTACCTTCATGAGTTGCTTTCTTACTTTTAGTATAGCTACTAACTAAGTTTAAGTTTAAACAACATCGCATCTTTTCATGAACATTACTTTTTAGCTTTATTACAACTACTTAAGTGATAATGTCATTGCAACACATACACATTAACAACTTGATACAACATCCTATTACATGTCCAACATGTTATCATTAAGTTATACTAACACACAAAGCATTGCACTTGCATTTGCGCATCCCGACGCCCTCCGATTGGCTCCAAATACATAATAGTCCAAAAGATGGCTATTTTGACCCTTCATAACGATTTCAAATTGAAAACCTTAAAGAATAATAGTTATAGTTCTATTCGTCCGCTTTCCGAATCATCTTGAATCACCTCAATCGGAGTTCGTATGAAAAAGTTATGGCCATTTTACTACTGTGAGGTCAAATCGTCCAACCCATGCCACTTTTCCATTTGGGCACGAAAGTTAGTGGCGTCGGGCCTTGAGTTCCAACATGGGGAGTGGATTCAAATATCAGGCGTGAACTACTGGCCCATTTTTGGCGCTTTGCCGAATTTTACTGGGGTCCGAATTACAGAACACCCATAACTAGAAACAAAACCAAGCTACTATATCTTAATTTCTAACACCAATTAACATGTATAACTTATGCAAATTACACATAAACTTCACCAAGCATACAAATACTAAATTAACACAACCTAAACCATAATTCTAGAAAAATTAAATACTAGAATAACATATTTAAAACCAAAAACTCTATTTTTGATATTTCTTCTAGAAATCAACACTGTGAATTCATTAGTTGGCCAAATCAGTCCATTCAAATTACATTTTGTTCATATCTCAATGAACTACCACATACAAGCGTTAATTTACAGATTATTACACCCATTGGACAAGAATTTTGGTACTTTCTAAGGCTATATCACATGAACATAAACACTGCTATATTATTTTCCTTCCTCAAACCCAATTTCACGTGATATGGCAATCAACAAATTCTACAATATAACCCATATCATATACACAATGTTTGAAACAACAATTCAACAAAATCGATTTACAGAGAATAGAAAATCACAAATCTAAGAATTAGAATTAGTTATACCTTGATTAGTGAATGCTAGACAAAGATGATAATCTCTCAAAACCACTGTGATCTTCTAGAATATATGTGCTCTCTTCTTCCAAGCTCTCTCTTTCAACACTTTGCTCTCTCCTTAGCCAACATACGAGAACTAAACGCTAGCCTTAGGTATAGTATGCGTAAACATAAACTGAAACCCACGTCGTCTATCAGTTAAAGAACAAAAAGACGCATCAGTTGAATAATGCCAAAGGCCATAAGGCCCTGTTTGGCAACCAAAACTCCCCCAAATCAGATTATTATTATATCCTTTATATTATATAGTTTTTCCCCTATCACACATTAATTTAGTCAATTTATATAACCTTAGTTTAGTTAATCTCAATAACTTATAATAATAAGAATCTTATTATTATTGATAAATAATTATATATCTAAATTAATTAATAACTTAGAAACGTCACTTTATTTAATTTATTTATTTCCATTAAATTAAACAATTTATTTTATTTAATTATTTTCTTCCATATTAAATAATTGATTTAATTTAATTATTTCCTTAAATTAAATCTAACAAATAAAATTATCATTACTCGATTCAATTAACATTAATTAATTTAGTTACTAAATTAATTCATCACAATTCATCAAATATTTATTTTCCTCAATAAATAAATTATTTTAAATATTTATTTAATTCCATAAATATTTAAATTAAATTACAAATTTCTCGTTCGTTACATGTAGTGTTGATCAATATAGAGTACTATGGGCTGATCATCCAGAAGTGCTCGTAAGATATATCGGACTTACGGACTTAGTGTCGGGTTTTCCTTTTCAAAAAAATTATGAAAATGCTCATGGTCTTGAGCCAGAACTGATGTTTTACTGAATATTGTTATTTTAAAACGTTTTGAAGGAAAAAAAATGCTATTTTGAATTATTGATAGTACTTCATAACTATTATCCAGTTATTGAAGATATACGATTCATATGTTTCAAGCATGTTGTTTAAAAGAAATTGTTGTACTTGCTGAGCTTGTTATGTTCACTCTTGTTTGAACCATATGAATGCAGCTAGGATCGAACGAACCGAGGGATCTGACAAGGATAAAGGCAAGACGAAGATGAACGATTAGTTTACCTTGTAATAAACTAGAAAGTTGTATATATTATAATATGATGAACAAAGAATGTAATGGTTATAGAACTTGGGAACGTGATGTAATACTATTGATGTAATAAGAATATCGTTGATACACACATTTTGATGTCGTTTCAATAGAATGAATGAACAGTTATGAGTACCGTGTAGCACCATCTGTCGGGTTGGAAGATACCCGGATTTGGGGGCTTCACAATTACAAACCTAACAGTGACATCAAAACCAAACCTTTATGCGATTTATTAATTGTTCAGATTTGATATGTATGTTGATATGTGTTTAGAACAATTTAATTGGGCATAATTTGTTGTATAAAATTTATTTTAAAAATAAATAAATAAAATAAAAGGCGGAAATCGTGTTTCCGAAAGCCAATTTTCCGAAAGCTGTTGCATATGATGTATGGTTTTTATAGATATATAGATATATTCCGCGAAGCTGAAGCAAATATATCATATCACTACACGTTTTTTTTTTGAATAACTTAATTCACATGGATACTTTCAAAAGTAATCATCAGAATATATATATATATATATATATATATATATATATATATATATATATATATATATATATATATATATATATATATATATATATATATATATATACTTAATTATTTTATAATTAAAATAAAAATTTTAATTTTAATCTTAAAATAAAATTTTATTTTAATCTTAAAATAAGAAGGTTTATTTTAATTTTAAAACTGAATTTCATGCTAACTAATTAGAGTTGGAATTGGATTCCATGATAACTAATTGGAGTTGAAATTGGATTTTATGTTTCCTAAAATAAAGGACTTTATTTGTTAATAGGAAAGTTAATCCATGTTTCTATAAATAAAGGAGTTTATTTAGATATGGAATAAGATTTCATATTATTCAAAATAAAGGAGTTTATTTGTGAATAGGAAAGAAAATTCGTGTAGTTTTTTTTTTCTTGGAATTGGATTCCATAATTAATTAAAATAAATGAGTTTATTTTGATTAAAATAAAATAGTTTATTTTATTCAAAATAGGATAAATTAAAATAAAAGAGGTTTATTTTGATTTAAATTTGGATTAAAATAAAAGAGTTTATTTTGATTCAAAATTAGATTTTATACTAACTAAATTTGCCCATTAAATAATATCAATATATATTGAATGTTTATTATTCATGAGATGAATGTTATTTATTGATGCATATGTAGATGTGTATGATAATAAATGAGATTGAGTATGGACTATTTACCAATGTGATTGGATTTTATTTTAGTTGGATGCATGAATATATGAGTTTTATTAAATGGGGTCTGCGTACCTCATCTTCTCTAAATTTTTCTTAATGTAAATTCTAACTCTCTCATATGTACTTCCCCTTGACTGCTTATCAAGGTTTTTATTTATTTTAAATAGCTTAGTAATAGGATTAGTTAGAATTATTTTGAAGAATTAGAGATCAAGGAACAAGGAGCGCTTGAAGAACCGTTTGTAATGGAGCTCGGGTTTAAATGTAATAGTTATATTTAAATATTAATTCTTGCACCCCTAGGGTTTGACCTTTTTGTTCACTTAGTGGCTCTAGTGAACCAAACTAGAATAAAAGTCCATAATTAATCCAGGTAGAATATAGTATTCTATATGTGCATGCTTATACTATATGTGAGACACCCCCAAACCTAGGTACTTCATTCCCACATGATTTGGTGTTCACTTAATCCAACATTCATACCTAATTACCCAATCACAATAAAACTATATAAATAAAACCTTTCCCAATAAAGGGTTACATAATAAAAATCTCCCAGGTTGTCTAACCTTTAAATGCAATCATTCAAATGCGCAATTAAAATTATTACATAACATCATTATTAAGAAGTCTAAGATCATCACAATATATAAAAGTACAAATCAACATCACTTGTACAATTTTTCTTTTCCTTTGCTAGGTGAAGGTTCATCTACCTTCACCACTTTAGCTGTAATGAGTTTATAAATAGGCAAGAGTGAGCAAAAAAATTGCTCACTAGATATATTATGGAACCAACAGGAGAATAACAATAATAACTGCCAATGAGTAGGCTCATCAAAACTAGATAGTACTCTAACAATGATAATCAGGAACTGAAATCCAAAATATGGAATAAACATAACCGAGGGTCATAAGACCATGAACTATGTCCACAGTTGTGAGTAATTTTTCAACTCCAACTTTAACAGGCATAAGACTATAAGGACTCCTCATACTTAGGGGGATCAGCCCTTCGTACCATGTATTGTGCACAAACATTTAACGTTAGGCGTAAGTTATCCCCTAATAATAGGGTTGTTCATCTCAGTATTTAGAGTACAAGTCCGCACCAAAGAGAGTTTGGTTTGGATAAACTTTCAAGGGTAATTTGAAGTTTAACGATCATCAACTAGAGGACTAGTTGAATTAATACTAATAATATCATATTATAGAATACTCGTAATTGAATAGTCATGGTAAATTAAAATCATGCTTTAGAAATAATCTAATAGCATACAACTTGAATAACTATAACACACCTTGCTTGAACAATATTAAGCCAAGATTATTTAGAATTGAATACTAAGCATGCATGGCAATATAAACGATAAACTATTCAAATATATTCGGGCATGCTAAACAACAAGTTAAATACAATAATAACTTGTTCAATATCAAAAACAAAGTTTAGAAACCTTGCATTATTATATTGGAAACAATAATTGATTCAACAATAAAATAGATTAGAGAACTTGCATTATTTATAAGGTAATCGAATTGGAAACCATAATTAGTTCAACAAGATAAGGATTAGAAAAACTTGCCTTGCTCGTAGGCTAAACCGAATCAATATGAATCACAATATCCTATAAACATATGTCATCATGACATAGTTAGCCAATACCACTTTACAAACATAAAGTGGATAGAAACCTCTTCATAGGAGAAATCTTTCTCAAACTGCAATCGTTCGTACTCAATCACGTGCTTGTAATCGAATTTATACGGTCGTAACACCAAAACGTGAAAAACATTATGAATGTTTTGCAATTCTGGAGGTAGAGCTACCTCGTAAGCCACCTCTCCAACTTTTCGTAGCACTTCGAAGGGTCCAATAAACCTCGGACTTAGTTTCCCCTTTTTACTAAATCGAATTTTCCCCTTCCAAGGAGAAACTTTTAGGAATACGTAATTTCCTATGTCAAATGCACGATCTTGTCTTTGTTGATCAGCATATTTCTTTTGTCTGTCTTGAGCAACTATCAATCTTGTTCTGATGAGTTGGACAACCTCAGCAGTTTGTTATACCAGTTCTGGTCCTAACAATTGACGTTCACCGACTTTGTCCGAGCACAGTGGAGTTCTGCACTTCCTGCCATATAATGCTTCGTAAGGCGGCATGCCGATGCTTGCGTGGTAACTGTTATTGTAGGCAAATTCCACCAGCGGTAATTATTCATCCCAGCTTCCTTTGAAATCCATGACGCATGCTCTCAACAACTTCCAATGTCTGAATCTTTCATTCTCTTTGGCCATCTGTTTGCGGATGATATGCAGTACTCATTCGCAACTGGGTTCCCATACACTCTTGTAGTCTCTTCCAGAAGTTTGATGTGAACCTCGGATCTGTGTCTGACACAATTGACACTGGAACTCCATGTCTCGATACGATCTCTTTAACATATAATTTTTCCAGTTGATCAAGATTGAATCTAATCTTTATTGGCAAAAAGTGTGCAGATTTTGTCAATCTGTCCACTATCACCCAAATCGCATCGTATCCTTTCTGAGTTTTTGGAAGACCTACCACAAAATCCATTGTGATATGTTCCCATTTCCATTCCGGTATCTTCAATGGTTGAAGTAACCTGCTTGGTCTTTGATGCTCGGCCTTGACTCTTTGACATGTTAAGCACTTTGAAATGCATTCTGTAACGTCTATTTTTATATTTGGCCACCAAAAATGTTGTCGCAAATCTTGATATATCTTCGTACTTCCTGGATGAATCGAATATCTCGAGTTATGGGCTTCGGTTATGATGTCTTCTTTAATATCTGGTACGGCTGGAACCCAGATTCGTCCCCCGAATCTCAACATTCCATCAGTATCAACCTTGTACTTTATTTCTTTTCCCTCGACCACACTTTTTCTTATTTTTATGCATTCCTCATCCTGCAGTTGAGCATTCTTTACTTTGTCCACCAAAGTTTGACTGGCTTCCATCTGGTATAATTTCTCATCGGATTCTTTTGGAAATTTAATTTCCAACTCTAACCTTGACATTGCTGTAATAAGCTCCTCCTTATAAGTTAACAACATCAACTTTTCCCTGCCTTTTCTACTCAAGGCATCTGCAACCACGTTTGCTTTGCTTGGATGATAAAAGATCTCACAATCATAATCTTTTATCAGTTCCATCCATCTTCTTTGACGCATTTCAGGTCCTTCTGTGTGAAAATATACTTCAGACTTTTATGGTCTGTGTAAATCTCACATTTCTCTCCGTAGAGATGGTGTCTCCATATCTTCAGAGCAAACACAACCGCCGCCAACTCTAAATCATGAGTCGGATACCCTTTTTCGTAGTCCTTCAACTACCTTGATGCATACACGATGACTTTTCCATTCTGCATAAGGACACATCCTAATCCCTTGTGTGAAGCATCACTGTACACCACAAAATTCCCTGTATTATCTGGTAATGACAACACAGGTGCCATACTTAGCTTCTTTTTCAATTCCTGGAAACTTTCTTCACACTTCTCCGTCCAAACAAATTTTACAGATTTCCTCGTTAAATTTGTCAACGGATTGGCAATCTTGGAGAAATCCTGGATAAACCGTTGGTAATACCCTGCTAATCCCAAGAAACTTCTCACTTCTGATGGAGTTCTCGGTTGTTCCCAATTTATCACAGCTTCAACCTTTGATAGATCCACTGAAATTCCATCATTGTCAATTACGTGCCCAAGAAATTGTATCGTTCCAAACCCAAAATTCACATTTAGAGAATTTCGCATAAAACTTTTCTTTTCTTAGCGTCTCTAGCGTTAGACGTAAGTGTTCCACATGTTCCTCTTGGGTTTTAGAGTACACCAGAATATCGTCGATAAACACCACCACAAACTTGTCCAAAAATGGTTTAAACACCATGTTCATCAAATCCATGAATGATGCAGGGGCATTTGTCAAACCAAAAGACATCACCAAAAATTCATAATGTCCATACTAAGTTCGGAATGCCGTCTTCGGTACATCCTCCTTTCTTACCTTCAGTTAATGATACCCACTTCTCAAATCTATTTTCGAGAAATATCTAGCACCCTTCAATTGATCAAACAAGTCATCTATTCTCGGAAATGGATGCTTGTTCTTAATAGTGACTTTGTTTAACTCCCTATAATCAATGCAAAGACGCATTGACCCATCCTTCTTCTTTACGAATAACACCGGTGCTCCCCATAGTGACACACTCGGTTGAATGTATTTCTTGTCCAACAGCTCCTGTAGTTGTACCATCAGTTCTTTCATCTCCACCGGAGCCATCCTGTACGGGGCCTTCGATATCGGAGCGGTTCCCGGTGCTAAGTCGATCATGAACTCGATCTCTCTGTCAGGTGGAAGTCCTGGCAAGTCCTCCGGAAATACGTCTACAAACTCCCTAACACTGGTATTTCTTCCAATTTCGCAGCCTTCTTTTGAGTATTGACTATGTAAGCTAAATAACCCACATAGCCTTAACTCAACAACTTCTTGGCCTGCATAATCATCAGACATCTCATTTGCCTAGGCGATTTGCTACCATTGAATACTACCTTTGACGGGGTCATAAGGTTTACATGTTTCTTTTGGCAGACAATTATCGCTCCATAATTGAACAACCAATCCATTCCCAAAATAACATCAAAATCTCCTAGCCTGATCAGAATCAAGTCTACCATCAAAATATTTCCCTTAATATTCACCCTACAGTTCTTGTATACGAACTTAACAGGAACTACTTCCTTATTCGCAATTTCTATGTTTAAAGGGAAATTCAATTCTTCACTAGGCAATCCTAATCTCATAGCAAATTCATCAGATATAAATGAACAAGTAGCACCCGAATCAAATAACACATACGCATTAATATCATTGATCGGGATATTACCTGACACCACATCCTTTGATTTCACAGCATCTTACACAGTCATGTTGAAGGTTCTGGCTGTGGGTTTGTTTGATGTCGTTCGTCCAGTAATGGCCCATGTACCTCCACTGCTACCTCCTTTGTTTCTCGTTGTCTCTTCAGCTTTCTTCTTAGGGCACTCGCGAGAAAAGTGATCCTTGGACCCACAAGTGAAGCAAACATTCTTCTTAGGTTGGTTGCAATTCGGGGCAATGTGACCCTCCTGGCCACAGTTAAAACATACTCGTTTCCCCTTCAAGCACACACCCTTATGAAACTTCCCGCATGTAGCACATGCTTCAAACTTCTTATTCTGCTAGTTGTCTTGCTGATTTCCAGCACCCATATTTCCATTCCACTTTCTTTTCAGATTTTTGTTACCATTTCCACTACCACCACCTCCATTCTTAACCTCTACTTCATTCTTCTTCTTTTTCTGTTCTTGATTGAACTTGGTTACAGCATCGCCTCCACCTTCAACGAGAATTGCCTTTTCCATCACGGCTGCAAATGTCTTCAACTGGAACAAGGAAACCTCATCGAACAAAGCAGGCTTGAGTCCTGTTCAAACCTCTTCTTTGCGTTAAATCGTCTCGAATCGACTCGATATGGCGCAAACCTCGCTTAACTCATTGAATTTCATGCACATACTCGACACCATCATCGTTCCTCGCTTGATTCTAAAATTGTACCTCTAACTGACTTTTCGAACTCTCTGGGAAATAGGTCTCGAAGAAAATTTCCTTAAACCTTTCCCAAGTTATAATTCCTGGTCCCTCCCGAGTTTTATTGGCCTGCCACCAATAATTAGCCTCTGCTTTCAACATGAATGTTGCAAAAGCAGTCTTCTGGTTGTCCTCTACTCTAGCAACATCAAAAACCTTCTCAATTTCCATGATCCAAGTCTGTGCTTCAACTAGGTTCATGGATCTACAAAATTCTGGTGGTCCAACCGCCTTGAAGTCCTTAAACGTAGCACCTTGGTTCTGAGGTGGATTATGCTGTTGATTTTACAGTGCACCTGTCAGTAACGTCACTAGCTGCTGAATGGAGTTAGCTTCAGCATTATCATTGTTGGTTCCTTCGGTGGTTCTCTAACGGGGTGGTTGACGTTTGGGATGCATTTTTTTGTTAAAAATACGCTCATTAGATATTACTCAACTATTTTAAGTAACTTCTACTTAACTTGCCCCCAAAGAAGTAATAATCACATAACACATAACACGTTAGAATAATAAGGTAAATAACTTTTATTCATAACTTCTTTGAAAACATCATATCAATAACATCACTGCTATTTACATCCACTATCCCGAGATAAAGAATCTACAGGATTTAAAACATCAAAATATTCCTTTGTTTATAAACACATCGGAATTTACATCATTAACTACCAAAAATTTTTTTCACATAATTAAACTAATACTATCACCGCCATCATTAGTATTTGAATAGCCTTGCTACGTTCCTCTTCCATGGTGCGAGACATCGTTCTGCAATCCAGTATATATGATGGTAGATCCTCAAACTGGATTGGATATTTCCTAACTCGATCTTGGATCGCATCCATTGCATTTTGTAGTGTAGAGTACGTCTCCTCAAGTTTAGCCTTCTTCGCATGGCGATCATCTTCTGCAAGATTAGCCCGACATGACTCTCGTACCCAGCCCTCCTCTGCTATGGCAAGCCTCTCTGAGCTCTCTTTCATATCCTTCTTCAATTTTTCTATTTCTACGGACTTATCCTCGGTTTGACCCTTCTCGTGAACCAGGTCCCACTCCACGTTTCCTAAACGTGTGTGAACAGTCACAATCTCCCTATCCCTCTGCTAAATAGTAATTTGTCGACTAATCCTTCGCTTACCAGATCCCTAACAAGATCCTCGCAACTCTATGTTATGATGATCATAAAGTGCATCATACATCTCAAAGATCAATGGAGTTCGGTGGGAACTCCTCTTCTTCCTCAGGATCCTCTTCTGGATCGGGCCTAAGTCTCGAGCTCATGCTCCCGACCAACAACAATGTGATCAATGGAGATGTCTCTCTCTCATGCGGCTATTCCCCGATTTACATGAATGTCTCGGGGATCCTCCTCTATAGGTACTCGGGGTTCCTCCTCCCCAGCTCGACTAGCTCCTCCAACATCTGACATCCTGACAACAAAATTTTAGATTTTAATTACTAATCATTACTACTCGACTTTCACGAGCACATAAGTTGTAAACACATAAGCACATAAGTGTTCTAGTACTTCTTCCTTAAAACCCGATAAGAGTTTATCATCACTATCTTTTCGAAGGTTACTTCCTAAGGCTTTTCTGTGAAACCCCGAATTTTATGAAATAAAAGTATTCAATTTTTCTATTTTGGTAAATGGTTAAATTGATAAAGTTTAAAGTTAAGGGTGATATGTGAAAATTTTGCAAAGTAAGCAAGTTGTTATAAAATAATCGGTGGTAAAATACGCGTGGTTGAATAGTAGCACACGGTATCGATTATTAATGCTCAGTTATACTCAATTATTGCTACAGTAATTGCTGCATCATATCTCTCATATTATTGATTCGATTATTGCCATAAAGAATAATTCGCATTATATGATATATTATTAAATCAATAATTGAGACGACAAAGTTATTCATATTATTAAATTGAAATATTTACAATGTCTAGAAGTTCTGCCAAGGAGAGATTTGGTCACCTAATTGTGCGCCAATAAGGAGAAATCCTTATCGGAAAGCCCCCTATTTCCTGGGAACGACCTGGTTGTTAAATATTGTGAGTTATGATATTAATGATGAATGTTATTGAAATTGAAGTTGTGCTCGGAGTTGAATTTGGATACGCGGACGTGATATTTGAGTCCGGAATGATGAAATTAGTAAAAATAGACTATAAACACAAAATTTTCCGAGTTTTACTATTTGGTCAAAAAGTCAACATTTGACTTTTTCGGGAAAAGTCAAACTTTGAAATTACAAAATTTATATTTTTGATAAAAATAGTTTCATTGTGTTGGAATTATTTTTTGTTAGTGAGAATCGATATCTATTCCAATGATAATTGATGTTTGGGGGTTATATTGATAAATCGGGTAATTTATCGGATAAATGAGCAATTAGTTGATACTAATTCACATGCTTATATAACTATTTATTCATGTGTGTACTATTGAGTCACATTCATTTACTATTAGGGGAGTTGGTGCAAGATTGATAATACTTGCATGACTAAATTAAAAATGGAGGTATAAATGGAGGTACTATACTGTAATTCGTATTTTCACATGTCTAGAACTATTTGTTCACATGATTTACTATTAAATCACATTATTTACTATTAGGGGAGGTGGTGCAAGTTTGATAATACATGGATAACTGAATTAAAAAATAAAAGAAAAGTTGGAGGTATTGTACTGTAATTTTTCGAGCCCCAAAACGTGCAATTAACGAAACTATATTTTCCTATAAATAGAAGCTCATTCTTCCTTCATTTCTCACCAATTCACTAAAGCTATAGAGCAATTATTATAGAGAGAAATTATAGAGAGAAGCTATAGAGAGAAAATCTATAGAAGAAGAAAAGTATTCTGCTACTTCCCTACTCTTATATCCAGTTTCTTCTAAAGGTAATGGATATCATTATTGTGTAAGGGATATTATTTGTTGTACCTATAAGGGGTATTATTTATTTCTTATTCATGAAGAGAACTTCTGTTATTCCATTCCTTATTATTATGTTGGAATAACCTGTAAATGCAAAGTACTGCATACATGGTGAAATTCTTCTATTATTCCATTCTTTAATATTCTGTCAGAATATCCTGTTTGTGCTTTACGCCAGACCTTGGATTCGGTTCCATTATTTATTATTCCGCATTTAATATTCTCGTCGGAATATCCGCTTGCGGTGAATTTCACCGACTGGTTCCATTATTTATTATTCCACATTTATTATTCTCGGTTGGAACATCCGCTTCGGTGTGAATTTCACGACTGGTTTCGTTATTTATTATTCGCATTGGGAATAACTCGTCATGCTGGCGGTCTCTATCGCATGCATGGTGAATCCTTCTATTATTCCATTCTTTATTATTCTGTTAGAATAACCTGTCTATGTGGGTTACCACATGCATGGTGAATGATCCTTTATATTCATTCCTTATTAAATTGTGAAAATAATCTATTTACGTTGATTATGATGAGTCATAATAAAAGTATTGGACTGATGAAAATCATGGGTATATGAAGTATTAGTAAGTGTTATGATGAGTTATGTTGGTTACTATATGAAAACATGAAAGTTTCTTAGAAATCACAAAGGGTTGAAAAATCAGATTTTGGTAAAAACGTAACATGAAATTCAATTGACCATATCTCCTATTGTATTTCGAATTTTTGAGTGTGGTCAAGTCCTAGAGTTATATCTATGAGTCTTATAACTTGTTCAAGTGGAATCACTGGAAAAGGTATTGTATATTTTCGTGTGGACTGATTTTAGTAAAGGAGGCAAAAGCTGTAAATTTAGAAAAAGCTATTGTCCAGATTTTTAAAAGGGCATTTTCGTCCACTTAAATTATGAGAAAAATTCTGGTCTTTTGGAACATGAAAGTATATTGTATAAAGAACCTCCTGTCCAAAAATGAGCTCATTTCGACTTAAAATGAGCAAGTTATGACCATTTCAATATTTAGGTTTTTCTGACGGAAAACGCTATAACTGGAGTTCTATAACTCCGATGACCATGAAATTTGAACTGGAAGCTCATGTTAACATGTGTAAGATCCTGCCAAGATTTGGGAATTTTTGGAGTTAAACTTGAGGTAGCTAATTTCTTAAGGAATTAATTAGAAGTTAATTTTTGAAAAATAGTAAATGAATTTTAAAAATTCTGAGAAAAATGTATGTTCATTATGGAACTATAATCTGCTAAATCTCAGTAAAGAAATATTTTTGGAACTGATTTGGTATTTTTCATGAAAATAATCTAGTTATGAGTAAATGAGTTAAATATGTTATGTGAAGTAACAAAGTTGAAAAATAGGATTTTATGGCTTGGAAATCCTATATATGGTATATGCATATTTTTATGAGGGATTTGATCATTGGTGATGAATCTTATGAGTATGACATTTTTGAATGATTAAATGCATTATTTGGTATAGTGTAAACAATTGAAATAAATTGTTTATAAGTTTAAAAAGTGATTAAAATATTGTTATGATATTAATAATATTAGATTATGAGTGGTGGATAATATTTGGATAAATTTAAAGTCTTTAATATTTATCCTTGTTTTCATTTGATTAATACTTATATCATTGTCATCATCCTCATGTATATATTATGTTGAAAGTCATATGTGGCCTATAGTGCATAGATGGACTTGGTATGATTATGTTCAGGGATTATTTGGCATGATCATGACCGTAATGTTATAAATGATGTGGAAAAAGTCCTCATTGGCCCGTAGTGCATTGATGGACAGTTTTTGGTATGATTATGGCTATGTATTCTCTTCGGTTAAGGGTGCAAAGATGAATTATTTTATGGCATGATCATGACCGTAATGTTACAAACGATGTGGTAAAAGTCATCTTTGGCCGTAGTGCATAGATGGACTTGGTATGATTATGACCAGGGATTATTCGGTATAATCATGACCGTAATTGAAAACACAAATATCCTTAGCCCGTAGTGCATGGATAATTCGTGGTCGTGATACTATTAAACTGAGTCTCAGCATTATTGGTTTTACAGTTGTATATCTTTGGCCTCTAGTGCAAAGATGAACTGTTGATTATTAGTTATACAGTAGTATATCTTTGGCCGTAGTGCAAAGATGAATTTATTAGTATGATTATAAGCAGGAATTGTGATTTGGTATAACTATGATTTTTGATGTTTCAGGTGAAGATAGATGATGTAAATTATCTTCGTCCTGGCTGTGAAAAGGAATTCAGAATCACAATTATGATTATGAGTTATTCATATAATTGTGGACAGGAATTGTTGATTGATGTTACAGGGATAAAACATTATTGGTGGACTTTTAACATGGAGGATATAATAGACCTGATGGTCTATTTGACTCTTCTAATGGATTGCTCGTTCCGTTGCAACTATGGTTGAAAAGTTTTATCATCTACCATATGTTATAAATCTTTAATTTATTATTGACGAAGGCTATTGATAATGTAACTATCTTTAGTCATGATATTCTTTACTGAGCTAGTTGTGCTCACCCTTTTGCTTCGCAATTCCTTTCAGGTAATAGCTGGGTCGAGCGGGGATAATAGGGAAAGAGTGAGATGGTCCGAGACTGTTGAAGTTTGTCAATACATTATAAAACGGCATGACATGCAATATATAATTGCATTGAGGACCTAAGATGTGTGTGTCATATTTTATATGTCACTTGATAATTGATTTTGGTGAACAACAATAGGGTGATGAGAACCCAAACCTTGAAAGTGTCAAAACTGCACCGCAGTTAAATGAAGAGAACAGAAATCTTCTCGTGTCCTTTTGGGGACTTGAAATATTATTGTTGTACTTTATATGGCATGTATTAATTTGAGTTTGGATATTATCGTATTGAATACGTTACAATATTTGTATTGAAACTCATAGCTTATCTGTTGTCGTACTCTGCAAGACAGTTCAACAGTTGTATAAATGAAGTTGTATTTGATTTTTAAAGAGTGATATCTGGCGACTCAAGATGGGTCGGGTGGACCTTATTTTGGGGGCGTCACATTTTCCCCCACCTAAGGTTCATAACCTAAAGCTTTGATACCAACTTGTAACACCCCCAAACTTAGGTACTTCATTCGCACAGGATTTGGTGTTCACTTAATACAACATTCATACCTAATTAGCCAATCACAATAAAACTGTATAAATAAAACCTTTCCCAATAAAGGGTTACATAATAAAAATCTCCCAGGTTGTCTAACCTTTAAATACAATCATTCAAATGAGGAATTAAAATTATTACATAACATCATTATTAAGAAGTCTAAGATCATCACAATAAATAAAAGTACAAATCAACATCACTTGTACAATTTTCCTTTTCCTTTGCTAGTTGAAGGTTCATCTACCTTCTCCACTTTAGCTGCAATGAGTTTATAAATTGGCAAGAGTGAGGAAAACAATTGCTCACTAGATATAATATGGAACCAAAAGGAGAATAACAATAATAACTGCCAATGAGTAGGCTCATCAAAACTAGATAGTACTCTAACAATGATAATCAGGAATTGAAATCCAAAATATGGAATAAACATAACCGAGGGTCATAAGACCATGAACTATGTCCACAGTTGCGAGTAATTTTTCAACTCCAACTTTAATAGTCATAAGACTATAAGGACTCCTCATACTTAGGGGGATCAGCCCTTCGTACCATGTATTGTGCACAAACATTTAACGTTACGCGTAAGTTATCCCCTAATATTAGGGTTGTTCATCTCAGTATTTAGAGTACAAGTCCGCACCAAAGAGAGTTTGGTTTGGATAAGCTTTCAAGGGTAATTTGAAGTTCAACGATCATCAACTAGAGGACTAGTTGAATTAATACTAATAACATCATATTATAGAATACTTGTAATTGAATAGTCATGGTAAATTAAAATCATGCTTTAGGAATAATCTAATAGCATACAATTTGAATAACTATAACACGCATTGCTTGAATAATATTAAGCCAAGGTTATTTAGAATTGAATACTAAGAATGCATGACAATATGAACGATAAACTATTCAAATATATTCGGGCATGATAAACAACAAGTTAAATACAATAATAACTTGTTCAATATCAAAAACAAAGTTTAGAAACCTTGCATTATTATATTGGAAACAATAATTGATTCAACAATAAAATAGATTAGAGAACTTGCATCGTTTATAAGGTAATCGAATTGGAAACCATAATTAGTTCAACAAGATAAGGATTAAAAAAACTTGCCTTGCTCGTAGGCTAAACCGAATCAATACGAATCACAATATCCTATAAACATATGTCATCATGACATAGTTAGCCAATACCACTTTACAAACATAACTAAGTACGTTCATCATTTAAAAATTGGATTTTTAATCACATAATCAAGTTACAAAACAATTTAATTGTTAATAACATGTTCATTCTAGGTATAGGACATTAAAATCAACATTTTACAGTCCTACTATCATCACATAACTTTTCTTAAAATTTCGTGTGTACAAAAGTACAATCGTCGTAGATTATTCGCTAACTCGGCATGGCGGCTACATTTATATATTGTGTGCTTGGCGTATTGTGGTATGATATTATGATGGTATCACATACGACACTAACTTCGCCAAGTCAAGATTACTACTGCATAACCTGCAGCTTTAATCGACAACTTTAATAATAGTACAAGAAAAAGCCAATTTTGGCCTACAAGCTCGTTTCTAACAAACTAAATAGCATGTAATTCATACAAAACTTCATGTAAACAAAATTCAAGAATTCCTAACATGTTTCTACCCATACAACAACATAACCAACAAAATTAACACATCCAATTTCACTATTTTTGCCTAAAAACTCACTTTTTGATGTTTTTGATGAAAATAAACTCTGTGATTTTGTTTCCCAACCAAAACAATTAATTTAAAGCATTTTATCAAAGTATATACATACTTTAACAAATTAAATAACCAATTTATCAATAAAACAACTAAACAACCCATAATTCTATTTTAACTAAACAATATAATCACAAAAAAAAACTCTCTATAAAATACTTTTCTTCACAAACATACACATAATATCAATTCATTAACTATAACTTATGAAAATCGTTTTAACATCACTAGTGAGCCATATAAATCCACATAACAACAAAAGTTCATACTTACACAAGGATTCTACAGAGAATTTGGGAAGAGAAAAACCAAACTTTTAAAACTAAAAAGAACAGAACAATACCTTGAAGAAGATGATATGGCTATTACTCTCTATTCTCAAGCCTCTCCTTCTCCAATCTCTAGCCTTTCTTCCTCTCTTCTTTTCTTCTCTTCTTCTTTTCTTCTTCTTCTTCCTCCGAGTTTTTCTCTTCTTCCTAACTCTAGAGCGTACTAACAATCTAACGTAAATAGAATATAATATATATATATATATTAATTATATAATATAACTCTAATTTAACTGATATTAGTTATTTTATTTTGAAAACCAAAAGTCATAAGGCTTGTTTGGCTAACCACTAACAAAAAAATAACCCATTAATCCTAACACCTTGTTTGGTAAAACTCAAATAGATTAAAGACTTAATAGGCATTAGGCCTTGTTTGGCAAAACTGAATTAAACTTCCATAATTTATTTTAGTAACTCCTTTATAAAAGGTTATTTGCCATACTTTAATTTAATTAAATTAATTCTAAAAACAATTTAGTAAATCTCTTTAACACATAAATCAATACCACAAAATTATAATTTTCTTTATAATCATAACGTTATTTAATCCACTAACACATCCTTTTAATTTATAAATTCAAATTAAAATATAATAATTTATTTAATCAAAATTCTCTAACTTAATAATTAAATTAAATTAGCAAAAATAATTAATTTCCTTAATTATTTATTTAACAAATAGTTAACCAAATTGAATCAAATTTGAACAATTATTTATTTAACAATAAACACATCCATTAAATACCTAAATAATTTAATAAATATTTAATATATCAATTTATAAAATTCTGGAATGTTACACACTATATATATATATATTATATTATATATAGTATACAAACATGCTTCGCATGTTAATTAATATGACGCGTATTTTATATATATGTGCATGCGCGCTAAACAAGATGAGACAAATTAATAACAAACCCCTCAAAAAAAAATTATTAAGTCCTAAGCGTTCAAAGATATTTGGAATAACGAACGTCACCTTCTAGCATGATAAAAATAATAGAGTATAAATTAATTATTATAAGTTTGTTGTGTCACCACAAGGCTTATCTTAATTCTTTGATATGTTAATTTTATCACATTTGATGCTTATAAAGAAAATTGAACAATGTTGTTTTGTTGTGTCACCACAAGGACAATATTTTTCTTTTTTGAAAATATGGAGTGCTAGGTTAGACTTAACTTGGATAATTTTGATTCGGATGTGTCACCGCTTGATCAACATAATTTACGAGGCAAAATACAAGGAGTTACATAGTTGATGTAATTGACAAGAGTTGTCTACCTATTTATTTATATATAGTTTGTTGTGCACACACAAGGCTATATACATTTGAAATGGTATCCTTATTCTCACTAGCAAATCTTAATTAGATTTTGTCGAACTATATAAGTGAGGGTAATATAGTTTGAAGAAAATAGTGGGAGATACCAATTTAAAACAAAAACCTAATTTATTTTGGTAATTAATAAAAGAATGTATGCTAAAATGTTGTTAATTATAAATTTATTTATAGAATTATACAATGTCTAAATTAATATCACTGTGTAGCATATTAGATGTTAAATTAATCGGACTGAATTAAACGGATTGGTAAAGGAAATTAAGAATAGTTCTCACGGCTGAAAAGCTATCTTATGTCCTCAATACGCCTATCCCTGCAATGGTTGCAGATAAGGCCTCTGAGGAAGAGATTGCTTATTTTAGAAAGTGGCAAGATGATGCACAGTTTGCTCAATGCATCATGCTCGCATCCACGAAAGTAACGAGCTTCGTCGTCGACAAGATGAAACTATGGATGCTCCTACTATATTCCTGCATATCAAGTAGTTGATGGTGAGGAAAGTAAGACTGATAGATATCAGATATCTAAGGAGCTCTTCCGATCTAGAATGACTGAAGGCACTGCAGTACAAACACATGTCCTAAAGATGATCAATTTGATTGAACAGATAGGATAACTGGTTTTGTAATGGCTGGAGAGTTGAGCCAAGATTTGATCTTGCGCTCACTCCTGGACTCCTTTCACAATTGTTGTGAATTTTTCATATGAATAAGCTAGATATTAGCTTCGTTGATTTGCTTAAAATGTTGAAAAATGTTGAGAGTCATTTTCCAATCAAGAAAGACCAAGTCTTACTGGTAGGGGTTAAAGGATCTTCTGAAAAGAAGAACGATTCAAAGAAGGTAAATAGAAAGGAAAAAACAAAGGATAATAAGAACAAAACTGATGCAGATAACAAATGAGTTTGCTTCCACTATAATAAGTCAGGACACTGGAAAAGAAACTGTGAGAAGCATCTTGCAGAGTTAACCAGAAGAAGCTTAGTGAATTTTCGGTTACAAATACAATTTTGTTCATAATTTAAAATAAATTTTTCTTTAAGTTAAGGTTCTACTTGGGTATTGGATATCGACTTTGGTTATAATAAATATAGATTTATGAAGGGACCAAGCAGAAGTAGAAAGATAAACAAAGATAAGTAATCCTATGTGTGGGAAATGAAGCAAAGGTTGTTGCATCAGCCATAGGAACTTATAGTTTAGCACAGCCTATATGCAAGTCTATTAAGTCAATAAGTTGTTATTGTATTCCAGTTCTTGTTAAAAACATTATTTCCATTTTGTTGTTGGATAATGAAATCTTTGGTATTATATTTAAGAACAATTGTTGTTCTATTTATAATAATAATATTTTGTATAGAACTGAAATATTACTTAATGGATTTTTTATACTTGACTTACGTGAAAATAATTTTACAAATTGAACAAACTAGTATAAGAAAAGGAGATGATCATTCAAAGAGTTAAATGGGTGTATTTGCTGAAATACAAGTGTAAATTATTTGAAAGGTTCAAAGAATTCAGAAGTGAAACAAATTGACAAAGTATTAAGATTTTTTGATTAGATCATGGAATAAATACGTGTGCAATAAGTTTCTAGATTATCTCAAATGATTTTCTCACAATGGACACATTCTGATACACAATAATTGATTGATGTATCTGAAAGGAAAAATTGTACCTTGTTGGACATGGTGCGGTCTATAATGATTTTACCGACATTCCAGTATCCCTCTAGGGTCATGTCCTAGAAATGGCTTCATATCTACAAAAAGGTAACCTCAAAATCCAGCCCCAAGACTCCATAAAAGTTATGGACAAGAAGGATTCCTAATCTTAAGTATGTTAAGATAAGGGGTTGTCCAACTTATGTGAAAAGGTTTCAAAGGATAAGCTTGGGACAAGATTTGACATGTACAGATTTATGGGACATCCTAAAGTAAGTTTAGGGTATATGTTTTATAATCCTACTTAGAGAAAGGCGTTTGTTGTGAAACACGTTTCCTTATAAGGTAAAGATGTTTATCATTGAAGGCCTAGTGGGAGGATAATAGATCTTGAAGAGTTCAAGAACCACAAAACACTATAAGTCAAATAAGAGGAACCTGCAGGTAAACCTATTTTACCACAACCGAATCGTAAATCTGGAATAGTACCGAAGATAACTGGGAGGTATGGATTCATCATGGATGATGATGATGAGGTACTCATCATAGAAGATGATGATCCAGTTACGTACGATGAGGTAAGAGTTGTAGACACTCAAAGAAATGGATTGAAACAAGCTTCTCAAATATGGAACATTCATTTTGATGAAATAATCAAAAGAATTTGATTTTATCAAAAATAAGAATGAACCTAGTGTGTACAAAAGGGTCAGTGGGAGCGTCGTGACATTCCTAGTATTATATATTGATATACTACGGATAAGGAATGACATACCAATGCTACAATTAGTAAAGATAAAGTTGTCTAAACATTCCTCCACGATTGATTTGGGAAGAGTATCGTTATTGGGGATACAAATCTATATAGATAGATTTAATAGGATACTCAACTTAACCTAAGGAACGTATATTCATTTGATGCTAAAGTTGTTTAGCATGGAAAACTCCAAGAGATGTCTCATATTAATGAGCCATGGAGTGTATCTCTCTTAATAGTCCCCATAAATTAATAAAAGAGAGATCGCATGAGTAACTATCATGTATGCAATGAAATGTACGAGACCTGATGTTGATCAGTCATTTTCTGGAGAAGTTCACTATGAGTCGGTGAAAAACATCTTAAAGTACCTAACCGGCACTAAGGATGTGATCATATTCATGGTGGGTCTAAATTAAAACTAGAGGGCTTAACAGACTCAAGTTTTTCAGACAGACCAAGACAACAGAAAATCCACTTTAAGGTAAAGTGTTACCTTGAACAGTGGTACAGTGAATTGGAAAGGTTTCAAATAGCAAAAAATGTTGGTTTAGTGATAAAGACAAAGTATATAACAATAAATGAAGCTACAAGTTGATTGTTTGGATGAAAAGTTCATTACAGAACTAAGAATAGTTCCTAAGTCTCATCTTGGATCTAAACATGTGTTGTGGCACTTTTATTTGATTAAAGGAATCATTGAAAGATAGGAAATCACTATAGAGATAGTGGATTCTCAAGAACAAAATTACATATCCATTAAATAAAGCTTATCCAACAGCAGGATAATCGTCACTTAGAGAAGAAAGGTATGAGATACCATGACGATTGGCTTTAATGCAAGTGGGAGATTGAAAGTAGTATGCACACAAGCCAATTATGTTTGATGATAAAGCATATACTTTGTAACAATCTTATTCATTTATTAATAAAAAGTATTAATTTATTAAAGGCTTTTAATTATCTACATGATGTTGTTTTATAATATGTGATAAACCCATAGTTTTAAGCAATACTTTTAGAATAATGATGATGATCATTCTAATGAGATCTAAATTCTTAGAAAGCTTAAAAATACCTAATCGTTGGATTACTAAATTGGGGATTAGTGAATCCGGATAGATTGGTACATACGTTGTTTGCTCATTGGATGAAGATGATTGATCTCATGATCATTTGTGTGGAGACACTAAAGCAAGTATGTAGGTGCTTATTAGAGAATAAGTTCACTGAACGTGGCTTGCTAAGGAATACCTAATGGAGTTTTACTTGCCTGTCAATATGAATTCCTGTAGTGATAGTAGTACAAGTGATCCTTGGACTTGAGATCATCATAGTATCTTGTGTATGGTGAGTTATACTTTGACTTATTCCTTAAGACCCTTAGGGTATATCAAAGGGTATGCTTGGGTATAATAAGTTGTACATGGAGATAATGCATGATCAATAAAGAATCTACCCCTTCTAGTAAAAGAAAAGAAATGTCCTATGTGATTAGATAAATGACAACCCAATAGTCCTTGGCCAAGGCAGAATGAAATTAGAAAGGAGTTTTTAATTTGCATTATTTGGAGTTGTGCATTTAAGAGTCGAAATATATATAATTAAATAAAATAAGACTTGACAGTAATTCCATGTCTTATATTTAATTGGGATATTGTATGCTGGAAGGATTGAATTGTAAGGTAACTATTTACTCAAAGGTTCTTTTATGATTAATGTTGAAATCTATATTATATGGAAAGTCGTTAATCGCTAAGGAGGCTTATCCCTATTGTAGAATAAATATTATTTATTTAAATAAATTAATATTTTAATTTATTTATTTAAATAAGATTAGAATTGTTCTAATTGATTTATTCACAACCGGTTTAATATGGAGAACCTAGAGGGTCACACCATAAAAGGAAGAATAATTATTTAAGAAGTTAATGGCATAATCGTAATAATAAGTTAAGTATATTTAATTTAATCTATGGTGATAGAATAAATTAAATAGCTTAATATTTATTATTTAATATTTTAGAAATATTAAATATAAATTAAGAAGAGGAGTCTTATTATTATTATTATTATTATTATTATTATTATTATTATTATTTAATTCCTAAAAGAGTTTGAGAATTAATTAATAAAAGAACTCTCATATATTCCTAATAAGATTAGGAGGTTAAATTAATTAAAAGAGTTTAACTAATTATCTCAAATAAGATTAGGGAGCTTACTTAATTAAAGGAGTTTAATTAATTAAAATAAAACCAAATCCTTAATTGTTAAGGAGGGTTGACCACATCTATAAATAAGAAGAGTCTTATTATGGGTGTAGAGTTATTGCTGACTTTTTCACAACTTACGTGATTCCAATTGTTCGAGAGTACGCTCCCTTTCTATGAGAGAGAGAAAAACTAGGGTTTTGCCAAACACCCATCTTCTTGAATCTTTCTTCTTCCTTGGTGGATCACCTCTAGAGGCAAAACACTTGGGTGGCTAACGTTGATCAAAGGAAGGAACCAAACCCAGTGGATTCAAGTTGAACGCGAAAGGATTTGGAGGTGAACTTGTTCCTGAGGAAGCTTGAATATTCAAGGGTATGATTCTTGTTCTTTATATTTTCGTTTAATTAATAATTATGCATAAAGGGTGATCCGGGTTTATAGTTTGTAAAATTTTAAAACTCTGATTTTTCACGTTTTCGCTTAACATAATCAATTTGATTGCGTTCATAAATATTACAAACCAAACAAGACCTTAGGCTATAACCTTAGGGCAGAGGGAAACATTAAAAATACAAATAACTTATATATAGTTTAAAAGGAGATGAATTAACTAAATTCATCGTAAAACAAAATAAAAATAACCTATATAAAACTATTATTTGTTGTGTGTATATATTATATGCTAATCATACTTTATGTGTAGATGTCAGGAGGAAAAGGATTAGGATACCCTCAAATTGTAAAGAAGGAGCCAATCTCCAGAACTGAGCTAATATCAAAGCCAATAGCTAAAATAGAGGCTCACATTGAAGATAACCTTGATGAGGTGGTGATATTGAAAAATATAGAACCAGATCCGAAAACGGTAGTATTGACAGATAGTGATTCGGACACCGAAGTTGGGGCCAATCAAGCATCAAACGAAGTGTAGAATCTGAGGAACAAGGTTTCTTCTTTAGAAAAGTTGTGAGAAATAGAAAAGCTACTAAATAGTCAATTACGGAAGGCATTAATTAAAACAATGGAAGAACAAGATAAGCATAAAATCCAAATTGTTCAGATGGGAGCCAAAAGCAACATATCCTGTGTAGCTCTGAGCAAGAAGGGGGAAAGAAAGATGAAAGACCGCGATATAGGAAATTCCGATAATAATCAAGAGAACGCTAACAAAATAGAAAAGTGTACAAACTGTAATAAGAAACATGAAGTCATATGCAGGAAAGAGAAAAAGATATGTTACATTTGCGGACATGAGGGACATAAGTAGTATAAGTATTGTTGGAATATGTGTGTTCTATAATAAGTATGTCTATGTAATGTAATATTCTCACTTTTGTATAAGTTGTAGCAGCGAATCCCAACTTTGGTGGTCACAAAGGGATATCGGATGCTTAAGGCAGTAAGTGTTATGCTATATAAAGTACTATGAAATAGTTGAATGAATATGAATCTGTGTTTGATTAATGAAACAAGTTTAATATATTAAACTTATACGATAAGGTTTAAAATGTAAGTTGATAAAGTATAATTTAATCAGATAATGCCGCTAAGACGCCGAACTCGAAACCAAAGGGCAGAAGAATGTATCAACAATGCTGGAGGACAACAACCAGACCCGATGCAGAACTTTGAAAACATGGTAGCTAAAGCCATTCAAAATAGAATGCCAACTGCGGGAAATCAGCCAGACAATCATTTGGCAAACTTCAAAAATTTTAAGGCTGTAGGTGTGACGCCCCCAAAATAGGTATACATCACCCATCTTGAGTCGCCAAATACGTGGTACAAAATTTAAATACAACTTAATAATACAACTGTCGTGTAAAATACGACAAAATATAAACTGAGAGTTTTAATATGAATATTGTCTTCTAGACAGTATTCAACTCAAATGGAGTCCTCAATACATTTATTATCACACTATTTCATAGAATAGTGAGGACTACTAATGCTATCATATGGATCATCACTCCGTTCCCCGACTAATCCCGACTACGTTATCATTTCCTGAAGAGGACAATGAAAGCAAAAGGGTGAGCTTAACTAGCCCAGTAAGAAATATTATGACTAAGATAATGCAGAATAATTTATCGTTAGCCTTCAACAGTGTTAAACTGATAAAATATAACAAACATCAAGTTTAACTGCAGAGGAATAAGCAATCCATTAGAAGAGTAAAGTAGAGCATAAAATCTACTATCTTCTATGATTTAAAAGGTTTTTCATCACTTTTATCGCTGAGACTCAGCTTAATAAATAATCCACATCATTGAATCACCCTTGCATTGCATCATTGAGCAGCTTCTACTCGTATATTTGCCATCATCATATGGGTCCCTGGAGTCTTTAACTCTATCTCCATTCTTTGCAAGTTATATAAAATGGGCCTTTGCATTGACAATATCGCACTCGTACCCGCATATGATCTTCTACTCAATGCGTCAGCTACTACGTTCACTTTACCAGGATGATATTGAATGGTATGATCATAATCTTTCAAAAGTTCAAGCGAACGTCGTTGCCGCATGTTGAGTTCCTTTTGGGTGAAGAAATATTTGAGGCTTTTATGATCCGTAAAGATCTCCACTTTCTCCCCATACAAGGTAATGCCTCCAAATTTTAAGTCTGAAGATAACAACAACCGCCAACTCTAGATCATGAGTAGGATAATTCCTCTCATATTCTTTGAGCCGAGAGGCATAGGCTATGACTTTCCCATGTTGCATGAGAACACATCCTAACCCTTTTCCCGAAGCATCACTATAGATAACAAATCCCTCCGAGCCAGATGGTATTGTCAGAAGAGGTGTTGAAATGAGTCTCCTCTTGAGTTCTTGAAAACTCTTCTCACATTCCACGCTCCAACCGAATTTTATATCTTTTCGAGTCAGCTGAGTTAATGGAGTAGCGATACGAGAAAACCCTTCTATGAATCTCCGATAATAACCAGCTAAGCCGAGAAAGCTACGTACTTCGGTCACTGATTTAGGTTGCTCCCAACTTTGAATAGCTTCAATCTTTGCCGGGTCAACAGATATTCCATGAATTAATACTATGTGCCCAAGGAATGTTACTTCCTCAAGCCAGAACTCGTATTTCTTCAACTTGGCATAAAGCTTGTTTTCACGAAGCTTTTGGAGTATCAGCCTCAAGTGTTGCTCATGATCTTCACGACTTTTGGAATATATAAGGATGTCATCAATAAAGATGACCACAAAGTGATCCAAATATTCCTTGAATACTCGGCTCATTATATCCATGAAGGCAGTAAGAGCATTAGTCAATCCAAAAGACATGACTAGGAATTCAAAATAACCGTACCAAGTTCTGAAAGTCGTCTTTTGAATGTCATCGGATATGATCTTTAACTGATGATATCCGGAACGAAGATCGATCTTTGAAAAGAATTTGGTGCCTTGCAACTAGTTAAACAGGTCATCAATACGTGGCAATTAGTACATATTTTTGATGGTGACATGATTCAACTCCTGATAATCAATAAAAAGTCGCATACTCCCATCTTTCTTCTTCATAAATAGAACAGGAGCATCCCAAGGAGACGTAATAGGACGAATGAAACCGATGTCTAATAATTCCTGCAATTGGGTCTTTAACTCTTGAAGTTCAATAGGAGCCATTCGATATGGGGCTTTGGAAATGGATTTTATACCGAGTTCAAGGTTGATACAAAATTCAATTTCACGCTCTGGGGGTAGGCCAGGAAGTTCTTCAGGGAATGCGTTAGGAAATTTATTAACAACAGAAATATCATTCAAAGTTGACGTATTTTTGTTTAAATCCGTTACATGAGCTAAGAAAGCTTGAAATCTGTTTTTCAATAAACGAATAGCTTTATGGATTGAGATGTCAGTGATTGATTTTAATGGTTTGGTTGCTTGAATTCGCATAATAGGTTGGTTAGGAATATGAAAGCTAACAACCTTACGAAAACAATCAATTTTTGCATGATGAGTAGTTAACCATTTAATCCCCAAAATTACGTCAAATACAAGTATTTTTAATGAAATAAGATCGACAGGTAATGTGAGGGTGCCGATTTGAACCAAACAAGACTTATAAACAGTGGGATGTAATGAAGGTTTCTCCTAACAGAGTTTCAACAGATAAGTCAAAGTCTAATTTCTCTGGAGTCAAATTTAAACGTTGAGCGCAAGTAGGAGAAATAAAAGAATGGGTAGAACTGGTATCAAATAAGGTATAGACTTCGCTAGAGTTTATGATAAGCTTACCCGTGATGACCTCATTCGATTTCCTTACTTTCTGGGAGGTCAAGACAAACGCTCTCCCTTGAACTACCGGCTTTGACTTTTCTAGGACGGCCTTTGGTGCCTCCATCCCAGTTGGACTTGTCTTCGGTGCACGACAAAATTAGGCTAGGTGACCTTCTCTTCCACAATTATAACACGTTTTGGATTGCATCGCGCAGTTAGGACTGATGTGTCCCTCTCCTCCGCATTTGAAGCATATGATAGGTGGTCGTTCTCCTTCCTTAACAACGGGTGTTAGTGTTGACGTCTTTCCATCATTTTTGAATCTCCTCTTCTTGAAATGTCCACTCTTATTGTCTTGGCCATGATTACCACCGAAGTGGTTACCATTTCTAGCATGTTGATTCCCTCCATGCTTGTTATCACCGCTTCAATGACTGCTACCACTGGTATTATCATTTTGTCAGTTTCTCTCTCTCAGTTTGGTTAACTCATTATTGCGCTCCAATAACTGAGCCCTATTCATAACATCTAAATAAAAATACAGTTTATGAGAGATAAGGTATTGACGTATCTCAGGTTTCAAACATCTTAGAAACATTCACGTCATTCTCTCCACATTATCAACCAAATGGGACGCAAACCGGGACAACTTGGCAAACTTGGCTTCGTACTGTGACACAGTCATGTTGTTTTGCTCCAGTTTAATGAACTTTACCTCTTTTATGTGACGAATACTTTCGGGAAAGTACTTGTCGTTAAATAGTTCTCGGAACTTCTCCCAAGACATCTTCAGTGCGGCAGGTTGAGTACGCTTTACAGATTCCCACCAGTAATCTGCCTCTGCCCGTAACATGAAGGTGGAAAAGGGAACCTTTTGCTCCTCGGAGCATCCCAAGACATCAAATATCTTATTGATCTGCTTTATCCACGTCTCCACCTTAAGTGGTTTTGGCTCTCCAAAAAACTCCTGTGATCCCAGCTCCTTGAATTGTTTAGCAGTGACCGTCCGAGAGTTGCCAGTGTTTCCACCTACATTTCGGACAGGAGTCTCTCTTGCTTGATGTTGCATGAATTGCAGAAAGCCTCTGAACATTCCATCGTTCATCATTTGGTTAGTGTTGTTGTTTGCATGAGGATTGTTGCCTTTCAGGTGCACATTATCTTGATTGTTGATATGTCGAGACTCAACCATCTCCTGTGCTCCATTCCTATTCTCAACATTCTCAGATGTCATTTTCAAATACTGCCACAAAACAAGGGTTAATTAACATGTCACATATTATCCCTATACTCTGACCGACCAATTAAATTCCAAATAAACTTAGGTAGGTCATACTAGCGAAGGAATTCCCTGTCTCTCCCCTCCTAGTTCTTGTCTCACATCTCAGCCAGAGATCATATCCCTAAGCATTGATACCGACCGTGACGCCCCCAAAATAGTTATACATCACCCATCTTGAGTTGCCAAATACGTGGTACAAAATTCAAATCCAACTTAATAATACAACTGTCATGTAAAATACGACAAAACATAAACTGAGAGTTTTAATACGAATATTGTCTTCTAGACAGTATTCAAATCAAATGGAGTCCTCAATACATTTATTATCACACTATTTTATAGAATAGTGAGGACTACTGATGCTAACATCTGGACCGTCACTTCGTTCTCCGACTAGTCCTGGCTATGTTCTCATTTCCTGAAGAGGACTGAAAGCAAAAGGGTGAGCTCAACTAGCCTAGTAAGAAATATTATGACTAAGATAATGCAGAATAATTTATCGTTAGCCTTCAACAGTGTTAAACTGATAAAATATAACAAACATCAAGTTTAACTGCAGCAGAACAAGCAATCCATTAAAAGAGTCAAGTAGAGCATAAAATCTACTATCTTATATGATTTAAAATGTTTTTCATCACTTTTATTGCTGAGACTCAGCTTAATAAATAATCCACATCATCGAATCACCCCTTCACTACGGCCAAGGATATTCTTTAGTATCACGACCACAAATTATCCATGCACTACGGGCCAAGGATATTCATGTATTCATCAATGGTCATGATCATGCCAACAACTGTCCATCAATGCACTATGGGCCAATGAAGACTTTTACCACATCATTTGTAACATTACGGTCATGATTATACCGAATAATCCCTGGTCATAATCATACCAAGTCCATCTATGCACTACAGGCCACAAATAACTTTCAACAGAATATAAACACGAGGATGATGACAATGATATAAGAATTCAATAAAATAAGTTTAAAGATAAATTTTTAAAGATTTGTAAATTTTTAAAGATTTGGACCGAAAACGAATCAATTTTTATCATGAATAGTACCTCGGGTGAATAGTACTCAGGTGAATAGTACCTTGTGAATAGTACTTCGGGAATAGTAATCCAGTGAATAGTATTCCGGCATGAAAAAGTTAAAACTTATCAAGAATGCTCAGAATAATATTTCCATGAAAAGATACTAGATGAAACGCAAATATCAAGGATATTCTACTAATTTCATGGAGTATAGAAGCCAAAATTTTAACAAAACGAGTATAGAATTCGAAATCTGAAACGAAATAGTATTACTTACATACTACAGAGTATTCCAACTGGTATAGCGGAGATATTCTTGAAGAAAACTTTCACTGTTTTCTACGCTCAAAGCTTTCTAACTCTAAAGAAATACGCTCAATATTATAGAAGAAGAATTCTCTGATTTTGGTGTGTTTTTCAATTCTAACTTAAGCGCCTATTTATAGAAAAATGCTAGAACGCTATAGGAGACTAAATAATAAAATAATATTATTATTTTTTCTACACACACTTCTTTGAAAAAAATTTAGCCACCACAAGTGGAGTCCACTAAAAATCAGCCACCGTTCCCAACAACCAAAGTAGGGCCCACCATATTTTTAAATAAAAATATTTAATTTCCAAAACTTAAATAATTCATAACAAATAGCCCTTTTATCAGAAAAATACAAATTCTATGTCCATTCCATACGAAATCGAATTCTCTACAACTTTGCAGAAGAAAGTTTTTTCAAATTCCAAACAGAAAATATCCAAAATCCACAAACGGATGATTTTCAACATTTCTTAAAATTCATAACAAATCATACACTAATTTTTAACGGTTCAAAATTTGTAGACATATACTCAATAATATATGTATAACATATCCAAAAACCACAACGATCCAACGGTCAGATCTAAATTATAACTCACGCAATAGAGTTTTAAGAACACCGATTTGATTTTCTTAATACCTCCAATCCGACAAAATACTGATAAAATATCTCAACATTAATTCTTTCATTTATAATCACATAAAATAAATATTTTCCTATCCATCATTTATGTCCTTATAAAATAAATATTTCCTTATCATATAAATCAATAATTAATTATTCACAAATAATATTACAAAATCACAATAATGACAATCAGGTCGTTCCTAGGAAAGAGGGGGCTTTTCGATAAGGATTTCTCCTTACTGGCGCGCAATTAGGTGACCAAACCTCTCCTTGAAAAAACTTTTTAGACATTGCCAATAATGTTATCTAATAATATTATTCAAATAATATGAATTATTAATTTGATAATGGGAAAAATAGTGTAATGATAATTATTGAAACAATAATAATATAAAATATCAACGCAACAATTATTGAATCAATAAAATAAAATATTGAACAATAATTACTGTAACAATTATTGAGTAGTGCCTTCTTACGTAAGAATCAATAATTCGAAAATATTGTGCAATACCGTACTCATCGTAAGAACGCCAGACATCAGTATTTTAACCACCGTGTATTCCAACAATTGTTAATTCGTAATAACTACGTCGTTATTTATAAAAGATATTTTTTGTCGTTTTCTCAATCCGACAATAATTCTGTTGTGGGGTCCATTAATGATTGTGTCGTTGTACGAATATTCCCTGTTAAAACGAATATTCCCTGACCAATCGAATATAATATAAAAACTTACGTACTTTGCAAAATTTATAAATATTACCCACAACTATAACATTATATTAAATTCACTCCATAATATTCAAAAATGATATTTATAGAAAATTCATCTTTATTCATAAAATTTGGGGTCTTACAGTAGGACCGCCAGAGGGACAACTGACCCGATAGAAGCCCAAACTTGGGTTAAGGAAATAGAAAAGGCGTTTGTAATAACTAGGGTAGCTAATGGGCAAAAGAAGGCTTTTGCCACCTATATGATGAAAGGGGAGGTAAATTTTTGGTGGGAGGCAAATCAAGCTAAGGCAGTAGAAGGAGTGATAGCTTGGACTAGGTTTAAGACGCTGTTCTTTGAGAACTATTTCTAAATCCGAAGATGTAAAAGTGCTAGGATGGAGGTGAAGTTTTTGGAGTTGAAGTAGGAGAACATTACGAGTTATGAGAGCCGCAAATTTTAACGAATTGGCTAGGTTCGCTCCACACCAAGTGGACACAGAAGCAAGAAAGGCAAGGAGATTTGAGCTGGGATTAAAACCCTGGCTCTACAATAAGGTGGCGGTGTTGCATATCAATACTTTTGCATCACTCTTGGAAAAGGCTATCATAGCCGAAGGGGGAAGTGAGGCCATGAGCCTCTATAATAAGGAGAGAAAGAATAAGGGTGAGAGAGCTTGGAAGGTAGAAGCAGGTAGTGGTAGTGGGAATGCAAAAAGAAAGGGGAACAATTTTGGGAATATCCAGGTCAAGTAGGAAGGTACATAGAAGCAGGCTGTGCAGTGTAAGAATTGTGGGAAGAATCATTCAGGTGAGTGTCTTAGCCGTAAGCTTCTGTGCTATAAGTGTGGACAGGAGGGACATATCTCTCCCAACTGCCCCAATCCTATGATGAACAGTGGGTGTTTTCTATGTGGATCGACGGAACATAAGGTAAAGGACTATCCGAAAAGGAGAATAGATGTAGGAAGCGTGAATACGGGGAAAGGCAGCGGAACACTGACGATAACGAGACCAACTTCAACAAGGAAACCAACAAAATCAACCGCAAAAGTCTTCAACATGACGGTTCAAGATACTGTAGCAGCTGGGGATGGAACTCCAAGTATTATTCGAATAAATTTTATTTTCTTATATATGGTTTTCCTATATATAGTAAATTATTTTATAAAGAAATTTTAAAAGAGGAATTTGAATTCCATTAGAAATTAAATTTTCGTTTAATCAGATAGACAAGCTTTATGTTGAATAGTTAAAGATCAGTTCGATCGAATCTGATCGAGATCTACTTGCAATGACTGTGTATGCTATTTACCCTAGTGTCCATAAGTTTTGAAATGGTGATTCCGGGGACGGAATCCTTATAAGGGAGGGTGAATGTAATAATCCAATATTTTCAATATAATTAAATAAGAAATTTTCCGTATAATTTTTTTTTTAAATCAATAGTGGGAATAAGTGCAAAGTAAAGTGGGAAAACCCAGATCGTGCCCAGAAATGTCTAACAAGGTGTTCTTGGGCTCTGATCTGTCAGGTTTTTTATTATTTGGTTATGATGTTGTATCTAAGTTGTAATATGTTATATGAACTACATGTTTTTGCTTTTAGAACACCTAAATGATAATCATGCTTCATATAGTGGACGGTCAAACCAGGCAAGATGATCACGATTTTTGTTTTCTAGGTAACCTTGAAAATGTATGAGCGTGATTTCTGACATTGTTTGACCGGACCATATCTGTTGATTATGTTGTTATTATATTGATATTATGTAATAGATCTATTCTCATACATGTTGGTTACAACCTGAAAGCATTAGATCACTAAAATTTCACACGTACAATAAGTAGTGGAAGCCCAAAGTAGGCTGCTCGGTCTGTTCTTCATTTCTGGGAAACCCAAAAAATGAAGAACAACTCTGACAACATATTCTGAGCCTTAGATCTTGCTCGTGTGTTATGATATGAACCAAAAATTGTTATGAACTTGTAGTATTACATATATACTACAATATTTGACCCTAAGCTTGCCTAGAAATACATTTAATAGTGAATTAAACTTGGTCAAACGTGGCCACTTGATAACTGCCTTTGAATGTTCTTGGTGCTCAAGAACACAATAGGTGACACTTTCTCTCGCTAAAACCTTTGGCAACAGACTTATTAATTTTAATTATATTAATTTCTAAAAATCATTTAAAAATAGAAATTAATTTCTGAAAATTACAAAATTAGTTTTAAAAATTATTTTAAGTTATAAAAATTAACTTTTAATAATTTGGCATAGTTTTCATAAATATTGGTATTTATTTGAATATTATTGATATTTAATTTATTAAATAAATGTATTGAATAAATTAATTAAAAATTATTTTATTATATTAAAATTATTTTAAATAATAATAAAGTATTTAAAAATATTTTAAATTATAAAACATAACTTTTAATTTTTAAGGAAAATTTCATTAATTATTTAATATTAATGATATTAGCTTTATTTAATAATTATATTAAATAAATTAGTTTAAAAATGATTTTGATAATATAAAAATCATTTTAAATGAAAATAAATAGTTTAAAAATAATTTATTTTATAAAATATAACTTTTAATATTTTAAGGTAAATTTCATTAATAATTTTATATTAATGAAATTAGATTTATTTAATAATTATATTAAATAAATAGTTTAAAAATGGTTTTATTGATTTAAAAGGATATAAATGGTTTAAAAATATTTTCAGTTATTATAAATGACTTTTAATATTTTAGTGAATAATACCTTAATATTTAAATATTAATGGTAATTATTTAAAAATGATCTTAAATATTTTAAAAATTATTTAAGGGTAATATTAATACTTTAAAAATATTTTGAGTTATTATAAATAACTTTGATATTTTGGCAATGGTTGTATTAATATTTTAATATTATTTAAATATTAATGATAATAGAATTATCTAATATTTAAATCATTTAATAATGATTCTAGTGTTTGAAAAATCATGATAAATTATAATAATTATTTAAAAATTATTATAAGTTATTGAATAATAATATGACTGATATTTAAATTGTCCAGAATAATATTTAAGATACAGAATTGAGTTTATTAATAATAAATTCGATAATTACCCGATAAAACCGTCGGTACATCGAATTAAGTCCAAAATTGATCCAAACCTATATAGGTTGATTGTATAAGTGTTTTTTTGTGTCCTAATGATTGATAAATTTATGTGACAATGTGATTAAGTTATGTGTTGACTGCAAATAGAAGTACTATGTGTAACGATATCTTATTCTAATCGAAAGAACGATCTTATGAATGATAGGTCGTTGTATTAAAGTTAAAACTAAGTCGTGTACTGTAAGCAACAGACCATGCAAGTATCTTTACCCCTTGCATTTACTTTATGCAATGGAAACGTATAGGCAAGTATCTGAACCATTCTTTGTGCAAGTATCTAACCCTTTCCATTTACTTTATGCAATGGACATGTGTAGGCAAGTATCTTTACTCTTTATATCTACTTATGCAATAAACTTGTGTAAGTAAGTTATTGAATTATATTTCAGTTATACAATCTCTTGAAATTTATTGTTATTGATCATAGTATTCATGCAAGTTCTTGAACTTTATTCGCTCATTGTTTATCAGTACAGTATTACTGTAAGATTCAGATATATATATTTTATTCATTAATTTCTAAGTATGGTTATACAAGTGTCCTTATTTGGATAATTGTTGTACCTATTGATATATACCTATTAAATTCTGGTATGTATACATTAATTAAAAGATGTCTAAGCTATTTGGCTCGGCTAGACATATACTTTAAAAATATTGTTGAACATGATAGAACATTATTGTTGTCCAACCGAATTATTTTGGTTCGGATTCCATACTACGTATGAACATCCCAAATATGGGAAACTTTTGTGCGCCTAAGGCGGATATGCTAGACGGAAATATCGTTCGAACACGTAGTATTGATCAATACAGGGCATAACGGGCTGATCTCCCCCGTGCTCGTAAGTTGTGACGGTTTGCGGATGAAGTTCTGTTAAACCTTTTCAAAAATTAAAAACAAAGTTCATAGTCTATCGACTGCTATCCAATTATAGTCAGTACGTAGTTTCAAAGTTTGAAATAGAATTGATATGTTGTTTAGTGTTGCTTCAGTTTACTTCACAACTGTTGATTCGTTGTAAAAGTGTCATTCAAAGAAAACATTTACTTCTTTCAGCTAATATTTATTATTTGATATTAGTTGTTAGGCAATCAAATGCTCATTCTTGCTTTGAATGTAAATGTTTTCAGCTAATCGTGATCAAACTGATGGTTCTGCCAAGAACAAAGGGAAAGGAAAGCTGACATAATAAGTTTATGTTATCTTATGTAATAGTTAGACTTAATTAAGATGATAATAATTATTATCTATCATGTAAGGAAATGTTTTAAAGGTCGCGTACCTGGGATTTAGACAACTCTGATTATGTAAATTAAGTTTGATATTTATATTATTATTATTCTGCTAAAAGAAATGGTATCATGAAGTACTGAATTCGAGTTTCAAGCACCTGAATTTGGGGACATTATAGGTTAGTAACAGAGTTTTAGGATTAAAAACCTTAGGTGAGGGTAGACCATAGGCTATAACCTTAGGGTAGAGGGAAACGTTGAAAATACAAATAACTCATATAGAGTTTAAAAGGAGATGAATTAACTAAATTCATTGTAGAACAAAATAAAAATAACCTATATAAATCTATTTTTTGTTGTGTGTATATATTATATGCTAATCAAGATAATTTATGTGTAGATGTCAGGAGGAAAAGGATTAGGATACCCTCAGACCGTAAAGAAGAAGCTAATCTCCATAACCGAGCCAATATCAAAGCCAATAGCTGAAATAGAGGCTCACGTTGAAGATAACCTTCATGAGGTGGTGATATTAGAAAATATAGAACCAAATTCGAAATTGGAAGTATTGACAGATAGTGATTCGGACACCGAAGTTGGGGCTGATCAAGCATCAAACGAAGTGCAAAATCTGAGGAACAAGGTTTCTTCTTTAGAAAAGTTGTGGGAAATAGAAAAGCTACTAAATAGTCAATTACGGAAGGCATTAATCGAAACAATGGAAGAACAAGATAAGCTTAAAATCCAAATTGATCAAATGGGAGCCAAAAGCAACATATCGTGTGCAGCTCCGAGCAAGAAGAGGAAAAGAAAGATGAAAGACCGCGATATAGGAAATTCTAATAATAACCAAGAGACCGCTAACAAAATAGAAAAGTGTACAAACTTTAATAAGAAACATGAAGGTGTATGCAGGAATGAGAAAAAGATGTGTTACATTTGTGGACATGAGGGACATATCTCTCCTTATTGTCCCAACTTTAAGCAAGGTGCATGTTTTATTTGTGGGTTGGAAGGTCATTGGGCGAAAGGTTGTCTAGGATCAGGAAAAGGCGTAGTGAATAAGTAGTATAAGTACTGTTTAAATATGTGTGTTCTATAATAAGTATGTATGTGTAATGTAATATTCTCACTTTATATAAGTTGTAGCAGCGAATCCCGACTTTGGTGGTCACAAAGGGATATGGGATGCTTCAGGCAGTATGTGTTATGCTATATAAAGTACTATGAAATAGTTGAATGAATATGAATCTATGTTTGATTAATGAAATGAGTTTAATATATTAAACTTATACGATAAGGTTTAGAATGTAAGTTGATAAAGTATAATTTAATCCGATAATGACGCCAAGACGTTGAACTCGAACCAAAGGGCAGAAGAATCTGTAAACAATGATGGAGGACAACAACCAGACCCGATGCAGAACTTTGCAAACATGGTAGCTAAAGCTATGCAGAATGGAATGCCAGTTGCGCGAAATTAGCCAAACAATCATTTGGAAAACTTCAAAGATTTTAAGGCTATAGGATCGCCAGAATTTTAAGGGATAACTAACCCAATAGAAGCCCAAACTTGGGTTAAGGAAATTGAAAATGCGTTTATAATAACTACGGTAGCTGAGGGGCAAAAGACGGCTTTTGGCACCTATATGATGAAAGGGGAGACAAATTTTTGGTGGGAGGCAAATCAAGCTAGGGTAGGAGAAGGAGTGATAGCATGGACTAGGTTTAAGACGTTGTTCTTTGAGAACTATTTCTCTTCCAGTATGCAGGCTAGGACGGAGGTGAAGTTTTTGGATTTGAAGAAGGAGAACATGAGAGTTGCGGAGTATGCCGCAAAATTCAACGAATTGGCTAGGTTCACTCCACACCAAGTGGACATAGAAGCAAGAAAGGTAAGGAGGTTTGAGCTGGGATTAAAACCCTGGCTCTACAATAAGGTGGCAGTGTTGCAGATCAATACTTTTGCAGCACTCTTGGAAAAGGCTATCATATCCGAAGGGGGAAGTGAGGCCATGAGCCTCTATAATAAGAAGTGAAAGAATAAGGGTGAGAGAGCTGGGAAGGTAGAAGCAGGTAGTGGTAGTGGGAATGCAAAAAGAAAGGGGAACAATTTTTGGGAATATCCAGGTCAAATAGAAAGGTGCAAAGAAGAAGGCTATGCAGTGTAAGAATTCTGGGAAGAATCATTCAGGTGAGTTTATTAGTGATAAGTTTATGTGCTATAAGTGTGGGCAGGATGGACATATCTCTCCCAACTGCCCCAATCTTAGGATAAACGTACAGTGGGTATTTTTGTGTGGGTTGAGGAAACATAAGGTAAAGGACTGTCCGAAAAAAGAGAATGGATGCAGGAAGTGTGAACACGGGGAAAGGAAGTGGAACACTAGCGATAACGGGACCAACTTCAATAAGCAAACCAACAAAATCAACTGCAAGAGTCTTCAACATGACGGTTCAGGATACTGTAGCAGCTGGGGATGGAACTCCAAGTATTATTCGAATAAATTTTATTTTCTTATATATGGTTTTCCTATATATAGTAAATTATTTTATAAAGAAATTTTGAAGGAGGAATTTGAATTCTATTAGAAATCAAATTTTCGTTTAATCAGATAAACAAGCTTTATGCTGAATAGTTAAAGATCAGTTCGATCGAATCTGATCGAGATCTACTTGCAATGACTGTGTATGCTATTTACCCTAGTGTCCATAAGTTTTGAAACGGTGATTCCGGGGACGGAATCCTTATAAGGGAGGGTGAATGTTATAATCCAATATTTTTAATATAATTAAATAAAAAATTTTACGTATAATTTTTTTTAAATCAAAGGTGGGAATAAGTGCAAGGCAAAGTGTATGTATATATGTGATAAATAGAAATTTATTTATTACACAAAAAATTTGCAAATAGTATTTTTTAAAAGGAATTATTGATCATTATAAATTATTTTTTTAAAATAAATTAATTTTGAAGTAAAAATATTTTATTATTTATTTTCCATGAAAATAGGATTATTGTATATATGATATAATTATTAGGATTATTATAAAAATTATTTTATTATATTAGTTAAGTTAATCATTTTAACTTAATTAATAATGGTATATAAAAAAGTTATGTCGGATATGGATTCAAAACCCTAATTCTGGATTTTGAATAAGGAATATGAGAATATTAATATTAATATATTTTAGCACTATGAATATGTACTTGTATGTATAGACTGATAATGGTTGGTCAATTATGGTACAGTGTTAGAAAACCCTAGTATTAAACTGATAAACCCTAGTTCAAAAGTCAAATTCGAGTTCAAGAATGTTTAATGATTGTGTTATATGATTAATGACAAGTATTAGATTATATCCCTAATTATGGAAAATCCTAATTACTAAATTAGGAACCCTAATTTCCTAATTGGAAACCTTAATTGCTAAATTATAGAGCTTAATGTTAATTAGTACACCTAAACTTAATGTACAAGTCCTAAGTGATTAGGAAATCTAATTTAATTAGGGAACCCTAATTCACATTTTTAGAAACTAAAATTTCCATTTTAGCCCTAATTACAAAATCCTAGAAAAATGAACTTATAAAACCTTAAGGTTAAACCCTAAGAGTCAAACCCTAACGGTTGGAATGAGATGTCAAGTTTGCCATTAAAGTTGGAAGCCAATTGACTAAAATACCCTTCTTGCATTATTAAATAGATAACTTGTAGAACTTGCCATAACTTTAGTTGTTGAACAACTCTAGCCTAGCCATGTGCCTATAAACCAAATATATCAACCATCTTGCATCACAAATACATTGTATTCAAGTGTTATATAAGGATCAAGAGAGAGAAAAGTATACCAAATACCTCATTTGTTCAACAACTTACCACCAATACTCTCTCTCTCTAAACCTACGAATTTTAGTAGTAAATCAGTCCGTTAGTAAGTCCCCAGTACCACCAATAGCAGATCAAAAGCCTGGAATCAAGATTAAGCGAAGAAAGGTATAAAACCTAATTTAAAATTTGATCTTGGTTCCTATGTTAAATGTTATGTTTTTATGTTTAATAGTGTTGTATATTATGTTAATAGGTGATCTGGGATGGTATTTGTTAGATCCATAACATCTATAGGCTTGAATATGAAGTTTTTCAAAATCTGGAAAAGTTTGAAAATGTTGTCTGACAACGAATGTCAGACTTCATAGATCTCAGTATGTTTATGATTTTGGTTGTTTAAATGTTTGAACATATAGTATGCTATGAGATCTGTGTTCTGGAACTTGAATCAATGTCAAACCATATACAAATTGAAAGTTATGGCTGGTCAAACCTCGTTGACCAACCATGACTTTAAAAATTTGGAAAACCCAGATCGTGCCCAGAAACGTCTGACGAGATGTTCTTGGGCTCTAATCTGTTAGGTGTTTGATTATTTGGTTATGATGTTGTATCTAAGTTGTAATATGTTATATGAACTACATGTTTATGCTTTCAGAACACCTAAATGATAATCATGCTTCATATATGGACGGTCAAACTAGGCAAGATGATCACGATTTCTGTTTTCTGGGTAACCCCCAGAAAACGTATGAACGTGATTTCTGACATGGTTTGACCGGACCATATCTGTTGATTTTGTTGTTGTTATATTGATATTATGTAATAGATCTATTCTCATACATGTTGGTTACAACCTGAAAGCATTAGATCACTAAAATATCACATGTACAATAAGTAGTAGAAGCCCAAAATAGGTTTGTTCTACACATTTCTTCATTTACGAAACCCAAAAAATGAAGAACAACTCGACAAAGATGTTCGAGCCTTAGATCTTGCTCGTGTGTTATGATATGAACCAGAAATTGTTATGAACTTGTAGTATTACATATATACTACAATATTTGACCCTAAGCTTGTCCAGAAACACATTTAACATTGAATTAAACTTGGTCAAACATGTCCACTTGATAACTGCCTTTGAATGTTCTTGGTGCTCAAGAACACAATAGGCGACACTTTCTATCGCTAAAAGCTTTAGCGACAGACTTAGTAATTTTAATTGTATTAATTTCTAAAAATTAATTAAAAATAAAAATTAATTTTTGAAAATTATAAAATTAATTTTAAAAATTATTTTAAGTTATAAAATTACCTTTTAATAATTTGACATATTTTTCATAAATATTGATATTTATTTAAATATTATTGATATTTAACTTTTTAATAAATTAATTAAAATGATTTTATTATATTAAAAATTATTTTAAATAATAATAAAGTATTTAAAAATATTTGAAGTTATAAAACATAACTTTTAATATTTTAAGGCAAATTGTATTAATTATTTAATATTAATGATATTATATTTATTTAATAATAATATTAAATAAATTAGTTTAAAAATAATTTTAATAATATAAAAATCATTTTAAATGAAAATAAATAGTTTAAAAATATTTTAAGTTATAAAAAATATCTTAGTCATAATATTCTTTACTGGGCTAGTTGAGCTCACCCTTTTCCTTTTTGTTCCATTTTTCTTCTCAGGAGGCTTGATTATAGCGGGAACTAGTCGGGGTGTGGAGTGATGTTTCAAGTCAGTTTTTTTAGCAGTCCTCACTATTTTGTAAAATAGTGTATCAATAATTATAATGAGGATTTATTTGAGTGTGGATATTGTCTAGAAGATAATATTTATATTTAAACTCATAGTATATGTGTTGTCGTATTTTGCACGACAGTTGTAATAATGAAGTGTAGTTATTTTCTGCACCATGTATTTGGCAACTCAGAATGGGTTGTGTATACCTATTTTGGGAGCGTCACATCATTTTCAAACACTGCCACAAAATAAGGGTTAATTGACATGCCACATATTATCCCTATATTCTGACCGACTAATTAAATAACAAATAAGCTTAGGTAGGTCATACTAGCGAAGGATTTACTCGTCTATCCCCTTCTAGTTCTAGTCTCACATCTCAGTCAGGGATCATATCTCTAAGCTCTGATACCAACTATGACGCCCCCAAAATAGGTATAAATAACCCATTCTGAGTCGCCAAATACATGGTAAAAAATACAAATATAAACTTAATTATACAACATGAGATGAGAGTTTTAACACGAATATTGTCTTCTAGACAATATCCAAACTCAAATGGAGTCCTCATTATAATTATTATCACACTATTTTATAAAATAGTGAGGACTACTACAGCCACCATCTCGGACCGTCACTCCATTCCCCGACTAGTCCCGACTACGTTCTCATTTCCTGAAGAGAATAATGAAAGTAAAAGGGTGAGCTCAACTAGCCCAGTAAGAAATATTATGACTAAGATAATGCAGAATAAATTATTGTTAGCCTTCAACAGCGTTAAATTGATAGAATACAATAAAAAATAAGTTTAACTGCAGCGAAACATGCAATTCATTAGAAGAGTCGAGTAGAGCATGATATCTACTATCTTTTATGATTTAAAAAGTTTATCATCAATTTTATCGCTGAGACTCAACTCAATAAATAATCCATATCACTGAATTATCCATGCACTATGGGCCAAGGATATTCATTAGTATCACATCCACGAATTATCCATGCACTACGGGCCAAGGATATTCGTGTTATCACCAATGGTCATGATCATGCCAACAACTGTCCATCAATTCACTAAGAGCCAATAAGGACTTTTACCACATCATTTGTAACATTATAGGTCATGATTATACTGAATAATCCCTGGTCATAATCATACCAATCTACAGTCCATCTATGTACTACGGGCCAAAGATGACTTTCATCACAATATAAGCATGAGGATGATGACAATGTTATAAGAATTCAATCAAACGAAATCAATGATAAATATTAAAGATTTTTAATTTATCTAGAGTTTAAAAATGAAACGTCCCAAAATTCATACAATTCAATTTTCAATTTGGTCGTTAATAACACGTCTAACTTCTAATTTTTACATCATTATTCGATGCTAAACTTAATTAAATGCGGAATAATTTAAACTTTTCTATCTTATTACTTTAATTCCCTGAATCAAAAACTTTATCATCTACACATCTTTGAATCAAGTTATTTTATGATTTGTTTCATCAAAGTTATTATATAGAATCTTACATTTTAATCTGATAACCTTTACATATCAAATAACCCAAACTTGACAGTTTATCGTTACATAATCATTGTAACTTATCAAGTACATTTCTCAAAACCATTATCTTTTCCTACCTTTAAACCATACTTAGCTTATTACTCAACTTATCAGAGTTAAAACTTACATCCAGGTTCAATACCCTTTCATACAATAAACAAAACTTAAACTTTATAACTCAACATCTATTAAATATCATATATTATTCGGAACCCTAAACATGGTTCAAATAATAATAATTCAGCCAAAGTGTATAAATCTTCAAGTATCACATCTGATTCAGGTCTTTTTAAGTAGCACATAACCTTACCTTGTTAACCTGCAAAAGTGGTTATTTGCAAGGTTGAGCTCGATAGCTGAACAAAATCTAACAGTTTTCATGCATCACGTAGCACATAATAACATGCTCAACATATATCTCATAAACATTGGACTAACATAACATACATGCTATAGTTCATATAACAAGTATAAAGATTGAGTTCCTTACTCAATCAACGTAGTCATAAATTAACTTTAACATTTCATACTTTCAACATATATACAACACATCATTCTCTTTGCAATAAAGGTTTAAAATAGGTAATCATCAAGTTCACATAGCAAATAGGAACTGAAAGACTTGTCTTGATCATTGTTTACCAATAACAATTTAACAACGGCAAAACTATGTATTTCACCACTATACTTGGCAAATTTTATTTAATACACTATTAAACTTTTAATTTTTTGAATTACATCACTGAACTAATTATTATTTTACAATTACGTCAGTCTGTTAAAAAAATTTGACAGACGTTAAAATATTACTTATATGGCGTTGACGTGGCAAAAAAAAAATAAAAAAATATTGCTTATGTGGCAAAAAAAGTCAAAAACTGATTTTAAAAATAAAAAAAATACTCATTTTAAAGTTTTAAAAATAACAAAAACGTAATAAAATAAAACAGAATTTTTCTAAAAAGAGAATTTTTTTAAAACATATTTTTTTTAAAACATATTTTTTTTAAAAAACAGAATTTTTTTAAAAAATGATTTTAGAACTTTTTAAAAAATAGAATTTTTTAGAATTCTATTTTTAAAAAATGTATTTTTTAAAAAAGAATTCTATTTTTAAAAAAATATACTTTTTTTAAAATATACTTTTTTAAAATGATTTTAAAAAAAAAATGTAATTCTATTTTTTTTTAAAATTTTGTTTTTTAACAAAATCTATTTTTAAAAAATGCTATTTTGTAAAAATCTATTTTTATAGAATTTTTTAAAAAATCTATTTTTTTTAAAAAATCTATTTTAAAAAATTGTTTTTTAAAAAAAATCTTTTTTTTAAAATTTTATTTTTAAAAAGTTCTGCTTTTTTAAAAATTCTATTTTTAAAAAATCTTTTTAAAAAAATCTATTTTTTTTTAAAATTCTGTTTTTAAACAAATTTTGCTTTTTAAAAAAGTTTGTTTTTTAAAAAAATCTGCTTTTAAAAAAAATATGTTTTATTTTATTATGTTTTTGTTATTTTTAAAACTTTAAAATGAGTATTTTTTTTATTTTTAAAATCTATTTTTGATTTTTTTGCCACATAAGCAATATTTTTTTTTCACGTCAGCGCCAAATAAGCAATATTTTAACGTCTGTCAAATTTTTTTTACGGAATGACTTAATTGTAAAATAATAATTAGTTCAGTGATGTAATTCGAAAAATTAAAAGTTCAGTAGTGTATTAAATAAAACTTGCCAAGTATAGTGGTAAAATACATAGTTTTGCTGTACAACTTACAGTTATCTGCACTTCACTTGCCCTACACAATTATATAATCATACACATCAACTATTAGTCACATAGCAACACATAGTAGTTGTAATGTAAATTTTACTCTATATCATATAACCCTTCTTATTAATCAATACACAATGTTTAATTTTATTGTGTTAACTTTCGACTTATATATCACTATATTTCATACTCGAAGTTTATTCAAGTGTTTAAGTCTTGCAATCATTAACATTTGTTACGGCATTTCCACGTTCATTTGTCACACACCCGATTTGTCTCTCTTGTGTATGCTTAGTATGCTTATACAACTTATCTAATACATCATTTATTAATGTTAAGAATCATTATGTTTACTAACATTCATTTTTTATAACTTAGAACAACATCTTTTATCGTCAGAAGCACTACACTTACATACGTGCATGCCTGACGCCCTGCGATTGTCCTTGAAAACACAACAGCCATAATGATGACCATTTTGACCCCTGCTCCCGACCTCAAATTGAAACACTTAAAGAATAAAAGTTGTATTACTATTTGTCCTCATTCTGGATCATTTTGAATTGCCTCAATCGGAGTTCGTATGAAAATGTTATGCCTATTTTACTAAAATAGGTCAAAATAGTCACACCTAACACACACACTTTAGCGCATGATACCTAATTAATCCTTTGGGCACAAAGACAACTGGGCCCCTAATGACTTTAGGACACCAGTAGCATTTATGCCTCAATAGCGTAAACGGACTCTACGTTCAATGTTCTTGCAATTTTTGACCCTTTTCTCCTATTAATCTTCATAACTTGAGTTATACACATCCAAATTAGTCCGTTTTTGATTCTATGGATTCATAATTCATAGAAATACAATATATTAGAATTATAGCAATTTATAGAAACATTAACCAACCTAAATCGTGGCCCAAAACACATGTTCATACTTTATTTTCATGTTTAAACATGTTTAGTGAATTCATTCACTACGAATTCGTTTCTTAACCAAATTGATTCATTCAACTTGCGTTCTTTTCATTTTTTTTATCATACTAACAATATCTATTAATAATTTTAGATTATATACATTTTCTAACCATCAATTTAAGCCTTAAAATAGACCAAAAGACATATACTAAGCCATAAACTAAATTTGTTCTTCTAACACTTGTTTCCACGAATTTGATTACATGAAAACCTATTATAGATTACATATAAAAAATTATACATACTAATTAGCATATATAGTCAATCTCTTAACAATCTAATCATAGAAATCCAACTTTTCAAAGAAAACTCAAGAAGAATAATACTAAAAACTCAAAGCTAGATTGTTACCTTTGATTAGCTATAAAATTTTGAACAATCTTCTTGTTTCTTCCTTCCATAATTCTCACAAATTTCTTCTCTCAATTTACAGAGAACTTATTCTCTTTCTCTCTTCTTTCTTCCTTATGTTCTTTCTTAGGCTTAAGCCAACGTAAAACTAAAACAGACGCTGACATAAAAAAAAAATTGACGTATAATAATAAGGCTACTAAATACATATCAGTTATTTTTATTTTAAATTTAAAAGTAATAAGGCCTTGTTTGGCAAAACCTATTAAAATAATGATTTAATCATTCCTTAAGCCTTGTTTGGCAAAACAAGATTAAAATAAGAATTTCAAAAGCACTAAGGCTTTGTTTGGTAAAACCAAATTAAAAATATTTTAATTTATTTTCATAAGTCATTTATAATATAGTTTATTGTCCCACATTGTTTACTTGGATTTCCATATCCAATCTTAATTAAATAAACAAAACTAATTACCACAAAATTATAATTTTATTATAATTTTACTTAATAAATTAACATATCACTTTAATTACTAAATTAAATTAAAACAACATTCTATCAAACTATATAATCCTTAACAACTCTCTAATGTAGTTATTAAGTTAGATTAGATTATTATCTCATAAATTTAATTCATCACTCTTTTAAGTTAATTTTATAACTCATGAATTATTTATTTACTAATAAATAATCCAACAAATATATACTAAACAACAAACACATCAATTAAAAATATATATTTAATTCAATAAATATTTGAAATTATAAATAAAATTCTGGATTGTTACAAAAAATATCCAAATTGACAACATGATAACTGCTTTGTGGAGTAAAATTCAAGAATAATATCCATGAATCAAAAATAATTTGGACGAAAAAGAAATCAATTTTCTGGGTGAATAGTATCCCGTGAATAGTACTTCATGAATAGTACCTCGTGAATAGTACCCTGACATGAAAAGATTAAAATTTATCAAGAATGTCCAGAAAAATATTTTAGTGGAACGATACTAGATGAAACGCAAATTTTAAGGATATTCCACTAATTTCAAGGAGTATAGAAGTAATACTTTAATAAAATGAGTGTAGAAATCATAATCTGAAACAAAATAATATTACTTACATACTACAGATGTGACGCCCCCAAAATAGGTATACATCACATATTCCAAGTCGCCAAATACACGGTACAGAATACAAATGCAAACTTAAATATACAACATGAGCTGTGAGTTTTAATACAAATATTATCTTCTAGACAGTATTCAAACTCAAAATAAGTCCTCAATACATTTATTATTACACTATTTCACAGAATAGTGAGGACTACTAATGCAAACATCTAGACCGTTACTCCGTTCCCCGACTAGTCCCAACTATATTCTCATTTCCTGAAGAGAACAATGAAAGCAAAAAGGGTGAGCTCAACTAGCCCAATAAGAATTATTATGACTAAGATAATGCAGAATAAATTATCGTTAGCCTTCAACAATGTTAAAATGATAAAATACAATAGACATCAAGTTTAATTACAGCGAAACAAGCAATCCATTAGAAGGGTCAAGTAGAGCATGATATCTACTATCTTCTATGATTTAAAAAGTTTATCAACAGTTTTATCGCTGAGACTCAGCTTAATAAATAATCATCGAATCACCCTTGCACTACGGCCAAGGATATTCATTAGTATCACGACCACAAATTATCCATGCACTACGGGCCAAGGATATTCGTGTTTTCATCAATGGTCATGATCATGCCAATAACTGTTCATCAATACACTACGGGCCAATGAGAACTTTTACCACATCATTTGTGACATTACAGTTATGATTATACTGAATAATCCCTGGTCATAATCATACCAAGTTCATCTATGCACTACGGGCCAAAGATGACTTTCATAACAATATAAGCATGAGGATGATGATAATAATATAAGAATTCAATTAAAAGAAAGAAAAGGATAAATTTTTAAAGATTTATAATTTAATTTATTTAGAATTCAATAATTTCCAAATTGTCAACATGATACTACTTTGTGGAGTAAAATTCAAGAATAATATTGTATCAAAAATGATTTTCATCGAAAAGAAATCAATTTTTTGTCATAAATAGTACCCCGGGTGAATAGTAACTGAGTGAATAGTACCCCATGAATAGTAACTCTGTGAATAGTACTCCAGCATGAAAAAGTTAAAACTTATCGAGAATGCTCAGAATAATATTTTCATGAAAAGATACTTGATGAAATGCAAATATCAAGGATATTCTACTAATTTCAAGGAGTATAGAAGCCAAAACTTTAACAAAATGAGTGTAAAATTCGAAATCTGAAACGAAATAATATTACTTACATACTATAGAGTATGGAAGAAAATATTATTTCATATGAATACTGAACAAAAATAATATCCCTTACGACTTTTGAACGAAAATAATATTCATTACGAATATTAAACGAATATAATATTCCCTATGAATATTAAATGAATATAATATTTCTTGCGAATATTGAACGAAATAAAATTTCTTACGCATACGAAAAATAATATCGTAAGCGAATATGAAATAAATAATACCCCTTACAAATATTGAACGAAAATAATATTCCTTACGAATATTGAACGGAAATAATATTCCTTTCTAATATTGAACGAATATAATATTCCTTACGAATATTAAATGAAGATAATTTACTTTACGGATATTGAACAAAAATAATGAATATTGAATGATAATAATTTTCATACGAATACGAAAAATAATATCTCTTCATAATATAAAAATAATAATAACCCTTACCTTAAAAAGAAGAGTATTCCAACTGGTATAGCGGAGATATTCTTGAAGAAAACTTTCACTGTTTTCTACGCTCAAACCTTTCTAAAACTTGAAAGAAATACGCTCAATATTATAGAAGAAGAATTCTCTGATTCTGGTGTGATTTTCAATTCTAACTAAGCATCCTATTTATTGGAGAATGGAAGCATACTATTTAGAAAATTTTAATCACGAACGCACAGTAGAATTCATACGAATTCTTCACGGACGATTCCTTCGGTCGAATTTTATGAAAATTCGATTTACTATGTAGTACTATACAATAAAATATTCTAATAAAATAAAAACTTTAAATAAAATATAATATATTCTATTTATAATCTAATAAAATAAAACTTAATTATATATATATATATATATATATATATATATATATATATATACACACACACACATCACATGCACACACTTTATATAATATACACCCCCTCCCATCCAAGTAATCTTCCCCACCCCTTTTCTTCTTTTGTTTTGCATCCCATTCAGTATAACATATTCATACACACATACACCACACACACTCACATTCAATTTTCCACCAACATGTCACTCTCACACACATCACATCTATATATATATATATATATATATATATATATATATATATATATATATATATATATATATATATATATATATATAATGATCGATCAAGTCCGGAGTTAGGAATTCGATAAAAAACGGACCCAATTTTTTGTTTTTTTTAAAATAACTAAAAAAAAATATTTAATATTTTATGGAACTAAAATTTTTCCATAACACAATATTTTGGACGTGTTTTGAATACCTATACCAAAAAATGGTGGTACAGTCTGCACAGACTGTACATACATGTTATGTTATACGTACCCAAATCACACCTAAAACACTGTATTATGAAAAAAAATTCAATTCTATAAATTTTTTTTTATGTGTTTTTTAAAAAAAAAAAGCAAAAAAAAAAAAAAAGGACCAAATTTTAAACCTGTCCGGGAGTCCGGACAGGATCCGGATATATATATATACACACACACACACACTCCATTCTTTTTCACCATTTCCACCATTACATCATTTCATCCTTTCATCAATCCATCGGTGAATATCATCCCCCTCCCATTTTTCATTTAACATTTGGGCCCCACATATGGCCCCCCACCAATAACTTTCTATCGATTATTTTGAAAAATGGGTAAATGGGAGTCCAAATAATAAGCAAAATTTACAACAAATAATTCATAAAAATTTCCTCAATATTTTTAACAATCTTTATTCATCATTATTATAACTCGCAATATTAACAACCAGATCGTTCTCAGGAAAGAGAGGGCTTTCCAATAAGGATTTCTCCCTATTGGCACACAATTAGGTGACCAAACCTCTCCTCGACAGAACTTTCTAGACATCGTCAATATCGTCTCAATTATTAATTTAATAATATATAAAATATCAACAATAATTGAATCAAATAACGTGAGATACTATGCAGCAATTACTATAGCAATAATTGAATAAAAATGAGTGACTTCTCACGTAAGCATCAATAATCAATACTGTGTGCTACTATGCAAACACGCGTATTACTATACTTTTACCACCGGGTATTTCAACAGTTTAATGGTAAAACTTTCACCATTATTTTCATAAAAAGACATTTCTATCGTTTTCTCATTCCGACAATAATTCCGTTATGGGGTCCACCAATGATTATGTCGTCGTACGAATATTCCCTGTTAAAATGAATATTCCTCGACCAATCGAATATTTTATGATAACTTGCATACTTTGCAAAATTTATAAATACTACCCACAACTATAACATTATATCAAATCCACACCATAATACTTAAAAAAATATTTTGAGAAAATTAATCTTTATTCACAAAATTCAGGGTTTTATAATCTCCCTTCCTTATAAAATTTTGCCCTCGAAATTAGGGTACGTACCTGGTATGTCGAAGAGGTGAGGATACCTTGATTTTATTTCAGATTCTAACTCCTGAGGTATAGCCTTTGAACGCAGAATATGCTCCTTCTTATCCAATATTTTAACAGGAACGTCTTCATAAGTTAAATCTTCTGCTATTTCATCTGGTTCTAACTCAATAATATGGTTTGGGTCTTCCACATATTTACGTAACATGGATATATGAAAAACAAATTTTATGAACACGCGATATACTTAGCAGTAAGGCGAGTCTATAGGCCACAGTTCCTACTCGATCGATGATTTCAAATAGACCAATAAAGTCGAGGGTTGAGATTCCTCTCTTCGTCGATTCTTGATTCTAGAATAATGCCCTCTTGAACCTTCTTCTTCACATTCATAAGCTCTGAGTCTGTAGCTTGAGAGGCTTTAACTTTATCAATTAAAGTCGATTCTAATTGTATATTCGCTATCTTCACGTAAGTTCTTGGAGTCTTTAACTCTATCTCCATTTTTGTAAGTCGTACGAAATGCGATTTTTGTGTTAACAACGTCGTACTCGTAAACGTATACGATCTTCTACTCAACGCGTCAGCTACGATGTTCGCTTTTCTAAGATGGTATTAAATGGTATTGTCGTAATCTTTCAACAGCTCGAGCCAACGACTTTGGCGCATGTTCATTTTGGGTGAAGAAATATTTGAAGGTTTTTGTATCGGGTTCAAGGTCGATTCAAAATTCAATTTCATGCTCTGGGGGTAGGCTAGAAAGTTCTTTAGAGAATACGTCAGGAAATTTATTAACAATAGAAATATCATTCAAATCTGAAGTATTTTTGTTTAAATCCGTGATATGGGCTAAGAAAGCTTAACATCCGTTTTCAATAAACGAATAGCTTTATAGCTTGAGATAACAGTGATTGATTTTAATGGTTCGGTTGCTTGAATTCGCATAAAAGGTTGGTTAGAAATATGAAATCTAACAACCTTACGAAATATATCAATTTTTGCATGATGAGTAGTTAACCAATCAATCCCTAAAATTGTTAGGTTTGTAATATTCATGAACGCAATCAAATTGCACAAAATTAGCGGAAGCATAAAAAATCAGAGTTTAAAATTTTTACAAACCATATACCCGAATCATCCTTTATGCAGAATTATTAATTAAACGAAATGATAAAGAACAAGAATCATACCCTTGAAGATTCGAGCTTCCTCAGGTATGAGTTCACCTCTAAATCCTTTCGCGTTCAACTTGAATCCACCGGGTTTGGTTCCTTCCTTTGATCAACGTTAGCCACCCAAGTGTTTGTCCTCTAGAGGTGATCCACTAAGGAAGAAGAAAGATTCAAGAAGATGGGTATTTGGCAAAATCCTAGTTTTTCCATCTCTCATAGAAAAAGAGCGTACTCTCCAACGATTAGAATCACGTATATTGATATCTGATATAAGACTCCTCTTATAAATATATCAGTTAACCCTTCTAATCTAATTAGAAAATAGGGTATTATTTAATTAATTAAATTCTTTTAATTAATTAAGCTCGCTAATCTTATTAGGGATAATTAATTAAACTCTTTTAATTAATTTGCCTCCTAATCCTATTAGGATATTTGAGAGTACTTTTATTAATTAATTCCCAAACTCCTTTAGGAATTAAATAATAATAATAATAGTAATAATAATAAGACTCCTCTTATTAATTTATATTTAATATTTCTAAAATATTAAATAGTAATATTAAGCTATTTAATTTATTCTATCACCATAGATTAAATTAAAAATATACTTAACTTATTATTACAATTATGCCATTAACTTCTTAAATAATTATTCTTCCTTTTATGGTTTGACCCTTTAGGTTTTCCATATTAAACCGGTTGTGAATAAATCAATTAGAACAATTATAATCTTATATAAATAAATAAATTAAACTATTAATTTATTTAAATAAATAATATTTATTCTACAATAGGGATAAGCCTCCCTAGCGATTAACGACTTTCCAGATAATATAGATTTCAACATTAATCATAAAAGAACCTTTGAGTAAATAGGTACCATATAATTCAATCCTTCCACCATACAATGTGCAAATTAAATATAAAACATGGAATTACTGTCAAGTCTTATTTTATTTATTTATATGTTTTTCGATTCTTAAATGCACAACACCAAATAATGCAAATTAGAAACTCCTTTCTAATTTTATTCTTCCTTGGCCAAGGACTACTGGGTTGTCATTTATCGAATCACATAGGACATTTCTCTTCTTTTACTAGAAGCAGTAGATTCTTTATTGATCATACATTATCTCCATGTACAACTTATTATACTCAAGCATACCCTTTGATATACCCTAAGGGTCTTAAGGAATAAGTCAAATTATAGTTCATCATATACAAGATACTATGATGATCTCAAGTCTAAGGATCACTTGTACTACTATCACTAAAGGAATTCCTTTTGACAGGCAAGTAAAACTCCATTAGGTATTCCTTAGCGAGCCACGTTCAGTGAACTTATTCTCTAATAAGCACCTAAATACTTGCTTTAGTGTCTCCACACAAATGATCATGAGATCAATCATCCTCATTCAATGAGCAAGCAACGTATGTACCAATCTATCTGGATTTACTAATCCCCAATTCAGTAATCCAACGATTGAGAACTATTTTACTTTTAAGCTTTCTAAGAATTTAGATCTCATTAGAATGATCATCATCATTATTCTAAAAGCATTGCTTAAAACTATGGATTTATCACATATTATAAAACACCATCATGTAGATAATTAAAAGCCTTTAATTAATTAATACTTTTAATTAATAAATGAATAAGATTGTTACAAAGTATATGCTTTATCATCAAACATGATTGGCTTGTGTGCATACTACTTTCAAAAATCACATCAAATGAATGTATTTTCAAAGAGATAAGATCGACAGGTAATGTGAGGGTGCCGATTTGAATCAAACAAGATTTATAAACAGTGGAAATAACGAAGGTTTCTCCCAACGGAGTTTCAACAGATAAGTCAAAGTCTAATTTCTCCGGAGTTAAATTTAAACGTTGAGCGCAAGTAGGAGAAATAAAAGAGTGGGTAGAACCGATATCAAATAAGTTATAAACTTCACATGAGTTTATGATTAGCTTACCCGTGATAACTTCATTTGGGTTCCTCACTTATTGGGAAGTCATGACAACCACTCTCCCTTGAACTACCCGGATTTGACTTGTCTGGGGCAGCATTTGGTGTCATCACTACCGTTGGAATTGACTTTTCTATAGGGCATATTCCACCCTCAACTGCTTCGTCGTACTCCTGATTCATGATCTGAATCATCAATCTTCGATCCATATCGAATTGAGGTTGACCGCTTTGTATAGGGTTATTCAAACTCGATGTTGGGTTCTCCCAATTGCTGTCCAAAAAGAGAAATACACATCATCCATTTTAGCCTTTTTGGATCGGACGTCTCTTTCTACAATATCAACACGTCGTGCGGCCTTTACCCATGCATCTTCCATTCTCACTCATTCAGTTGCTTCTTCTTTCAGCTGATCCTTGACATTTGAATTCTCAGATTCCAGCTTTAATATCTTACACTCTGCCAAAGAGTGCTTCTGTTAAAGCATCACATATCGGGTAATACAATTTTGAATTGTTGCATCCCTTTGCTCCACGACCGGCTACCGTTCTTCAACCTGTTCTTCTAACTAACGAATACGATCTTGCAGTTCTACATTTCGATCAAAAAATTCTTCTAATAAATTCTCCTCAGGTTCCTCTTCTTCCTCACTCTCAGCTGCTACCTCTGCGACTAGCTCAGGTGCAACTAGTAATTCTTCCCTCACCACAAGAATATCTCTAATTCCTTCTTCGCCCGACATCACATTATCCTGGTTGGTGATTAGAGGTGTCTCCATGGTTTCATTCACTCCATTGTTAACATTTTAAGCTGTCATTCTCAAATACCGCCACAAAATAATGGTTAATTAAAGAAATTGACATGCCACATAATATTCCTATATTCTGACCGACCAATTAAATAACAAATAAACTTAGGTAGGTCATACTAGCGAAGGAATTACCCGTCTTTCCCCTCCTAGTTCTAGTCTCACATCTTAGCTAGGGATCATATCCCAAAGCTTTGATACCAACTGTAACACCCCCAAAATAGGTATACATCACCCATTCTGAGTCGCCAAATACATGGTACAGAATACAAATACAAACTTAAATATACAACATGAGCTGTGAGTTTTAATATAAATATTGTCTTCTTGACAGTATTTAAACTCAAAATAAGTCCTCAATACATTTATTATCACACTATTTCACAGAATAGTGATGACTACTAATGCAAAAATCTGGACCGTCACTCCGTTCCCCGACTAGCCCCAGCTATATTCTCATTTCCTGAAGAGAACAATGAAAGCAAAAAGGGTGAACTCAACTAGCCCAGTAAGAAATATTATGACTAAGATAATGCAGAATAAATTATCGTTAGCCTTCAACAATGTTAAACTGATAAAATACAATAGACATCAAGTTTGATTACAACAGATATTCATTAGTATCACAACCACAAATTATCCATGCACTACGGGCCAAGGATATTCGTGTTTTCATCAATGGTCATGATCATGCCAACAATTGTTCATCAATGCACTACGGGCCAATGAGACCTTTTACCACATCATTTGTAGAATTACGGTCATGATTATACCGAATAATCCCTGGTCATAATCATACCAAGTTCATCTATGCACTACGGGCCAAAGATGACTTTCATAATAATATAAGCATGAGGATAATGACAATGATATAAGAATTCAATTAAAAGAAAGCAAAGGAATTTTTTTTAAAGATTTATAATTTAATTTATCAAGAATTCAATAATATCCAAATTGTCAACATGATACTACTTTGTGGAGTACATTTCAAGAATAATATTGTATCAAAAATGATTTTGATCGAAAAGAAATCAATTTTTTGTCATAAATAGTACCCCGGATGAATAGTACCCCATGAATAGTAACCCCGTGAATAGTACTCCGACATGAAAAAGTTAAAACTTATCAAGAATGCTCAGAATAATATTTCCATGAAAAGATACTGGATGAAGCACAAATATCAATGATATTCTACTAATTTCATGGAGTATAGAAACCAAAACTTTAACAAAATGAGTGTAGAATTCGAAATCTAAAACGAAATAATATTACTTAAATACTACAGAGTATGGAAGAAAATATTATTTCATATGAATATTGAACAAAAATAATATCCCTTACGACTTTTGAACGAAAATAATATTCCTTACGAATATTAAACGAATATAATATTCCCTACGAATATTAAATGAATATAATATTTCTTGTGAATATTGAACGAAATAAAATTTCTTACAAATACGAAAAATAATATCGTAAGCGAATATGAAATAAATAATACCCTTACGAATATTGAACGAAAATAATATTCCTTACGAATATTAAATGAAGATAATTTACCTTACGGATATTGAACGAAAATAATGAATATTGAACGATAATAATATTCATATGAATACGAAAAATAATATCTCTTCATAATATAAAAAAATAATAACCCTTACCTTAAAAAGAAGAGTATTCCAACTGGTATAACAGGAATATTCTTGAAGAAAACTTTCACTGTTCTCTATGCTCAAAGCTTTCTAAAACTCGAAAGAAATATGCTCAATATTATATAAGAAGAATTCTCTGATTCTGGTATGATTTTCAATTCTAACTAAGCATCCTATTTATAGGAGAATGGAAGGATACTATTTAGAAAATTTTAATCACGGACGACTGGTAGAATTCATTTAATTCTTCACTGACGCATTCCTTGACAAATTTTCTCAAAATTTGATTTATTATGCAGCACTATGCAATAAAATATTCTAATAAAATGAAAACTTTAAATAAAATATAATATATTCTATTTATAATCTAATAAAACAAAACTTAATATATATATATATATAACATAACAACACATGATTATTTCAATTTCATCCACCACCACCACCACAATTTCTTCACTTTCCCTCATTCCCTTACACACACATATATATTTATATATATATATATATATATATATATATATATATATATATATATATATATATATATATATATATATACACACACACACATCACATGCACACACTTTATATAATATACACTCCTCCCATCCAACTAATCTTCCCCCACCCCTTTTCTTCTTTGTTTTTCATCCCATTCAGTATAACATATCCATACACACATACACCACACACACTCACATTCACTTTTCCACCAACATGTCACTCTCACACACATATCATTCATATATATATATATATATATATATATATATATATATATATATATATATATATTCACACATATATATATACTCCATTCTTTTTCACCATTTCCACCACTACATCATTTCATCCTTTCATCAATCCATCCGTGAATATCATCCCCCCTCCAATTTTTCATCCAACATATGGGCCCCACATGTGGCCCCCACCAATAACTTTCTACCGATTATTTTGAAAAATGGGTAAATTGGTGTCCAAATAATAAACAAAATTTACAACAAATATTTCATAAAAATTTTCTCAATATTTTTAACAATCTTTATTCATCATTATTATAACTCGCAATATTAACAACCAGATCGTTCCCAGGAAAGAGAGGGCTTTCCAATATTTCTCCCTATTGGCGCGCAATTAGGTGACCAAACCTCTCCTCGACAGAACTTTCTAGACATCGTCAATATCGTCTCAATTGTTGATTTAATAATATATAAAATATCGATAATAATTGAATCAAATAACGTGAGATACTATGCAACAATTACTGTAGAAATAATTGAATAAAAATGAGTGGCTTCTCACGTAAGCATCAATAATCAATACCGTGTGCTACTATGCAAACACGCGTATTACTGTACTTTTACCACTGGGTATTTCAACAGTTTAATGGTAAAACTTCTGCCGTTATTTTCATAAAAAGATATTTCTGTCATTTTCCCATTCTGACAATAATTCTGTTGTGGGGTCCACCAATGATTGTGTCGTCGTACGAATATTCCCTGTTAAAACGAATATTCCCCGACCAATCAAATATTTTATGACAACTTGAATACTTTGCAAAATTTATAAATACTACCCACAACTATAACATTATATCAAATCCACACCATAATACTTGAAAAAATATTTTCAGAAAATTAATCTTTATTCACAAAATTCGAGGTCTTACAACAGAGTATGGAAGAAAGTATCATTTCTTACGATTATTGAACAAAAATTATATCCCCTACCTTAAAAAGAAAGTACTTCTGACTGGTAGGGCAGTGATATTCTTGAAGAAAACTTTCACTGTTTTCTATACTCAAAGCTTTCTTAAACTTTAAAGAAATATGCTCAATGTTATAGAAGAAGAATTCTCTGATTCTGGTGTGATTTTCAATTCTAAACTAAGCATCCTATTTATTGGAGAATGGTAAGATACTATTTGAAAAAAAAATCGCATCGCAAAGTAGAAGTTTCACAAGGTATTTAATCAATTTGAAAATTTTAATTTTTTTTTGATTTTACTATGCTACACTATGCAACACTATGCAGTACTATGCAATACTATGCAATACTATACAGTACTATACAATCAATAAAATATAATATATTCTATTTTCTATAAAAAACAAAATATAAAATATATATATATATATATATATATATATATATATATAACCGAGATAACTTTCTGCCGATGATTTTGAAAAATGAGTAAGTGGAGGTCCATATAAAAAGCCAAATTTATAGCAAATACTTCATAAAAATCCCCTCTATTTATCTCAATTCACTTGACTTCTCAAAACACATTTTTAATAACATTCATCATTAATATTGTAACTCACAATATTAACAACCAGATCATTCTCAGGGAAGAGAGAGCTTTCCGATAAGGATTTCTCCTTATTGGCACACAATTAGGTGACCAAACCCCTTTCCTCGACAAAACTTTCTAGACATCGTTAATAATACAAATAATAATATGAATAACTTTGTCATCTCAATTATTGATTTAATAATATAAAATATTGTGACAATAATTGAATCAATAACGTGAGATACTATGAAGCAATTACTGTGGCAATAAATGAATAAAACTAAGTGACTTCTCACGTAAGAATCAATAATCAAAAATACTGTATAATACCGTGTGCTACTATGCAACCACGCGTATTACTATACTTTTATCACCGGGTATTTCAATAGTTAACGGTAAAACTTTCGCCGTTATTTTTATAAAAAGATATTTCTGCCGTTTTCTAACTCCGACAGTAATTCGGTTGTGGGGTCCACCAATTATTGTGCCGTCATACAAATATTCCCCGACCAAACGAATATTTTATGACAACTTGCTTACTTTGTAAAATTTATAAATATTACCCACAACTATAACATTATATCAAATCCACACCATAATATTCAAAATGATATTTAGAGAAAATTATTCTTTATTTATAAAAGTTGGGGTCTTACATTCACGATATAAGACTGAGATGAATAACCCTTATAAAAAAGGGGACATTATTGTCGGACATAAGACTATTGCGCCGTTTCAAGTATTATGCATAATATAGGGTACAATGAAGTTGATCACTTTATGTACTTGCAGAAGAATATAATTTAATCTTTATGATTAACTGATACACTTGAGGTAATTCAATATTAAATAACGGATAATTCCACTACTAGTTCATGATCCAATTGTGATCCTCAGAATGAAATTTGGGAATATCCCACTGTATTGTTATAGTATTGTTAATTATTCACAATCAATTGAATATTATTGAAACTTCAAAAAAGTTTTACTCTTTCATCATTGATTTTTTATTTAGCATGTAATTTAAGAAAGTCTTGTTATTGGAAAATGATTTATTCAACTACTTTAAAGTTCTTTGAACATTGTTGAAGTTCTATGGAGGCTAGACTCTTATATTCTTGATTAATATCTTTTATTGTATACTTTAACTTGTTGAGCAAACTCATTTTTCACCCTTGCTTAAATAAAACATTTCAGCCAAGGACAAGGTAGTTGAGGGGGCAAATAAAGACAAGGGAAAAGGCAAAGTTCAGGAGTAGTTATTATAAAATTTAATTATTATGTTACTGTATGTAAACCTTTTTGAATATCTAAAGGTATGTAAATTATGTTAAGGTTAGATAACCTGAGATATTGTTATAATTGTATTAATTAATGGTATGAATGATGTAATTCACAAATGAATGAGTAGTTAGATGATATATGTATGATGGATCGTGAGCACCAAACCCAGAGTTAGGGAACCTGGATTTGGGGGCGTCACAGTTCTAACTCTAAATGAGGTTGTTCCAAAGCTACTTTCTTCCTTTCATTACATACTTGAATTTACCCCGGACAGAATAATTTTCTGAATCCTTTAATGAGGCTTTCCGTTAGCTCAAATTTCATCATTCGTTTGTTTTACGTTATTAACGTTCTTCGTTCGTTCGTTAGTAATTCGGTCATCTGAACTCAAAAAAATGCCATTTCATGGTCAAAGAAGGAATTATCCTCGGGCACAAAGTCTTCATGAAAGGGTTGGTAGTTGACAGGGCAAAGTTGAAAACTATTGAAAATCTTCTACCTTCGACCTTAGTTAAACGAATTCGCAGTTTCCTTGAGCATGCTGGATTCTACCACAAGTTTATCAAAGATTTTTCAAAGATTACAAAACCACTATGCAGTCTATTAGGGAAAGAAGCAATTTTTGGATTTGATGAAGAATGTTTAATATCTTTTAAACAGTTAGAGATTAAGTTGACAACAACTCCCGTGATCGTAGCACCGGATTGGACGATACCATTTAAGTTTCATGTGATGCTAGCGTTTAATCGGTAGGGGCTATTTTGGGGCAACGCCGAGATAAGATATTCCATGTTATATACTATGCAAGTAAAACCCTCACGGATGCTCAACTGAACTACACAACTACCTAGAAGGAGTTACTTGCGGTCGTGTACGCCTTTGACAAATTTCGCTCATACCCGATAGGAATAAAGGTTGTGATATACATAGACCACTCAACGATTCGGTATCTAATTTCCAAGAAAGATGTAAAGCCTAGGCTTATTCGATGGATTCTACTCCTTCAAGAGTTCGATTTGGAAATCAAGGATTGGAAGGGGACAAAAAATCAAGTAGCTGATCATCTTTCGCGGTTGGAAAATTTGAACAAGGACAAGGCAGATAAATGTTTTATCAACAAGTCATTTTTGGATGTACATTTATTTGGGGTAAATTCAGAATTTCCATGGTATGCAGATTTTGCTAATTACTGGGTGAGAAAGATCCTTCCCCCTTATTTGACACGTCAAGAAAAAAAAAAAGTTCCTACATGATGTCAGGTGGTATATGTGGGATGAGCCTTGTTGGTCAAAATCTATATACGCTCACACACACGTGTACGTGATCTACAAGTAATATAGTAATAAGAAAAAGTATCGTTCTCACGGAGAATAGTAAGAAATTAATCCTAACAATTACCAGTTTTATATTACCCCAATTTTATTAAACTATCCAAATCAATAATTGTAATTAAGAAAAACTAAAAACTAAAAATCCCAATCAACCAACACAATTTAATAACCATAATTTCAAAAAAATAATGGAAAATTAGTCTTACAACTTCACTTTAAGTCTCACTCCAATTATCACACCTTATTCTAGTTTAATTCACTATCTAAGTTTATTAATCAAGAACACTCATGTAGAATTAGCCATCTCTCGATGTACTAACACCATAATAACTTAAATCCACAAACTAGATAGAATTAAGCCAAACACCCTAATCAACTAATTCACTATATCTCTATATGAATTAAAATGAAATAAGGTTTAAATTCAAGTTCTCTACCTAATTACATGCGATGCTAGGTATATCTCTATCCTAACATTCATCAAGATTCCATTCGAACACAGAATTCAAGAACACATGCTAAAGTTACTAAGTCTAGATTCATACATCATTTCTCGAATCCATACAAATCCACATAGAATTGGTGATCAAGCAATTCATAAATTAAAGTACAAATCATAATAGATAAACTGATTGGATAAATTATTAAACTGAATTCAAGGTATGATAATCATCGTCCAACAATAAAGATCCATCATAAGCCTAAAAAGAAATTTAGTTAATCATGAATGAAATAAAAATTGAAATCTTAAAAGAATCCATAATCTAAATTACATAAATTGAATTAAAGAAGTAGAATAAATACAAAACCACCCTTCTTCTTGCTCCAATTCGTAATCTTCGTGACTCTGACATTCAATTCTTTCCTCTAATGTTCTTCACTCAAATTAAGGCTCTTATTTCTTAATTGATTGATTGATTGTTGTGATGTCCTTGTTGTTCTTGTGTTATATCATCATCAGTCATGTATTTAATCCCAAAACCGACGCCAATTAAAGTCCCAAGCCATGCAAAATTGCTTCCTTCATGCTGCTATAGAATTCCAATTAAATAAAACTCTTGTTCTTTGCCGAACCCCACCTTTACGGTGGGTTTTTTTGCTTTTATTAGCACCTTGCATGGGGTGGGGTAGGGGGGTTTCTGCAGATGGCTTTTTACTCATTTTGATGCCACTTCCTATCATGGAGCCACCTTTATGCCACTAATGCTACGCCACATAACCTAAACATAAAACAAACATAAACAAGTAAAAACGAATATAAATATACGGGATCTACACAGTTTAATTTCGAATTAGCGGCCTATTCATAGGTATAAAACCCACTCATCAAACCTTATCTCTTCAGACAGTGTGCGGACAAGATGATTCATAGATGTGTGCCCCACAGTGAAGTTAAAAACATCTTGCATGTATGCCACACATCTGCATATGGGGGACACTATGAAAGATGCCCATCAGTTTATAAAAAGCTATGATAGATGTCAAAGGGTGGACAATATTTCAAAAAGGAATGAGATGTTGCTCAACACAATCTTAGAAGTTGAAATTTTTGATGTATGGGGGATCAACTTTATGGGACCTTTTTCGCCTTCATACAACAATTTATACATCCTGATTGCTGTGGATTATGTATCAAAATGGGTTGAAGCTATGGCATTCCCTATGAATGATGCCAAAGTTTTTTTTGAAATTCCTACAGAAAAAAACATCTTCACAAGATTTAGCACGCCGAGAGCAATTATAAGTGACGAGGGAAGTCACTTATGCAATAAGTTCTTTATAGCTCTCTTGGAAAAATATGGGGTTAATCACAAGGTTGTGACGGCTTATCATCCCCAAACGAGTGGCCAATCTGAAGTGTCAAATAAAGAGGTTTAAATTTTTTTAGAGAAAGTGGCGAATCCAAACAGAAAGGGCTGGTCTTTGAAATTGGATGACACTCTATGGGCTTATCGAACAACATACAAGACACCAATTGGGATGTCTTCGTATCAACTTGTCTGCGGGAAATCGTGTCATCTACCAGTTGAACTTCAAAACAAAGCGTACTAGGCCATTAAGAAGTTAAATTTTGATCAAACAGCTGCAGGTGAGAAAAGACTACTGTAACTTAATGAGTTGGATGAGTTTCGTCTTCAAGCCTATGAGAACTCTAAATTGTATAACGAAAAGGTTAAGAAGTGGCACTATAAGACCCCAAATTTTATGAATAAAGATTAATTTTCTCGAAATATTTTTTTTGAGTATTAAGGTGTGGATTTGATATAATATTATAGTTGTAGGTAATATTTATAAAATATTCGTTTGGTCCGAGAATATTATTTTTGTCTGGGAATATTCGTACGATGACACAATCATTGGTGGACCCCACAACAGAATTATTATCGGAGTAAGAAAACGACAGAAATATCTTTTTAAAAAAATAACGACCAAATTTTTACCATTAACTGTGGAAATACCAAGTGATAAAAGTACAGTAATACGCATGGTTGTATAGTAGCACATGGTATTGAGTATTGATGCTTACGTGAGAAGTCACTCAGTTTTGTTTAATTATTGCCACAATAATTGATGCATAGTATCTCATGTTATTGATTTAATTATTGTTACAATATTTTATATTATAAATCAATAATTGAGACAACAAAGTTATTCATATTGTTATTTGTCGAGGAAAAGAGTTTGATTACTTAATTGCGTGCCAATAAGGAGAAATCCTTATCGAAAAGTCCCCTCTTTCCTGGGAATGATCTGGTTGTTAATAATGTGAGTTATAATATTAATAATTAATATTATTAAAAATGTGTTTTGAGAAGCCAAGTGATTTGAGATAAATAGAAGGGATTTTTTTGAAGTATTTGTTGTAAATTTTGCTCATTATATGGACCCCCACTTATTTTTTTAAAATAATCGGTAGAAAGTTATCTTAATTTTGTTATATATATATATATATAATGATTAAAGGTGGGGGAATCATGGGAGGAGGCATGGGAAAAAGGGAGTATATATATATATATATATATATATTATAATAAGTTTTATTTTTTATGAAAAATAGAATATATCATATTTTATTATGCATAGTGTATGCATAGTATTTTCATAGTAAAAAAAAAAAAAAAATTCACGTGAATTCGTCGGTGCACGCCCATGAACTTTTTTTTACTGTGCATCTAAATAGTATCGTACCATTCTATGAAGCCCCCAAATCCAGGTCCCTTCGAACCTCGGATCTGGTCCGCCACGATACTACTATCGTCAAACTATTTATATCTTTTATTCATAACTTAAAGAATATAATTAAAGTTTATACATACATGATCTACGTCGTTCATACATTTTTGCAAACCTAATAAAATTTAACAACTCTGTGTTTTATATAACCATTACATGCTTTTATGCTTAAAACATCATCTATGTCAAGTATTATAGCTTTAGACATTCATTAGACATATGCTTTAAGGTTTAGTCAAAGTTAAAATAATTAGGCATTCTTCGCCTCTATGGCATATTTCTTATTTGAAATTTGGCACAGGATGGCATGCATTTACTTGTGATCCCCCGCCGAGACTAAAGATGAGTATTTTTTGGTAGCATGCATGACTGCTAACACATATCTTACCCACATGTTATGAGGTCTTAGCCCAAGTCTGGTGCCTCTTATATTTACCTTAAGTTGTTTTACACTTTATAGCTTTATTAGCATTTATTTCACGACTAAGTAAGTTCATACAACAACGGGTCTAACTATATGACCACCAACGAGGTTAAACAACTTTCAATACACATACTTATATGTAATCATATGTCTAGTATGGTTTATCACTTAAAATCATACTTTAAGACATGCATAGTTCATATTACGCCTATCTAATAGTGTACACGTACTCATCATGCCTAGATGCATAAAAGTCCTATCATGTTGCACATAAGATCAGAACACAAGTACTTAATGTTTGTCCCTCTTAGTTTCAAAATCTCAAAACTTTATTCTCAAAATCAGTGTCATACTAACTAGTCATGCAAGGCAACTTCAACTTACATGTCATACTCGTTTGTACATGTTTCTCTCTACGCTTGCAGGGTCAAAATATAACCACTTCATATTTTAAAACTTAGTTTATAAAAGATAATGAAGTTTTCCTTTGAAATCATTTTAACCAAAACAAGTTATCTATCACACATACGATTCACCTCCAAAGATTCGGTGCTCACGATCTATCATCATCATAAGCATTCTATAACTTTTGAAATAATAAACATACATTGTTCATTATACAAAAGTCTCAAAACATGGTCCCAAGGTCTCTCTAACCTTAACTTTAAATACACCATTTATAATACAAATAGTTTACTTAAAGAAATTCCATTAGATAATAACTAATTTAACATTCATTCTAAAATTACTCACGGATCTTGCCCTTGCCCTTGTCCTTCCGCATTAGATCCTTGGCTTAGCGAAAATAGAGGTCATGATATAGCAAGAGTAAGCAACTAATTTGCTTCACAAGTTTATAAAGACAAAGGAGATATATCATGACTTAGAAAGAAATATTGCCTTGATGTTCAACAATAATATAAGATTGTGAAGGAACATGAATTAATAATCAACAATTGAATATTCGATAATTGAATAACATGGTGAGTGGTTTTGAATAACCATGAACATTTGCGAGTGCTTTCGATGATTTAAAGCTGGACCTTTTAATAAGTTTTGGTATTGAGGGATCGACCTTTCATACCCGTGATTTATGCATAAACACTTAATAATCAAACATTGATATCATGCCTTAATCAAATTTGTCCATTTCTCGATCGAGAGTTCTTACCATATCAATTAATAAGAGCAGTTATTTAAAATCCATTTGATTTAACAAATTTAGACATGCTTGATCTAGGCGATACAATTAGCATAGATCTATCCATAAGCAGTTCATAAATGAAGAACTTTAATTTAATTCACGATTCGATGGCGGTAGAAGCGAATTGATTGCACAAAGTGCAATTTCAATAATCAATAAAGGCGTGAATAATCATCAATAATTATTCACTAATATGCTTTGAAAATAATAACTCAAGTTGAGTTAGGAAACTTGCCTCGATCGTGAGTTCTGACTCTGAAATAAATTTCTATCCTTTATGTAGTTAAATTATCTTCCTTTGAGAGACCTATAATTAGTCTTTCAATTAGTCGATGCATAACATCAGTTATGTAATCACATAGATATCATACATTCTGATAAGTTCTTATAAACATTATCATGTACTAGATAGTGTTATTATTAATTAACGACTACCTTTAATTCACATAATATTATTAACTTAGATAATATTAATTCACCTTCTAGTATTATTGGTTCACTAATAATACTTTAAATCATTACCAACATTTTATTCACTTACTAATATTATTAATCATTTAATAATATTTTATCCCTTACTAATATTATTAATCATTTAATAATATTTTATTCACTTACTAATATTATTAATCATTTAATAATATTTTATTTAATCTCGAATATTATTATTTAATAATAATACTCTAATCTAATATTTTATTTACATAACAACATCATATTATAATATTATTAGTATTATAATAATATTCAATGATTTATTAAATTAATAAACAATTTATTCTAATTGTTCATCCTTTAATAACCTCTTATTTAATATCCATAAAAGGTCATAAATAATATTTATTATTATAAATTACCAAAATGCCCTAAGATAGTCATGATATAATATATTATGAGCATTCAAGCATAAAAATCATATTTTTCTCATTAAAGACATCATTTAACTATTTATTTCCCTTTTTATTCACAACCTAATCATTTTTAGGAAAAATAGCAAACTGATTCCAAAAATTCTCAGCTTCTGGATTTTAACAGAATATGAACCAACAATGATCCTCTAATTTTTCTAGAATTTTAGAAAATGATTTACTATTTTAAAGTGCTCAAAACACTCGGATCTTGCTCTATTTTTCATAAATTGAGTTTTACTCAGAAAAATCTGAAATTTTCAGGGTATGCTCTCTTAACATATATGAAGCTACTGTAAAATTTTGGAATTTTCGTGTATACACAGTGAGATATTCGTAGGATAATATTTATGGAGTCGCTACGGAAATAGTCATTACGCACAATATATAACTTTCAAAAGCGTGTCCGTTCTTTTTTCCTCTGGCGTAGATAACTTCATAAAGGTACCTCTGTAATATTTTTCCAGATTTTTACAAGACAAGGAACTAGCCGAAACAGCCTCATGAAAAACAAGTCAGTAGCTGATTTAGGATTTCAAAGCTTTAGCATATAAAGTTAATTTATTTTTGGAAAAAAAATCTCAAAGGTTTCAAAACTTACTAGATTTGTGATCTACCACTTGGGTTTACTAGATAACTCATGTATCTAGCACCCCCCTTGACGGATCATAATTCCAAGTTGTAGAACTTGAGTTACACAAGATTTAGTGGGAGAAAAACAAGAGTTTTCACCCTTGGAGAACATATGCTCATTTTCTTCCTCTAAGCCTTAGATCCAACACTCAAGATACTTAGTTCCATGCATGATGGTATGTATAACTAGTGTATCTTGAGTAGTTATACTATAACCCCATCAAAACTCAAGCTATCAAAACAAGGTAAGAGAAGAAGATGAAGGTACATTATACCTTGACTTAGTGGCTACCTTCCTTGATTTTCCAAAGTAACTAATAAACTTAGGGGCATAAACCACTAGAACTCCTATAATTCTTCTTCCTATGGCTGAAATTCTCTCTTTCTTTTCTCTCTTTGAAGTTGGCTAGCTTGGGAGCAAGAGATAGAAGAAGAAGATGAAGAAGATGGAGAGAAAATGAAATGTTGGAATCTGAATGAAGTGTTGGAAGAATGAGATGTGCATTCAAAATGTAATGGGCAATTCATTATTAATTCTCCCACAATCATTTTGTTGCCCATTAGGTAAAACACTTTGTTTATTATTACTTACCTTAGGTTAAACATGATTAAATGTGCATAATGGAGTGGCGACCGATGGGGAGCCTTACAACATTGTCCTTATGTTTAATCATGTCTACTAATGGACAAGCTAGATTAATTATTCCACTTAGGATCCTCATAATATCCACCATTTAGCTTTTATTTTAAATGCCCAATTTTGATTAATCAAATGTCTAGAATACCCCCAATCAAGTGGGCTAAGTATTGGATTACATTTTATTTTCCTTGGGCTTTTCTTTTAATTGATTTGGGCTAGATAAAAACATAGTCCAACAATTTTAATAATGTTACCCAATTTGATAATTTAGGGCTTTCATCTCCAATCATATGAAGTTTAATTACTTATACATATGATTTTATCTCATAACCTAATTAGATTTACAAAATTAGGTTTAAAATTATTAGTCACTTGAAATACTAAGTTTACCCACTTAAGTTAGTATACATATAAAATACTAACTTTTTAGGTGTTACCATAACCCTTAGGTTATTTAATATCCTTACCTAATGTATAATTAGGTCTGAAGGCTTTCATTTTAATGAAATCCATAAATGTATGTATCCATATATAATACTGAAAGTTTAAAAAAAATGTACATACATACATGGTGACTTAAAATTCACGGTTATTACATCCTCCCCCCTTATATAAAATTAGTCCAGGAATTACATATAAGGTTACTCAAAAAAAGGTGTGGGTAATTTTCTCTTATCCTTTCTTCAAGTTCCCACGTAGCTTCTTGACATTGTGGTTCCTCGAAGAACTTTCTAGAATGTATAACCTTATTTACATAATTTACATTCCTTTCTATCTAAAACTTATTTGGAATTTCCTCGTACGATAAATCTTTTTCGACTGAATTGGCTCAAATACGATATCACATGCTTATGTCGGGCTTATATGGTGTGTGCTTGACACATGAAACACATTATGAATATGTTTCGATTTAGGGAGGTAGAGCTACCTCGTCGCCACATCCCTGCGCTATCTTCTTGAAGATCTCAAAAGGTCGATAAATCTCGGACTCGACTTACCTTTCTTTCCAAACCTTATCTTTCCTTTCAAGGAGATACTTTCAAAAATGCATGGCTTCCCACCTCAAAATCTAAGCTTACGGCGATGTAAGTCTGCATACTTCTTACTTGGCGATCTTGAAATTTGCTACCGGTCGGGCTCTAATCACCTTAATGGTCTCTCTGATCTGCTTTGCACGATTCTGGTCCCCAGCAGTTGGCGTTCACCCACTTCATCCCGGCATCAGGCGTTCTACATTTCCTCCCATACGATTTGCCCGTGCTGGCGGCATTAAATCTTTGGCGTGGTAGCTATTGTTGTATCGAACTCTACCGATGGAAGATGATCCTCCCAACTACCCTTGAAGTCCATCACACAAGCTACGAGCATGTCTTCAAGTGTTTGAATCGTTCTCTCACTTTGCCCATCGATTCTGCGGATGATCGCGGTGCTCATCCGTGGCTGCGTCCCCATTCTTTCTTGAAGACTCTTCCAAAGTTTGGCGTGAAGCGCGGATCCCTATCGACACAATGAATCTTTGATGCGCCATGTCTCGATATAATTTCTTTGATGTATAGTTTGGGCATTTGGGTCGGACTATACGATCTTGATCGGCAAAAAGTGAGCCGACCGTAAGGCGATCTCGATCACCCATATGGCATCGTGTCCCTTTTGCGTTCTTTGGAAGTCCCACCACAAAATCCATCGTGATGTGCTCCCATTTCCACTCTGGAATCTCTAAAAATTTGTAATAGTCCACTCGATCGTTGATGTTACGCCTTGACTCTCGACAAGTTAGACATCTCTTGACACATTCTGCAACATCTCTCTTCATGTTTGGCCACAAAAGTGTTGGCGTAAGTCTTGATACATTTTGTGCTTCACAGGTGTGTCAGTACCTCGTATTATGTGCTTCTTGCGAGAATCTCTTCTCTTAGTTACGGTATTAGCGGTACCCAAATTAGTCCTTCAAATCTTAGCGATCGGTGCCATCGATCTTGTATTTCAATTCATCCCCTTGATTGCTTAGCTTCTTGATCTTTGTCATGATCTCGATCCTTCTCTTGAGCCTCTTTAACCTTATCTAATAAAGTAGGGCTCATTTGCCGCGATAAATAATTTCTCATTGACCTCCGTCGGGTACTTAACCTCTAAGTCAAGTCGTTTGAAATCCTTCACCAATTCCTCTTGAATGGTTAACTTCAATAACTTCTCTCTGCCTTTTCTGCTCAGGGCATCAGCCACTACATTTGCTTTGCACGGATGAGTGCAGAATCTCACAATCATAATCCTTGATCAATTCTAGCCATCGGTATTTGCCTCATATTTAGCTCATACGGGTGAAGATATACTTTAGACTCTTATGATCAGTATATATCTCACACTTCTCTCCATACAAATAGTGCCTCCAAATTTTCAAAGGCAAAAACTCTGCTTTGCTAACTCCGGTCATGAGTGGATAACCCTTTCTCATAGTCCTTTAGGCGGCGTGAAGCGTCTGTGATGACCTTGCCATCTTTGCATCGATTACCTGACCCAAGACCCTTGTGTGTGGCGCATCCTTATACACTACAAATCCTCCGTGTTGTCGGTAAAGCCAACCACGGTGCTTGGTGAGCCTCTTCTTCAATTCCATGAAACTCTGTTCACATTTTTCCGTCAAGCGAACTTCTTTGTCTTTCTAGTAAGGTTGGTCGATGGCGATGCTACCTTTGAAAAATCTTGGATGAATCTTGATAGTATCCTGCTAATCCCGAGAAACTCCTAATTTACAGCCGGTGTCTTTGCATTTGTTTCCCGATTGATAGCAAGCTTCTACTTTTCTTTGGATCTCTGAAACACCATCTTTATCGATAACGTGACCCAAAAATTGCACTCTCATGACCAAAATTCACACTTGGAGAACTTTGCATACAACTTCTCCCTCCTTACGCGTCTCAACACTTTCCTTAGATGTTTGGCGTGATCTTCCTCTGTCTCGGAATATACGAATGTCGTCGATGAACACGACAACAAACTTATCCAAATCTTGCTTAAACACTCTGTTCATCAAATCCATGAATCTTTGCTTTGGTGCATTAGTTAACCCAAAAGACATTACGAAACTCAAAGTGTCCATCACAGGAGTTACGAATAAAGTCTTTGGAATATCCTCATGTCTCACCTTGAGTTGGTGATAACCGGTCCTCAAGTCGATTTTTGAAAAGTATTTTGCCCCCTTGTTGATCAAACAAATCGTCGATCTGGCAGCGGGTATTTATTCTTAATGGTGACCTTGTTTAACTCGGTAGTCGATCAAAGTCTTAATGACCCATCCTTCTTCTTCTGAATAAGGTGGTGCTCCCCGTGGTGATACGGCTTGGTGAATGTATCCCTTATCTAACAACTCTTGTAGTTGAACCATCAGTTCCTTCATTTCTCTGAGGAGCCATGCGATCTGGCGCTTTGGATGCGGTGATGTCCACAGTGCCAAATCGATAACAAACTCTATCTCTCTGTCTGGTGGCAATCCGGAATTTCATACGGGGAAAGCGTCAGCGAATTCCCTTACAATAGGTATTTGACCCGGTTCACCCTCGATTCTGCGGGTATCCTGGCGTGAGCAAATAACCTATCTGACCCTTCTAAGCAACTTCCTTGCTTGCATCATCGTCGAACAACAAGATTGTCTTGGCGATTCTTGCCATAAAATACCACCTTTGACTTGACCGGGTCTTTGGGGTGTCGCACTTTTCTTCACGATCGATGGCCGCTCCATGACTTGATAACCAATCCATCCCAAGGATTACATCAAACTCTCGAAGGCGAATCGGTATCAAATCCACGTTAAGCTTAAAACCTCTTACATTAGCACAGCGGTTCCTATAGATGTAGTCTACGGGGATAATTTCTTTGTTTGCTACTTCTACATTCATTGGGTGTTCTAATAGTTCATGAGGTAAACTTAATCTTTGAGCAAATTCGCCGGATACAAAAGAACATGAAGCTCCGAATCGAATAACACATAGGCATTTATATCATTGATCGAGAATTATACGACACCACCTCACTGGATGCCCTGACATCTTACCTTTGTCATATTGAATGTCGTCTTTGTTGGCTTGTTTTAATTTGAAATTTGGTCCTCCTTTGGTTGTCTTTGTGTTATTGCCCCCTTTGCCATTTCGCCATCCATGCTTTTCTTCTTGGGCAATCCTTGATCCGATGTCCCACTTCACCACAATTAAAGCAACCTCCTTTCTTCACCTTAGTACAATTGGGTGAGGTATGCCCTTCTTGCCCACATGTATAACATATCATTTTTCCTTTTCGGCCTCCCAAGGTGACCCTTTCCTGATTCCCCACAGAGCTTCTTTTGTTGTTGCGCTTCCTTCTTTGCATCTCGATTTCTACCCCCTTTGCTCCATTTAAAGCTTCTTATTGTTGCTACCACCACTTCTTGACATTTTGATTCCCACCTTACGATTTCTTCTTATTCTTCTCTCCAGATTGTATCTTGAGGCAGCCCGCTTCCTCCTTACGCTATAAGAGCTTTTCCAATGAGTTGAGAATGATGTGATTTGTAAAAAACCGCTACCTTACTATAAATCCACGGCTTTAGTCCATTTTTCAAACCTTCTCGCTTTCCTCGCCTCTGTGTGTCCACGATGTGGGGCGAATCAGCGATTCATTGAATTTATGACATACTAAATCTTGACATATTCTCTGTTTTGGTTCAAGAACTTGATCTCCATTCTTGCTTGAACACTCTCGGGGAAGTAGTTCTCGAAGAACAACTTCTTGAATGCTTCCCAATCACGATTCGATTCGGCTTTGTTACGGTTGGCATCCACTGATAGCTAGCCTCCCCTTCATTAAGTAGGTAGCAAAAATTGTCTTACATTCTTACTGCTACTCTAGCAATATGAAGGCCTTCTCGATCTCCTTTACCCACATTTGGGAAGCCTATCAGATACATTGTTCCTCACGAACTCTGGGCGGTCCCTCTTGCCTTGAAGTCCTTAAAGTTTACTATTTGGGTGCTGCTTTGATTTCCTGCGAGTTGAGCTTGATTCCTCATGGCTTCAACCATCGTATTAATAAAATCTTGCATTGGGTTTTGTTGAGATCATTTGCATTATTAAGCGACTCTTGATATCTTGGTTCTGAGTCCACGTCTGCGGCGCCATTATCTAGTGAAACAAAAATTCTAACACGTTACTCGGATTTATTATCATATGATTACTTAGTATGTGTCTATTTATTTATTTAAACAATCGGATGATCATTATGTGAGAGTTTTAAATTCTGAGAGATTTGGAAGTCTTTCTCCACCTTAGTGGGTTAAGTTTGTTTTTAAAGAACATTTTCCAAATCGGTCTCTTGAATTCACATAACATTAAATAGAAAATTTACTATTTAAAATTTTCTAACACATATCATAATAATCTTGCATTTATATTCATACACCAATCTTGGTGACTTACACGATTAATACGGTATATTTTATAAATGCTACTATCCCATTTTAACACAAAAGATGGGATTAACTCATAATGATACCTCCTACAAACACAATTAGGGAAAGTACATAACCATTTACTACCTCACACTTTGAGGTTTACATCAACATAAAACCTTATTTACTGACAAGAAAAGTACTAATGCATCTATCTACAATTTGGGCCATCACATCATCACCTTTGGTGGCCCTGCTTGGGTCACTGCCTGCAGGGGCTCTAGGGAAGCGACTCTTTGCGGGACTCTCGTCGAGCGGATCGACTAGACTCTCTATCTCGAGTGGACCCTCCTAGCCCCTCTGCATTTGGCCCTCATCTGTTGCATCAAGGGCGGTCCTAAAGTTCTCTCTCGACCTTTATGGCTGTGATTCGATCTTTAATTGGCCCACCGGCTCATCAGAGCTCATGGGTGCCTCTTCCACCCGCATCTTATCGGCAATTTCTCGTCAAACTCGGCTGCATCTCCGGATGCTTCATGCTCGACTCTCAAACTTTGCCTGCCTTTTCATTCTCTATTTGTACCCTCGGTATCTCGACTTGCAATTTGGGACTCATCAAATTTTTCATACATTGACGACTTTTCTCCATACGGGCTTGATGAGCCGCATCCTTGTATTGTTCTTGATGGGGAATTGGAGGGTGTGGTTTTCTACTTCTAATTCCTCCACTCTGCCTTCTAATTGGTGATTCTCCTCAACAAGTCCCCCTAGGAGGACCATGAGGGACATCTTGGGTGACCTCATGCTCGATGGGTTCTGCTCATGTGAGTAACTACCTTGGCGCTCGTCGGACATCCTACAAACACCATAAAGTCAGCGTCGATTACCCTGATAAAATATATTCATTGATGAAATGAAATAATATTTTATTAAAGTACAAACCTAAACTTGATGAATTTCCATAATCCATCTCTAACATACTCCATAAGAGTTTTCTACTAAGGTTATAACCTAGGTTTCGCATTCCTAATGTTTATAACCTCTGACTTTGATACCAACGTTGTGGCGCCCCCAAATCCGGGTTCTCACAACCTCAGATTGGTGCTCACGATCCTATCATCATCATAAGCATTCTATAACTATTTGAAATAATAAACATACATTGTTCATTATACAAAAGTCTCAAAACATGGTCCCCAAGGTCTCTACAACCTTAACTTTAAATACACCATTTATAATACAAATAGTTTACTCAAGAAATTCCATTAGATAATAACTAATTTAACATTCATTCTAAAATTACTCTGGATCTTGCCCTTGCCCTTGTCCTTCGCATTAGATCCTTGGGCTTAGCGAAAATAGAGGTCATGATATAGCAAGAGTAAGCAACTAATTTGCTTCACAAGTTTATAAAGACAAAGGAGATATATCATGACTTAGAAAGAAATATTGCCTTGATGTTCAACAATAATATAAGATTGTGAAGGAACATGAATTAATAATCAACAATTGAATATTCGATAATTGAATAACATGGGCGAGTGGTTTTGAATAACCATGACATTTGCCGAGGTGCTTTCGATGATTTAAAGCTGGACCTTTTAATAAGTTTTGGTATTGAGGGATCGACCTTTCATACCCGTGATTTATGCATAAACACTTAATAATCAAACATTGATATCATGCCTTAATCAAATTTGTCCATTTCTCGATCGAGAGTTCTTACCATATCAATTAATAAAACGATTATTTAAAATCCATTTGATTTAACAAATTTAGACATGCTTGATCTAGGCGATACAATTAGCATAGATCTATCCATAAGCAGTTCATAAATGAAGAACTTTAATTTAATTCACAGTTCGATGGCGGTAGAAGCGAATTCGATTGCACAAAGTCAATTTCAATAATCAATAAAGGCGTGAATAATCATCAATAATTATTCACTAATATGCTTTGAAAATAATAACTCAAGTTGAGTTAGGAAACTTGCCTCGATCGTGAGTTCTGATTCTGAAATAAATTTCTATCCTTTATGTAGTTAAATTATCTTCCTTTGAGAGACCTATAATTAGTCTTTCAATTAGTCGATGCATAACATCAGTTATGTAATCACATAGATATCATACATTACAATAAGTTCTTATAAACATTATCATGCCTAGATAGTGTTATTATTAATTAACGACTACCTTTAATTCACATAATATTATTAACTTAGATAATATTAATTCACCTTCTAGTATTATTGGTTCACTAATAATACTTTAAATCATTACCAACATTTTATTCACTTACTAATATTATTAATCATTTAATATATTTATTTTATAATATTATTAATCATTTAATAATATTATTATCTAATATTAATTTAATATTTTATTCACTTACTAATATTATTAATCATTTAATAATATTTTATTTAATCTCGAATATTATTATTTAATAATAATACTCTAATCTAATATTTTTATTTACATAACAACATCATATTATAATATTATTAGTATTATAATAATATTCAATGATTTATTAAATTAATAAACAATTTATTCTAATTGTTCATCCTTTAATAACCTCTTATTTAATATCCATAAAAGGTCATAAATAATATTTATTATTATAAATTACCAAAATGCCCTAAGATAGTCATGATATAATATATTATGAGCATTCAAGCATAAAAATCATATTTTTCTCATTAAAGACATCATTTAACTATTTATTTCCTTTTATTCACAACCTAATCATTTTTAGGAAAAATAGCAAACTGATTCCAAAAATTCTCAGCTTCTGGATTTTAACAGAATATGAACCAACAATGATCCTCTAATTTTTCTAGAATTTTAGAAAATGATTTACTATTTTAAAGTGCTCAAAACACACTCAGATCTTGCTCTATTTTTCAAAAATTGAGTTTTACTCAGAAAAATCTGAAATTTTCAGGGTATGCTCTCTTAACATATATGAAGCTACTGTAAAAATTTTGGAATTTTCAGTGTATACACAGTGAGATATTCGTAGGATAATATTTATGGAGTCCGCTACGGAAATAGTCATTACGCACAATATATAACTTTCGAAAGCGTGTCCAGTTCTTTTTCCTCTGGCGTAGATAACTTCATAAGGTACCTCTGTAATATTTTTCCAGATTTTTTACAAGACAAGGAACTAGCCGAAACAGCCTCATGAAAAACAAGTCAGTAGCTGATTTAGGATTTCAAAGCTTTAGCATATAAAGTGGATTTGTTTTTGGAAAAAAAATCTTAAAGGTTTCAAAACTTACTAGATTTGTGATCTACCACTTGGGTTTACTAGATAACTCATGTATCTAGCACCCCCCTTGACGGATCATAATTCCAAGTTGTAGAACTTGAGTTACACAAGATTTAGTGGGAGAAAAACAAGAGTTTTCACCCTTGGAGAACATATGCTCATTTTCTTCCTCTAAGCCTTAGATCCAACACTCAAGATACTTAGTTCCATGCATGATGGTATGTATAACTAGTGTATCTTGAGTAGTTGTACTATAACCCCATCAAAACTCAAGCTATCAAAACAAGGTAAGAGAAGAAGATGAAGGTACATTATACCTTGACTTAGTGGCTACCTTCCTTGATTTTCCAAAGTAACTAATAAACTTAGGGGGCATAAACCACTAGAACTCCTATAATTCTTCTTCCTATGGCTGAAATTCTCTCTTTCTTTTCTCTCTTTGAAGTTGGCTAGCTTGGGAGCAAGAGGTAGAAGAAGAAGATGAAGAAGATGGAGAGAAAATGAAATGTTGGAATCTGAATGAAGTGTTGGAAGAATGAGATGTGCATTCAAAATGTAATGGGCAATTCATTATTAATTCTCCCACAATCATTTTGTTGCCCATTAGGTAAAACACTTTGTATTATTACTTACCTTAGGTTAAACATGATTAAATGTGCATAATGGAGTGGCAACCAATGGGAGCCTTACAACATTGTCCTTATGTTTAATCATGTCTACTAATGGACAAGCTAGATTAATTATTCCACTTAGGATCCTCATAATATCCACCATTTAGCTTTTATTTTAAATGCCCAATTTTGATTAATCAAATGTCTAGAATACCCCCAATCAAGTGGGCTAAGTATTGGATTACATTTTATTTTCCTTGGGCTTTTCTTTTAATTGATTTGGGCTAGATAAAAACATAGTCCAACAATTTTAATAATGTTACCCAATTTGATAATTTAGGGCTTTCATCTCCAATCATATGAAGTTTAATTACTTATACATATGATTTTATCTCATAACCTAATTAGATTTACAAAATTAGGTTTAAAATTATTAGTCACTTGAAATACTAAGTTTACCCACTTAAGTTAGTATACATATAAAATACTAACTTTTTCGTGTTACCATAACCCTTAGGTTATTTAATATCCTTACCTAATGTATAATTAGGTCACAAGGCTTTCATTTTAATGAAATCCATAAATGTATGTATCCATATATAACACAAAGTTTAAAAAAAAATGTACATACATACATGGTGACTTAAAATTCACGGTTATTAATCACTCTCCAATCCTTTAATTGCTCCTTAATTCAACTTACTCTCTCTATCAAATGCTCAGACATTCAACAAACAGGAAAAGAAGAAGGGGACTCTATTTATAAAGGAAGGATTATCCAGTTCATGGTTTTGCACACTAAATTAATCCAAGGGGAGGAAGAAGAAGCCAGTGGATGCTGAAGAGTCAGTCACCAACTCCACGTTCAGCCATCATCAACTCTACTACATAATAAGAAGAAATGGGATAGGCCTATTGTGAGACCTCGAATTTTATGAAATGAAAGTATTCAATTTTCTTATAATTATTTTATTTAGTAAATGGTTAAATTGATAAAAGGTTAAAGTTAAGGGTGATATGTGAAAATTTTGCAAAGTATGCAAGTTGTTATATTATATTCGTTTGGTCGGGAAATATTCTTTTTGTCGGGGAATATCCGTACGACGGCACAATCATTGGTGGACCCCACAACAGAACTATTGTCGTAGTTAGAAAATGACATAATTATCTTTTTATAAAAATAACTACGAAAGTGTTCTGAATTAAAACTGTTGAACTACCTAGTAGTAAAAAAAGAATGATGTCTGGCGTGGTTGCATAGTAGCACACGGTATTGATTATTGATGCTTACGTGAAGAAGTCACTCGGTTATACTCAATTATTGCTACGATAATTCACGATCATATCTCTCATATTGTTAATTCAATTATTGTCACAGTATCATCTGCATAATATGATATATTATTAAATCAATAATTGAGATGATAAAGTTATTCATATTATTATTTACAATATTGACAATGTCTAGAAGTTCTGTCAAGGAGAGGTTTGGTCACCTAATTGTGCGCCAATAAGGAGAAATCCTTATCGGAAAGCCCTCTCTTTCCTGGGAACGACCTGGTTGTTAAATATTGCAAATTATAATAATAATCAATAAATGTTATTAAAAATCGAATTTGAGTTCGGAGTTGAATTTGGAGACGCGGACGTGATATTTGAGTCTGGAGCGATGAAATTAGTAAAAATAAACTATAAACACAAAATTTACCGGGGTTGACTTTTTGGTTAAAAAGTCAATAGTTGCTTTTTTTAGAAAAAGTCAAACTTCAAAATTTCAAAAATAAATTTTTTGATCAAAATAGTTCCATTGTGTTGGGATTATTAGTGTTAGTGAAAATCGTCATTTATTTCGATATTAATTGATGTCTGGAAGTTATATTGACCAATCGAGTAATTAACCGGATAAATGAGAAATTAATTGCTATTGATTCACATAATTATAACTATTTGTTCACATGAGTGTACTATTGATTCACATTCATTTACTATTAGGGGAGTTGGTGCAAGATTGATAATACTTGCATAACTAAGTTAAAAATGGAGATATAGATGGAGGTACTATACTGTAATTCGTATTTTCACATGATTATAATTATTGATTCACATGATTGAACTATTGATTAACATTATTTACTATTAGGGGAGGTGGTGCAAGTTTGATAATACTTGCAGGACTAAATTAAAAATGAAGGAAAAGATAAAGGTATTATACTGTAATATTTTGAGCCCCAAAATGTGCAATTATTGAAACTATATTTTCCTATAAATAGAAGTTCATTCTTCCTTCATTTCTCACCAATTCACTAAAGCTATAGAGCAATTATTATAGAGAGAAATTATAGAGAGAAAGAGGAAGGGAAGTCTGCTACCTCACTATTCCAATATCCAGTCTTCTTTTGAGGTAAGAGATATTATTATTATAGTAAGGGGTATTATTTCTTTTGTATTCATGAAGAGAGCTTTTGTTATTCCATTATTTATTATTCTGTTGGAATAACCTGTATATGCGGACTACCGTATACATGGTGAAATTCTTCTGTTATTCCATTCTTTATTATTCTGTTGGAATATCCTATATGTGCGTATTACGCATGACCTGGTTCCATTCTTTATTATTTTGTTGGAATATCCTATCTGTACGAATTACGCATGACCTGGTTCCATTCTTTATTATTCTATTGGAATATCCTATCTGTGCGGATTTTGCATGACCTGGTTCCATTCTTTATTATTCTTTTGGAATAACCTGTCCATGCGGTCTATCGCATGCATGGTGAATTCTTCTGTTATTCCATTCTTTATTATTCTGTTGGAATAACCTGTCTATGTGGATTACCACATGCATGGTGAATGATCCTTCGTATTCATTCCTTATTAAATCGTGTAAATGATCTGTCTACGTGGATTACCGCATGGCGGGCGAAAATCCATTTGCAGTTTCGTAATTTTTCTGACTCTCAAAAATTCTGGAAAAATTTGGGAGGATATTATGATAAGTTTTCTAACATCTCCAAGTGGAATCACTGAAAGAGGAGTTGTAGATTTTTGTATGGACTATTTTTAACAAAGCACGAAAAAGTGAAAAAGGAGAAAAAAGCTACTGCCCAAAATTTTGTAAGGGCTATTTCGGCCACTTAATTTGTGAGAAACTTTTTGGCCTTTTGGGACATGAAAATATATGGTATAAAGTACCTCCTGTCCAAAAATGATATCAATCCGACTTAAAATGAGCAAGTTATGACTATTTCAATATTTAGGTTTTTTCGACGAAAAATGCTATAATCGGAGTTCTATAACTCCGATGACCATGAGATTTAAACTGGAAGCTCACGTTAACATGTGTAAGATCCTGCTAAGATTTGGCAATTTCTGGTGTTAAACTTGAGGTAGATAATTTCTTAAGGAACTAATTAGAAATTGATATTTGAAAAATACTTAAGGGAGTTGAAAAATTATAAAAAAAATACTTGTTGTGTATGAAATATATGTATATATGTTTGGAGAAAGGATAGAAAAATAATAAGTTGATTTGGTAATTTTTCATGAAAATGGTTTAGTTACGAACATATGAGTTACATATGTTATGTGAAGTTGAAAAATTGGTAAATAGGATTTTATGGCTTGAAAATCCTATATAAGGTATATACAGATTTTTGATGAGGGATTTGATCATTGGTGATGAAATCTTATGAGTATGACATTTTTTGAATGATTAAATGCATTATTTGGTAAAGTGTAAATAATTAAAATAAATTGTTTATAAGTTTAAGAAATAATTAAAATATTGTTATAATATTAATGATATTAGAGTATGAGATTATTAAGTGATTGATAACATTGAGATATTCTTGAACCCTGGATAAATGTTTAATATTTATCATTTATCTCATTTGATTGATTCTTTATATCATTGTCATTATCCTCATGCTTATATTGTGTTGAAAGTCATCTGTGGCTTACGTGCATAGACGGACTTGGTATGATTATGACCAGGGATTATTCGGTATAATCATGACCGTAATGTTACAAATGATGTGGTAAAAGTCATCTTTGGCCCTTAGTGCATAGATGGACTTGGTATGATTATGACCAAGGATTATTCGGTATAATCATGACCGTAATTGAAAACACGAATATCCTTGGCCCGTAGTGCATGGATAATTTGTGGTCGTGTGATACTATTAAAATTGAGTCTCAACATTATTGGTTTTACAATTGTATATCTTTGGCACTGTAGTGCAAAAAGATGGACCTGTTGGTTATTAGTTTTCTGGGTTGTATATCTTTGGTTTGTAGTGCAAAGATGAATTTATTAGTATGATTATGAGCAGGAATTGTGATTTGGTATAACCATGATTTTTGATATTTCAGGTGAAGATAGGTGATGAAAATTATCTTCATCCTGGGTGCGAAAAAGAATTCAGAATCATAATTATGATTATAAGTTATTCATATGATTGTGGACAGAAACTGTTGATTGATGTTACAGGGATAAAACATTGTTGGTGGACTTTTAACATGGAGAAGATAATAGACCTTATGGTCTATTTGACTCTTTTAATGGATTGCTCGTTCCGCTGCAACTATGGTTGAAAAGTTTTATCATCTAACATATGTTCTAAATCTCTAATTTATTATTGACGAAAGTTATTGATAATTTAATTATCTTTAGTCATGATATTCTTTACTGGGCTAGTTGTGCTCACCCTTTTGCTTCATAATTCCTTTCAGGTAATAAGAGTGTTGCTTTAAAGTCGGCGGGGATAACGGGGAATAAAGCGGTGGTCTACATAGGTATTGAGGATCTCCCTAAATAGTATGAACATAATTTTATTGAGAACTTTAGATAAGTGTGTCGTATTGTATACGTCATTTGATATTTAATTTTGGTGAACCGAATAGGGTGAGGTGAACCCAACTTTGGAAGGGCATTTTTGTCACTATCATACAAGATGTCTAATGATAGAAGATTTTGTGTTATCATAAGACAGGGTTGTGCACATCCACTTGCTGAGTATATCTACGAGCACTACCTATATAATCTTGGAGTTTATTTGAAATATAATTTTCACTTGGAGACAACGGAGATAATTATATGTCAAGAGAAGACTCACCATTGGAAAGAATATGATAGTAATCTTCTCCTTTTTCTTTGGGGTCTATTGGGTCAACCAAGGATAATTCTGTGCACATATGATATCTATCATAACCTAGACGCATGGCATCCCATGTACGAAGGTTTCCTTAAGCACTTCCCAAAGATTTTAATTTCGAAGACAGTTTTTTACTGTACTTTTATGTAAAGTACCATTGTAAGGTTATGGTCGAGGCACCATGAGAGTTACATACATTTGTATTAAAACTCATGACTTATCTGTTGTCGTACTCATCTGACAGGTTCAATGATTTGTATAAATGAAGTTTGTATTTGATTTTTATAGTGTGATATCTGGCGACTCAGAATGGGTCATGTAGACCTATTTTGGGGGCGTCACACCTATGGCCTATTCATATGGCTGATATATATAAATGGGTGACAATGATTTTGGGACATGGTTTAAATCCCAGCAATAGAGCTTAGTTTGGTTCCTTTAATTCCCAAAATGTAATTTTTATGTGTACAATTGTTACTATAATATAAAAATTAGGGATCTAATATATTCCCATTTCATATAATCCATATACATTTGGGCTAGTCCAAGTAATATTTTAATCGGGCTAAATATCATTTAGTTGGGTACTTTCAACCCATTATCACATTTTAATATCACAACGATTAATTAATATTAATAATTTATTTTCTTACAATAACTAGTATGTACTACACTAATTAATATAATTCTTTCATTTCATTTTTTCCATAAATTGTTCCAAAACAATTTTCTTTAGCCACCACATACAGTATTAACCTTATGCATCAATCTCTAACCAATAATTACTTATAACTATACTGGTTCTCTTCTTTTATTAATCACTTATCTTCCAAATATTAACCCTTTTATATATTACAATATTATGTAATATATTAAAAATATCAAATATTAATTAATATATTTCTTTCATCCTCTTATGCTAATTAAAAATATAAAATATATTTATTACATGAATAATTACAAATAATTTTATTTTAGAATTATTGATCATTATAAAGTATATTCTTATAATAATTAATTTTATAGTAGAAATTTTTAATTATTTATTTTCCATGAAAATATGGTTATATAAAATTTAAATAATATATGAAATGATTATAGAATTATTATAATAATTATTTTTGTTATATGAATGTATTTCAGATTAATTAAGTTGATTATTATAACTTAATTAATAAAGGTATGTATATGAAAGATAAATTAGATATGGAATCCAAACCCTAATTTTTGATTTTGAACAAGGAATGCGAATAATATAATATTATTTTTATTTCAGTGCTATAAATATGTACTATATGTGTAGATTAATAATGGTTGGTCAATTATGGTATATCATGCAAAAACCCTAGCATTGCTTTGATAAACCCTAATATGAAAGTCAAATACGACTTTAAAATTTGTTAAGTCACTGTGTTATGAGATATATGATTTGTACCATAGGTTTTAACGTTAATTATGGAGAACCCTAATTAGTAATTAAAAACCCTAATTTTTTTTTGAAATTAGTAACCGTAATTGGCTATGTATGAACCCTAATTGGCTATGTATGAACCCTAATCGCTAATTTAGTAATCTTAATGCTAATTAGTGAACCTTAAACCTACTTACATGTTTTATATTATTAGAAAACCTAAACTAATTAAGAAACCCTAAATTTGTAATTTAGGAAACCTAATTTTACATTTTAGCCCTAAATGCAAAATACTAGGAAACCAAATTGTAGAACCCTAAGGGTTAAACCCTAATTTGACCTTGTGACTAAAAATCTCAGCAATTCAGCCTCTTATTGACATATTGCCAGCATTATTCATTATATCTAAAGATTATATGATATAAGAGAGAGAAAGTTACTAAAGTTGCTCATTTGGCTATCTAACTCTCAAATAACTTTTCTCTCTCCCAAACCTCTGAAAATATAAAGTATATCAGTCCCATAAACAGCCTCTAGATCACCAAGATCAGTTAAGGAGATCAAAGATCAAAGATTTGAACTAGAAAGGTATAAAGCCCTAACCCTTTTTGATCTTAGATGGTAAGATAAATTTTGTGTTTAAGTGTTTAATCATGTGTTAGAAGATGTTTTTAGATGATCTATGATGATCCATCATGGATCCATAGCATCAAAGGGCTTTAAAATGAAGTTTTTCAAAAACTGTCCATGAACACTAAAGTGGTCTGACAACCATATGTCAGTGGCCTTAGATCTCTGCCTGTTTATAATCTTTGTTGTTTTATGTTTTGGATCGGTAGTTTGGCATGAGGTCTTTGATTTGGAAGTGGAATCCCAACCATTCCATGTCTAGATTGTAAGATATTCATGGTCAAACCCTGTTAATCAAGCTTGACCGGGTGATTTCTGGGTAAACCAGAAATCCTAAACCGGCGTCTGATAATACTTTGAAAGGCTTTGATCTGTCAGACATTAAGTAGTTTGTTGATGTTGTTGTATGAAGTTTGTAGCCTGTAATTTATACTCTAGATACATGTCTTTAGACCCTTCAAAACATCAATAGATCAAACGGAGTGAATGGTCAAAGTAGGCCACTAGACACTGATTTAGAGTTTCTAGAAAACCCAGAACTCGTAAGAGCTAGCTCTCTGACAAGGTTTGAGTACCGAGCTGAATCTAGAATATGTGATGTATTCGGACTATTTTGTTGATGTAAATATGTTCTATGATATGAGTACTACATGTATAGACCAAGAAATCATTTAACTAATGAACAGAACATATAGAAAATGGAGCTAGAAAGTGCCTACTCGAAGCTGTCTGGGTTTCTAGGTAACCTTGAACACCCAGATTGAGTCTGACAGTGATTTAGAATGGCCAGATCTTCGTGGTGTTGTGTGATATGACCTATATTGTTGTTGATACTTGTAGTGTTACATAAACACTACAAGATCAAGGTTCAAGCTTGCTCATAAATATTTTGGACTGAGAATTAAGACTGGTCAAATGAGGCCTCTTGAACACTGGCCTATCAGTGTTCTTGAACTCAAAAACACAAACCACGACAAAAACCATCGCTAAAGCCTTTAGCGACGGATTTAATTATTTTAGTTTTCTAATTTTTGAAAAATTCATTAAAAATAGAAAATAATTTCTTAAAATTTCAAAGTTTGTTTTAAAAAATTATTTTAAGTTATAAAAATTAACATTTAATAATTTGACATATTTTTAATAAATATTAGTATTTATTTGAATATTATTGATATTTAATTATTTAATAAATGCATTAAATAACTTAATTTAAAATAATTTTATTATATTAAAATTCATTTTAAATGATAATAAGGTATTTAAAAATATTTGAAGTTATAAAATATAACTTTTAATATTTTAAAGCAAATTTCATTAATTATTTAATATTAATGATATTAGATTTATTTAATAATTATATTAAATAAATTAGTTTTAAAATGATTTTAATATTAGAAAAATTATTTTAAATGAAAATAAGGAGTTTAAAAACATTTTAAGTTATAAAATATAACTTTTAATATTTAAAGGTAAATTTCATTAATAATTTAATATTAAATGATATTTTATTATTTAATAATTATATTAAATAAATAGTTTAAAAATGGTTTTATTAATTTAAAAATCATTTAAAAGCGGATATAAATGAATTAAACATATTTTAAGTTATAATTAATGACTTTTAATATTTTGATAAATAATACATTAATATTTAAAAATAATTTTAAATGTTTCAAAAATTATTTAAGGGTAATAAAAATATTTTAAAAGTATTTTAAGTTATTATAAATAACATTAATATTTTAGCAATGGTTTTATTAATAATTAAATATTAATGATAATAGAATTATTTAATATTTAAATCATTGTATAATGATTAAGGTGTTTAAAAAATCATGATAAATTATTATAAGTCAATTAAAAATAATATGACTGATATTTACATTTATTGAACTATGGAACAGAGTTTTAAACTCGAAAATTACCCGATAAAACTGTCAGAACACCGACATTTTCAGAAATTGATTTGGACTTAGATAATTTGACTAGATATGTGTCTGTTTATGATTCAATGACTGCTAAACATATGTGACAATGTGATTAGGTAATGTGTTGACTGCAAATAGTAGTACTATGTGTTATGATATAATATTCTAATCGAACGAATGATCTTATTAATGATAGGTTTTGATATAAAAGATAAAACTAAGTTGCGTAACTTTAAGCAGCAGACCAGGCAAGTATCCTACCTTTGCATTTACTTTATGCAATGGACATGAGTAAGAAAGTTTCAGAATTTTATCATTGTGCCAGATTATTACTCTAATGTTATTGATTATGTATCCAATCATTTGTATTCATACAAGTTCTTAAATTATCCGATCATTGTTTATCAACACAGTATCATATTATAATTCAGATATTTATTATGTTCGTTAATTTCTAAATATGGTTATACAAGTGTCCCCACACTTGGATAATCATTGTATTTAATCATATGTTGATACATAATTATTGATTTCCAGAATGTATACGTTGACTTTAAAGTCGTCTAAGCTATTTGATTTGGCTAGACATAAACTTAAAAATATTGTTGAACAAGAGAGAACTTTATTATTTTCAACTAAATTTTTTTGGTTCAGATTCCCGACTAAGTATGAACATCCCGTACATGGGAAACTTTTGTGCACCAAAGGTGGATAAGATGAACGATAATATCGTTCTTGCATGTAGTATTGATCAATACAGGCATAACGGTAGTGATCACCCCCGTGCTCGTAAGTTATGACGATTTGAGATGAAGTTCATTTAACCTTTTCGAAAATAGAAAACAATGTTCATAGTCTGTCGACTGATCTCCAGTTATAGTCAGTACGTAGTTTAAAATTTTTTATATAGAATTGGTATGCTGTTATTAATGGTTTAGCTTACTTCACAACTGTTGATTTGTTGTAGAAGTGTCATTCAAAGAAAATATTTAATCCTTTCAGCTAATATTTATTGTTGCTATAACTTGTTGGGCACCCAAATGCTCATTCTTGCTTAATTTAAATGTTTTTAGCTAATTGTGATCAACATGAAGGTTCATTCAGAAACAAAGGAAAAGGAAAGCAAACAGAATAAGATTTATGGTATTTGTGTAATAGTTGGAGTTTATTAAGACAATGATATCTATTAAATATCATGTAATGAATGTTTAAAGGTCGTGTACCTAGGATTAGACTATGATATATGTAAATTAAGTTTGGTATTTATATTATTGTTATTATTAGTAGTATTATTCCGCTCATAGAAATGGTATCGTGAAGCACCGAGTTCGGGTTTCAAGTACCTGAATTTGGGGGCGTCACAGTATGGTATCAGAGCTTTAGGGTTAGAAACCTTAGGTGAGATAGACCTAAGGCTATAACCTTAGAACAGAGGAAAACGTTGAAAATACAAATATCTTATATAAAGTTTAAAAAGAGATGAATTGACTAAATTCATCGTCAAACAAAATAAAAGATAACTTATATAAAACTATTATTTGTTGTGTGTATATACTATATGTTAATCAGGATAATTTATATGTGTTGATGTCAGGTGGAAAAGGCTTATTATATGCTTATAAATTGAAGAATGATCAAATCTATGACGCCCCCAAAATTAGGTATACATCACCTATTCTGAGTCGTCAAATACATGGTACATAAATCAAATACAACTTAATTATACAACTGTAGTGTAAAATATGACATAATACAAACTGTGAGTTTTAATACAAATATTGTCTTCTAGACAATATCCACTCTCAGAATAAGTCCTCATTACATTTATTGTCACACTATTTAACAGAATAGTGAGGACTACTAATACTATCATTTGGTCCATCACTCTGTTCCCCGACTCGTTCCAGATATATTCTCATTTTCTGAAGAAAACAGTGAAAGAAAGGGTGAGCTCAACTAGCCCAGTAAGAAATATTATGACTAAGATAATGCAGAATAAATTATCATTAGCCTTAAATAGTGTTAAACTGATACAATATAACAAACATCAAGTTTAACTGCAGCGGAACAAGCAATCCATTAAAAGAGTCAAGTAGAGAATAAAATATATTATCTTTTATGATTTAAAAGGTTTTTCATCACTTTTATCGCTGAGACTCAGCTTAATAAATAATCCACATCATCGAATCACCCTTGCACTACGGCCAAGGATATTCTTTAGTATCACGACCACAAATTATCCATGCACTACGGGCCAAGGACATTCGTGTATTCATCAATGGTCATGATCATGCCAACAACTGTCCATCAATGCACTACGGGCCAATGAGGATTTTATCACATCATTTGTAAAATTACGGTCATGATTACACCGAATAATCCCTGGTCATAATCATACCAAGTCCATCTATGCACTAAAGGCCACAAATAACTTTAAAAAAAATATATAAACATGAGGATGATGACAATGATATAAGAATTCAATAAAACAAGTTCACGAATTAATTTATTCAGGAACTAATAACGTCCAAATTGTCAACATGATACTGCTTTGTTGTAACGCCCGAGAAAATTGGATTTTTATGACAATTAAATTTTTATTTGATTATGTGAATTAAATGAATTTAATTGATTATTATGTGAGTAAGATATGTGAAGGTCGTTCTATGACCTAGAATGTGCTAACGTGGTTAGTATTCTAGCTACGTGTTAGAAATAATTGTTTGGAATTTTCAAGACGAAAATAATTGTTTTTCAAGAAATTTTCGTAAAAATACTATTCATCCGTTTCTGTTCGGGGAATTATTTTGAAATTCGGAGAAACGCGTGATGATAGAATATCGAGATTAGATGGAATATCTGATAATATTTCATTTATGGAAAACGCAGTTTTCGACTGCAGACTTAAAACCTAAGGGTTGAGTATATTGATTTCCAAGAAGGAAATAATATGCGTAGAGGGAATGTTGTTAGGGTTAATACGAGTATAATACAATCATGATACTTTTTAGTGTCTATGTATAATACGTCGAGTAAATACGAAGTATAATACGATTATTGTACGTAAGGTATACGAAGAGAATACGTGAATTGTACGTGTAGAATACGATGCGTATTATAAAGTTGACCTATGTCTCAATGATTAATTCATTTGACTTAGATTATGTTTGATTCAAATGATTTAATGACCAAGCCCAAGGAGTTTAATGGGTTAAGCCCAAGTCTAGGCCCAATGTTTATTTAGTTAAGCCCAATTCATTAAAAACCGAACGTAGAGGCGATCCGGTGGGTCACCTAATGGGTAAACCCATGGGGAAAACCCATGGAGTTGATAAGGGAGGTGGTGGGTCACCACTTTATGTGGTAGCTAAGAAAAGGCTTGGTCACCAAGCATTTTACTTGGTGACCAAGAGTGAATAGTAAGGAGGTTAGTGTGTTAAGTCCATTATACCCTCCATTCTAGTTTCCTATAAAAGTGAGGCTAGGTTGGTTCATTTGAGATCTTTTCCAAGACTCAACTAGATTATTTGAGAGAGAAAAGAGAGTTAGACTTGAACAATTCTCCTACTTTGAAGCTTGATCACTAGAAGTTATCAAGGTTATAAGAGTTCTTAAGGTATAACCCTTACCTTTCTTCTCCATTTTTTTTTTGATTTTCTTTTATATGGGAGAATCTTAGATGGGTGGTATATATCTTGTATGAGAGATTAAAGATGACTTATTATAGATTCAATCTCTATAAGTCATGAGATTATAAGAATCATAAGGTTTGAAATAGTTTTGAACCATTGAAATATTGTTTGTTGAGATTGATCGTTTATAAACGATTGAGCTCCATCAATACGTTAGTATATGCATCTTGATTGGTTAGGGTGTAGATATGAAATCCATGGAGTATTCCATGTGATCTGGCTTAGAGAACGATAGTAACGAAGTTATGGCGAATTTTACGAAAATAGACATTAAAACGTCGAAAACGTTGAATTCCAGATTAAGGGTCAAAAGTTGCTGTGAGACTTGAAAATGTTGGTTTTCAATGTCAACACGTGAGGTAGGGTGATTAAGAGTTGTGGGTTCAAGAATCGTCGAATTTCAACTTAAAATGAAGAAAACGACCATTGAACGCTCATTAATGTTTCCGAACGTGTAAAAAATGAACTCAATGGTCAATTTTGAGTTAACGGATTTGAAAGTGTTGAATTCTTATGTGAACACGTAGATTACGTCATTTGTGATGTGTAGGCTTTTGAACGGACCAAATCGGGCTTAGAACGAAGAGATTACTACCGTGAATTTCATAAAATTGTTGAAAATTTGGGAATCAGTGCTTGAGATCTAAAGCAATGGCGCTTGAACTGTTGATGTTGTGCACTACTAAATGGCACCATAGTCAACACATTTAAAGTCGTGTCGCAGTATACTCAGAGGCGAGGCTCAGACATCGCTAGCTGGAAGCTGCACAGCTATAGCCTAGTCTTATATATGCTGCATGTGCAAGACAGTATGAGAGTTTGGTTTCTGACTTAGGTTTTCAAATGTAATTTCTTGGAGACCTATAGGGATAATGTCTGTACACTTTATAAGTGTATTAAAGTTATTCTTATACTACCTATACTAAGGTATATGGTATGAAATTTAGGAATGTAATGCATACTAGTAAGTTAAGAACGTTGAACAACGTTAGTATTTCACCGACTATGTTCAAGTCTGGTTAATAAATGTCAACTGTTTAATAAACCGGGACGATGGGTAATAAGTCTTGGTTGACTGTAATAAAGATATTAAGTTAATAAAAACATAGAAGAGAAAGAAGCTTGTATAAACAATGTGAATAGTTGTTTGATAGCTAATTACAGTATGCTATGTGAATATATCATGTAGATTCTGTAAAGGCTGTGATCAGTCGAGTAAAATATTTGAAAACGCTGAAAGGCAAGTTTTTCTTAATGTTTGTATAGCTTTCATGTTAGCTAAGTTGTATGTGATTCGTTGAACTGAATTGCATGACGGGTTTTAAATAAAGGGTTGATGCCAGATTTATTTCGGCTAGACTACTCGTATGATATAGATTGATTGATATTCATATCTTTCTATATTGAAATGTTAACGCTATACTATGCCAAGTAATTGGTACGGAGCGTGAAGGTAAGGTTTGTCTATGAACAAACAAAAGTATTTTCATCGATATTTCGATGGGCATGCGAGTTTGCCAAAAATATTTAACGTAAACACGTTTAATGAAAGAGTGTTGATCAACATAGAGTACTATAGGCTGATCACCTAGAAGTGCTCGTTAGTTATCGGATGAACGGCCTTAGTGATGTGGACTCCTTTTCAAGTATGAAAAATAAAAGTTACTATTCATAGTCTATCGACCGGTTCAGAATTCCAAATCTATTCTATACTTTGGGAATTGATGTTATGAACTGTTAAAAGTATTATTGATTGATGATACTTCATAACTATTATTCAGTTATGTTGGAATTATTATATGATTCACGAATGTGGTATTCCTGTTATACTTGCCTAAAACTTGCTGAGCTGTCATGCTCACTTCTTGTGTGAATCATATAACTGTAGTTAAAGATGAACGTACTGTGAATGCCAAGAGAGATAAGGGCAAAGCTAAGATGGATGCTTAGGCATTGTGTAATAGTGTAGTAAGTTTATATGTATTATACATTATGAACAATGAACGATGTAACCGGTTATGAACATGGGAAGGAGTTATACTTTGATTGTAATAAAAGATAGTAATTACCTTCATTTTGTTGTATTTCAATAGAATGATTGTATGGATGTTAGTATAGTGGAGCACCATCTGTCGGGTTGAAAGATACCCGAATTTGGGGGCGTCACATTTGTAGAGTAAAATTCAAAAATGCTCAGAAGAATATTTTCATGAAAGATACTGGATGAAGCGCAAATATCAAGGATATTCCACTAATTTCATGGAGTGTAGAAGTCAAAACTTTAACCAACTGAGTATAATAAAGAATGGAATAACAAAAGAAATCACCATGCATGCGGTACATCGCATGATAAAGTTATTCCAATGAATAATAAATAACGAACCGGTCGGCGTAATACGCATTGTAAGCGTGATATTCCAGCGTAATAATAAAGAATGGAATAACAATGAAATCACCATGCATGCAAGATTGTGATAGATAGGCTATTCCAATAGAATAATAAATAACGGAATCAAGTTTAGGTGAAAGCGATGACAGAGGATATTCCAATAGAATAATAAAGATGGAACCAGTCCAACGTAAAACATCTGAAGATGAGGATGTTTCAATAGAATAATAAAGAGCGGAACCCAGTCAAAGTAAAAACGCATGTGATGTGATGTTCCAATGAATAATAAAGAATGGAGTAACAAATGAAATCACCAAGTATAGGGTAGACCACGTATCAAAGTTATTCCAACAGTAATAATAAAGATGGAATAATAGAAGTTCTCTTCATGAATACAAAAGAAATAATACCCTTACCTTAGAAAGAAATCGGATAACGGAGTAGAGAGGTAGCAGATTTCTATTCTTCTTTCTCTCTAAAATTTCTCTCTATAATAAGCTGCTCCTATAGCTTGGATTTGAATTGGTGAAGAATGATGAAGAATGAGCTTTATTTATAGAAAATATAGTTTCAATAATTGACGCGTTTGGGGGCTCAAAAATTACAAAGACAATACCTCCAACTTTTCCTTTATTTTTAATTTAGTCATGCAAGAATTATCAAACTTGCACCACCTCCCCTAATAGTAAATTATGTGATTCAATAGTAAATTATGTGAATCAATAGTTCTAGACATGTGAAAATACAAATTACAGTATAGTACATCCATCTAGACCTCTATTTTTAACTTAGTCATGCAAGTAATATCAATCTTGCACCAACTCCCCTAATAGTAACAAGAATGTTAAACAATAGTATACACATGTGAACAAATAGTTATAATCATGTGAAATAATAGCAATCAATTGCTCATTTATCCGGTTAAATACCCGATTGGTCAATATAACCTCCAAACATCAATTTTTATCAAAATAAATGTTGATTTTCACTAACACAAATAATTCCAACACAATGAAACTATTTTTATCAAAAATATAAATTTTGAAATTTTGAAGTTTGATTTTTCACGAAAAGTCAATCATTGATTTTTTGACCAATAGTAAAAAACCGAAAAATTTTGTGTTTATAGTCTATTTTACTAATTTCATCGTTAGGACTCAAATATCACGCCCACGTCTCCAAATTCAACACCGAGCACAACTTCAATTTTAATAACATTCATCATTAATATTATAACTTACAATATTTATCAACCGTGTCGCTCCTCAGAAAGAGGGGCTTTCCAATAAGGATTTCTCCCTATTGGCGCGCAATTAGATGACCAAACCTCTCCTTGACAGAACTTCTAGACATTGTAAATATTACAATTTAATAATATAAATAACTTTGTCGTCTCAATTATTGATTAATAATATATCATATAATGCAGATGATACTGTGACAATAATCGAATCAATAATATGAGAGATATGATGCAACAATTACTGTAGCAATAATTGATTATAACTCAGTGACTTCTCACATAAGTATCAATAATCAATACTGTGTGCTACTATGCAACCACACGTATTAATGTACTTTTACTACCGAGTAGTTCAACAGTATTAATGGTAAAACTTCCGCCGTTATTTTCATAAAATATTTTTGTCGTTTTCTAACTACTACAATACTTCCGTTGTGGGGTCCACCAATGATTTATTTTGGCTAGACTACTCGTATGATATAGATTGATTGATATTCATATCTTTCTATATTGAAATGTTAACGCTATCCTATGCCAAGTAATTGGTACGGAGCGTGAAGGTAAGGTTTTTCTATGAACAAACAAAAGTATTTTCATCGATATTTCAATGGGCACGCGAGTTTGCCAAAAATATTAAATGTAAACACGTTTAATGAATGAGTATTGATCAACATAGAGTACTATACCTAGAAGTGCTCGTAAGTTATCGGATGAACGACCTTAGTGTTGTGGACTCCTTTTCAAGTATAAAAACTGAAAGTTACTGTTCATGGTTTATCGACCGGTTCAGAATTCCTAATCTATTCTATACTTTGGGAATTGATAATATGAACTGTTAAAAGTATTATTGATTCATGATACTTCATAACTATTGTTCAGTTATGTCGAAATTGTTATATGATTCACGAATGTGGTATTCCTATTATACTTGCCTAAAACTTGTTGAGTTGTCATGCTCACTTCTTGCGTGAATCATATAACTGCAGTTAAAGATGAATGTACTGTGAATGCCAAGAGAAATAAGGGCAAAGATAAGATGGATGCTTAGGCATTGTGTAATAGTGTAGTAAGTTTAAATGTATTATATATTATGAACAATGAACGATGTAACCAATTATGAACCTGGGAAGGATTTATACTTTGATTGTAATAAAAGATAGTAAATACCTTCATTTTGTTGTATTTCAATAGAATGATTGTATGGATGTTAGTATAGTGGAGCACCATCTGTCGGGTTGAAAGATACCCGAATTTGGGGGCGTCACAGGTTGGTATCAAAGCCTTAGGTTATAAAATTAAAGGGGGAAAGAACCTTAGGCTAATAACCTCGTAAGGAAGGTAAAGTCCGAGGAATAAAAATTCAATGAATTAATAAGGTATTGAGATAACTCAGTACCGAAAGGATTAAAAGATGAAAATTAATCTTAAAGATATTAAATGTGATTTGTTCTTATACTATTGTGTATTATGTACTAATCAACTTGTTATGTGCTATTGTAGATGTCGATCGATAGCATGATGTATAGAGACATTCACGTTGTGAGTGAGGAGTCAATTAACCAAGTGGAGATTGTACCAATGCCAGTGGTGGAGGTACCTATAGTCGTCATAGATGACTCAGACATTGAGGAGTACATCTCTGAGGAGGAATACTCTGAGGAGACTATGGGTTTAGCATCATACCTTAATGAGATGCTAGACGTGGAGGAGGAGATGGAGGTGACATCGATTAACACGGTGTTACCTACTTTGGAGCCAACACCTCCCGATGCAACGCGAGCATTGTATGAGGTAGTGTTGGATAGAAATATGCAACTGCGCACGGTAGTGGAGAATCAGATTGAGGAGATAACTGCCTTATATGAGGCAAAATAATCTGCAGAGGCAAACTTTGAGTCTAAGCACGATGAAAAAGTGCTTATGACTGATAAAGCTCGGGACTATAAGAATGAGGTCCTTGAGCTACAAAAGAAACTGGTTGAGAAAGACCAGAAAATAGCTAGGATGTCATACATCCATGAATGTGCTCATGAGGATTTCAAGATGAAAATTGCTTGTTATTCTATTGAGTCCGGGCAGACTCGACATACCATAAGTCGAGACATAGTGTCAATTCTGGCAAATCAGAAGTATGAAAATGTCGATCGACAATGTTAGTAGATCGTTAGATCTTTTTGTAAATGAGTAGTGACGTAAAACCCTCTTTTGTATAATTAAAGGGTAGTCTTTTTGTAAATCCCAATTTTTGTAGAAGTAAATCGCGGGATAGTATGTAATAGCTTTTTGGCTAAAGGAACATGATGTAAATAGTTTTGACTATGAAAGCATATTAATATAATGAAGTTTTTATTTAATGTGCTTGTTGTGGTATGAATGATTATTGTTGATTTAAAAATGATAACCGAGTAGTTAAATAGATAATGACGAAGCTTTATTTATTTAATCAGAATTATGCCTCCGAGAAGGAGACAACGTAATCAAGACGCCGAGACTCATAATGAAAATCAGGGGGGTCCTAATAACCCTATGCAAGAGTTCGTTAATTTATTAACGGCTGCATTTAACCAAGGGGGTGGGATTCCTGTAGTTCCTGGGATAGCAAGAACAACTACCTTTAAGGATTTTAAAAGTGTGGGTCCTCCTGAGTTTCGGGGAACGACGGACCCGTTAGAAGCCCAGACATAGGTTAGAGAAATTGAAAAGGTGTTTGTGATAACAAACGTAGGCGCAAAAGACTTCTTTTGCGACTTACATGATGAAGGGGGAAGCCAACTTCTGGTGGGAGGCTCACCAAGGTGGGGCTAGGACAGAGGCTGTTACGTGGGAACAGTTTAAGAAGGTTTTCTTCGAGAACTATTTCCCTACTAGCATGCAGGGTAGAATGGAAATTAAGTTCTTAGAACTTAAGCAGGGGGATATGACAGTTCCCCAGTATGCCGCCAAGTTTAACGAATTGGCGAGATTTGCTCCACATTAAGTGGACACAAAAGCGAGAAAGGCGCGTAGGTTTGAGCAAGGCTTAAAACCCTGGCTTTACAGTAGGATATCGGGTTTCCAGAGTGCTTCCTACGGGACTATTCTGGAGAAGGAGATAATAGCTGAAGGTGGTGGTGAGGCTTTGTCTTAGTACCACAAAGAAAAGAAGATTAAGAGTAAGTTAGAGGGAAGTAATAAGGCTGAAGTTGCCAGCGGAAGCGACAACTTGCCAAAGAGAAAGAGTTTTAACCCTGGGAATACCGAGGTAAGGCAGGGAGATCCCAAGCGAAGGACGGAAGCATGTAAGACATGCGAAAAGTCTCACATGGGGGTCTGTTTAAAGGGGAAAGTAGTATGCTACAATTGTAAGGCGTGGAGGGCATTTTTCACCCAATCGTCCCTAACCCTAAGAAGAACCAGGATGTTTTATGTCGTGGGTCAATGGACCACATGGCAAGAAATTGCCCAAAGAAGGGTTTAGAGGGGAATAAGAGTTCGGGTAGTGGCAAACTAGCCATTACTGGACCCGCACCATCAGTGGGTAAACCCTCAGCTCGTACGTTTAATATGACTGTCCAAGATGCGGTTGCATCAACGGATGTGGTAGCAGGTATCATTCCGGTCAATGAGATAAATACTTATGTGCTATGTGATTCGGGTGCTACATGTTCTTTCATAGCATGTGAATTTGCTAAGCGATTAGGTTTAATCCCTGAGAAGTTACCTATACCTTTAGACGTTAAGGTAGCAAACGAAGAGATAATCCCCATTGAGCATATTCATAAGGATTGTTGCGTAGAAATTAGAGGGAATAAATTATCGATAGATTTAGTACCGACAAGGTTAAAAGAATTCGATGTAATTCTTGGTATGGACTGGTTAGTCAACCATAAGGCAATTATAGATTGCCATAGGAAAAGTGTAAACCTTCGGCTTTCTAAGAAAACTAAGGTAGTGTTCTTGAGAGATAAAATCGTAGACGCCTTGTTGTCTATCTATGACACAAACTAGGAAGATGTTGAAGAAAGGTGTGTAGGTTATCTCATGCCATGTTGTGGATACCCAAAGAGTGGGAACATCCTTGGACCGAGATACCTATAAGGCAAGAGTTTGCGGATGTATTTTTGGAGGAGATTCTGGGTATTCCACCGGATAGGAAGTAGAATTTGTAATTGATCCACACGGAACGGCACTGAGTTTCAAGGGCACCATATCGGATGGCGCCAGTTGAGATGAAGGAGTTAATGGTTCAATTACAAGAACTATTAGATAGGAAGTACATTCAACCGAGTGTGTCTCCTTGGGGAGCACCAGTGTTGTTTGTCAAGAAGAAGGATGGGTCGTTAAGACTTTGTATCGACTATCGAGAGTTGAACAAGTTAACGATTAAGAATAAATATCCGTTGCCCAGGATCGATGATTTATTTGATCAGTTGAAAGGGGCACAGTATTTTTCTAAGATAGATTTACGCATGGGGTATCATCAGTTAAAGGTGAGAAAGGAGGATGTACCTAAGATGGCGTTCGGAACTCGTTATGGCCATTACGAGTTTCTGGTGATGTCGTTTGGGTTAACGAATGCACCAGCTGCATTTATGGATATGATGAACAGAGTGTTCAAACAATATTTGGACAAGTTCATAGTAGTATTCATTGATGATATTCTAGTCTATTCAAAGACGCCAGAAGATCATGCAGAACATTTAAGAATAGTGTTGGAAACACTAAAAAAGGAGAAGTTGTATGCGAAATTCACAAAGTGTGAATTTTGGCTGAAAAGGGTGCAGTTTCTAGGGCATGTTATCGATAAGGATGGCATTTCCGTGGATCCGGTGAAAGTAGAAGCAGTTAATGAATGGGAGCAACCGAAAACGCCAACTAAGGTTCGAAGTTTTCTGGGGTTAGCGGGATACTATAGAAGGTTCATTCCGGACTTTTCTAAAATAGCTACTCCCTTGACAAATCTGAGAAGAAAGTCGGTGAAGTATGTGTGGACTGAAAAATGTGAGAACAGTTTTTAGGAGCTGAAGAAGAGATTAAGTGAGGCACCTGTATTCTCCTTACCAGACGATACAGGAAATTTTTTAGTGTATAGCGATGCTTCGCATAAAGGACTGGGTTGCGTGCTCATGTAGTATGGCAAGGTCATTGCGTATGCATCACGTCAATTGAAGGATTATGAGAAGGTCTATCCTACTCATGATTTGGAATTAGCTGCGGTAGTTTTTGCCTTAAAGATATGGAGGCATTATCTTTATGGTGAGAAATGTGAGATATACGCGGACCACAAAAGTCTGAAATATATCTTCACATAGAAGGAGTTGAACATGAGACAGAGAAGGTGGTTAGAGTTAATAAAAGATTATGACTGTGATATTTTATATCATCCGGGAAAAGCAAATGTAGTAGCCGATGCACTAAGTAGGAAGGGTAGAGAGAAACTGTCAATGTTAACAACTCATAATGAGTTGGTAACAGCAATGGCAAGAATGGAGTTAGAAGGTAAGTTACCGGAAGAAACAGTGGAGATGTTATTTTCCATGGAAACCCAGCCAACCATAGTGGAACGGGTTAGAGGAGTACAATCGAGCAACGAGGAGTGCAAGCAGATACAAAAGAGGATAGAAGATGAAGAAAAGACTAAGTATAACCTCGATATGGAGGGATTACTTTGTTTTGAAGGAAGAATTTGGGTTCCTAATGATCCCGAATTAAAAGAAGAAATTATGACGGAGGCCCATAGTTCGAGGTACTCGATACATCTTGGTAGTACGAAGATGTATCAAGACCTTCGTCAGAACTTTTGGTGGCCAAATATGAAGAGGGATATAGCGAAATATGTTAGTAGGTGCTTAACTTGTCAAAAAGTTAAGGCGGAACATCAACGACTGTAACGCCCCAGAAAATTTGAATTTTTGAGAATTAAATTTTTATTTTTATTATGTGAATTTAATCCATTATTTATGGGAGTAAGCTATTCGAGGATCGTTCTATGACCTAGACATATCGGAAAGTCATAGTATTTTCGCTACGTGATAGAATTAAAGTTTTTGAATTTCCAAGACGAAAATAAAAACTTTTCGAGAAATTTTTCGAAAAATACTATTCACGCATTTCTACTCGGGAATTATTTTTGAACTTCCGAGAAATACGTAATGATAGAATATCGAGGTGAGATGGAATATCCAATAATATTTCAGTTATGGCAAACACAATTTTCGCCAAATGATTTAAAACCTAATGATTAGGAAAATGAATTTTAGAAGGAATTTAAATGCGATTAATGAATTAAAGTAATAAGTGTATAATACGAGGTATTAGACGTAAGTAATGAATATGAGTATGATATGAGGTGTTATACTAGTATGAATGAAGCATGGTATGTCGATATATGAATAAGTATATGAAAGTTAGAATCTGAGATTAATACGTAAATTATACGTTATAAGGCTTTAAGCCATATGTATTGAATTTGTAGAATTGTGTAAGAAATTGTAAAGTCCAATAAGAATTGTTCAGGCCCAAGTGTAGAGATGTGTAAGCCCAATGCAATCTAATGGTAAAGCCCAAACTATTGTATTGCAAGCCCAACAAGGAATAAGCTAGATTAATTAAGTAAGTCCAATATAATGATACATTGGATAAGTAGGATCCATGGTGCAACCCATGGGTAGACTTGATGGGCAAGAACTTTGTGTGATGAGCAAGTAGATTTAAGTGTTAAGCAAATGATAAGTTAAGTAATTTAAAGGCTAAGTAAAGTGCTTATGTGGGATAAGTAAGCAAAGTGCTTATGTGTGATGATTAAGTAAACTTAATGGCTAAGTGTTGTGATGGCCAAGTAATTAATTTGATGAGCAAGCAAAGGATAAGCTATGTGCTAAGCAAGTATACTTAAGAGCTAAGTAAGTGTGGTGGCCAAGTTTACTTAATGTCTAGGTAATGAATAGTAAGGAGGTGATTAAGGAGGTGGGTTGGATTAATGACCATTATGCCCTAACCTTTGGTGACCTATAAATAGAAGGCTCATTTCAAAATTTGTTGGTTGTTTCAAATCATCCAATTCCTCTCAAATATAAGTTACTTATTTGGTAGAGCAAATAAGCACCTTTAAGTCAAAGTTAGATTTTCCAAGAAGAAGAAGTTAGACTTCAAAGGTAATGATCTTGTATCCAATAGTCTTTTATCTCTATTATAATAGGATGATAAGAGAAGTATAGTTAATGAACACGTATGCTAAGATCATGTAATAAGTTAATAAGGAATGAACTTAAGCCGAATAATTTGGATAAGCAACTTGAATATTAATAAGTTGCTAGAACCATGAGGAACTTATCATATGGTTGTCATATGATGTTTAGTATGTTGATTATAGCATGAGAAAATGATAATTAAAAGAGTTAGACCATGATAAGACATGCAAAGTGAATTCATAAATAGTTCATACTTTTACAAGTTATAGACTAATGAATAACAAGTAATAACTTATCATGTTAATAAGTTAATGAAGTATGTATGTCAAGATTTTAGCATGTTGGATATGATATGAGAACATTGAGTAAAGGACTTAAATCAATAATAAGTCATAAGTAAATGATATCATGAAAGTTATAAGTTGATAAGCCATGAACTTATGAAGAATAATTCAAAACCTAATTTGAAAGTAAGTTAATGTAATAAATAGTTTGAAATGTTTATATGATGGATTGAATCCATTTGAAACGATGAACAAATCATAAGAAATGAAGTTAAGGCAGAATTCACGAGTTTGGACGATAATCGTCGAATTCGTAAAATTCTCGGAATGAAAGTCGAATTTTGATATTAAGCTTGGAAACATTAGTTTTCAATGGAGACGAGTCATATTTGGCATTATAGAGTTACGGACTTGAAAATGACTGAATTCCGACTTAGAACGAAGAAACGAGTGTTGAAAGTTCACGAACGTTTATCGTTTTCGTTAAAAATGGACTAATAGGTGAAATTTTAGCAAACGAAGTCAAATAGATAAAATTCTTACATGAACGCGTAGATTATGAAATTTGTGAACCGTAGGCTTTTGAACGAACCAATTCGGACTTAAAATGAAGAAGTTATGCGTCCGGGAAGTTCGTAAAAATTATAAAACTGCAAAACTATTCGAGGCATGAGTCCGGGCCATGCACATGACTATAGCCTTACAGCCCACGCCATCAAAGGCGAGGTCGAATCCATCCCATATCATGCTAACTCTGGCCCACAAGGCGAGATGCAGAAGTTAATGGTGAAATACCAGCTGATCCTAAAATTTTGATGGACAAGAATGTTTACAAGTATAGAATGAAAGAAAACTCTTAGTAATGAACTAAGGTGTTAATATAACATTGTTAAGGCATTGTTAAACATGTAATGTATGGTGATTAAAGGTTAATAATTAATTGAAGATGAACGTAAGGAGAACAACGTAATGCGTTAAGCCGGTTGTAGAAATTTGTTGACCAAGTTGATTATGAATCCAATGGTTTACAATTCCAGTATGGGTTGTGTAATTACTTAATGAACATGATAAGACTTTTCCTAAATCACTAATATAGTGATGACTTTAGGAATTTAATGTTGTTTAATGATTAGTTAAACGACGAACGTAAAGTATAAAGAACGTGAACCGTATTCAATAAAGATAAGGCCTATAACGTTAAGAGTTACAACTAAAAGTTGTTAAGTAATACAAGAATGTAAACGGTAAGCAATAAAGTGTACTTAACTAAACGACGATCAAGTTTCGATTAATAACGTAAGGATATTAGTAAGACGTGAGGAAGGATGATTAACTCAAAATGAGTTAGATTAATGAAGTAAATCTACGTAAGACATAGAAGAGAAAGAAGTTGGTAGGAATAATGTAAAACATAATGGCAAGCCGAAACCAATAGTAACAAATCTAATATATGATTAGATTGAGATGAAGGGTAAGATTCATTAGGAATCATGTATATTCATTCATGACCTAATGTGGTATTTTATGTGGTTATGTATTATAGAGACTGTAAAGACTGAAAGGAAAAGTTATTATACTGTATCAGACGCTGAAGGCAAGTTTTTCTTAAATGCTTGTCTAACCTTCGTGTTAGCCAAGTTTTCTGTGATTCATGTTATGAGATGCATGAATGATTTTAAAAAAGGGTCGATGCCAGTTTTGATTCGGCTAGACTAATCTTGAAGATTGATTGATTTATTTACAAGTCTATCAAATATAGAATTGCTAACGCTATCCTAAGCCAATTATTTGGTACGGATTCAAGGTAAGCTTGATTATGAATAAACAAATGTATTTTTCATCGATTATTCGATGGGCACGCGAGGTTGCCAAAACTTAAACGTATACATGTTTAATGGATGTAGTGTTGATCAACATAGAGTACTATGGGCTGATCACCCAGAAGTGCTCGTAAGATATGCTGGGACTTACTGGACTTAGTGTCAGGGTTGTCCTTTTCAAAGAAATTATGAACCGCTTCATGGTCTTGAGGCGTAATTGATGTTTTCTTGAATATTGTTATTGTAAAACGCGTTTTGAAGGAAAAAGAAGTGCTATTTTGAATTATTGATAGTACTTCATAACTATTATCCAGTTATTGAAGATATACGATTCCTATGTTTCAAGCATGTTGTTTAAAAGAAATTGTTGTACTTGTTGAGCTTGTTATGCTCACTCTTGCTTAAACCATATGAATGCAGCTAGGACCGAGCGAATCGAGGGATCTGACAAGGATAAAGGCAAGACGAAGATGAACGATTAGTTTACCTTGTAATAAACTAGTAAGTTGTATATATTATAGTATGATGAACAAAGAATGTAATGGTTTTAGAACCTGGGAATGGGATGTAATATTATTAATGTAATAAGAATGTCATTGAGACACACATGTTGATGTCGTTTCAATAGAATGAATGTACAGTTCTGAGTACCGTATAGCACCATCTGTCAGGTTGGAAGAGACCCGGATTTGGGGGCGTCACAATGACCGAGCGGGTTGATACAACCGTTAGAAATTCCAGAGTGGAAGTGGGAGCATATCACGATGGACTTTGTGGTGGGACTTCCAGCAACAAGAAAAGGATACGATGCTATTTGGGTGATAGTGGATCGATTAACAAAATCGGCTCATTTTCTACCAATAGGAGTCAAGTATAACTTGGATCAGTTAGCTAAACTGTATGTCAAGGAAATTATTTCCAGACATGGGGTACCTATTTCGATCGTGTCAAATCGTGATCTACGATTCACATCGAACTTTTGGAGGAGTTTACAAGAGCAAATGGGAACGCAGTTAAGATTGAGTACGGCGTATCATCCTCAGACGGATGGTTAGAGTGAACGGACAATTCAAACACTTGAAGATATGTTAAGATCTTGCGTTATGGATTTCAAAGGGAGTTGGGATGAATATCTACCGTTGGTGGAATTTTTGTACAACAATAGTTTTCACGCTAGTATTGGCATGCCGCCTTACGAAGTGTTGTATGGAAGGAAGTGCCGAACTCCATTGTGTTGGGATGAGGTGGGTGAACGTCGTATGTTGGGACCTGAGATGGTACAGCAGATGATGGATATGGTGAAGTTAATACGTACTCGATTAGTTGCGGCTCAAGACCGGCAAAGAAAGTATGCAGATCCTCACAGAGAAAATAGAGAATTCGATGTAGGATCCTTTGTTTTTCTAAAAGTATCGCCTTGGAAGGGGAAGATACGTTTTGGGAAGAAAGGGAAGTTAAGTCCAAGGTTTGTAGGACCTTTTGAGATTTTAAGAAGGGTAGGAGAAGTGGCTTATGAAGTAGCTTTACCTCCTGAGATGGAACGCATTCATAATGTGTTTCACGTGTCAGTGTTACGTCCTTATAAACCGGACTATAAACACGTAATAGAGTATGAATCTATTTAAATAGAGAAAGACTTGTCCTATGAGGAACTTCCAGTTCAAATTATTGATAGGAAGGAACAAGTTTTAAGAAATAAGGTAATACCTTCAGTGAAGGTGCTATGGAGAAACCACAATGCTGAAGAAGCAACGTGGGAGCTCGAAAGTAAAATGAAGGAAGACTTTCCTCATTTGTTTATGTAATTATAAGCTAAGATTTTGGGGACAGAATCCTTATAAGGGGGAGAGAATGTAATGTCCGAGAAAATCGGATTTTTATGACAATTAAATTTTTATTTGATTATGTGAATTAAATGAATTTAATTGATTATTATGTGAGTAAGCTATGTGAAGGTCGTTCTATGACCTAGAATGTGCTAACGTGGTTAGTATTCTGGCTACGTGTTAGAAATAATTGTTTGGAATTTCCAAGACGAAAATAATTGTTTTTCGAGAAATTTTCATAAAAATACTATTCATCCGTTTCTGTTCGGGGAATTATTTTGAAATTCCGAGAAACGAGTGATGATAGAATATCGAGATTAGAAGGAAAATCTGATAATATTTCATTTATGGCAAACGCAGTTTTCGACTGCGGACTTTAAACCTAAGGGTTAAGTATATTGATTTCCAAGAAGGAAATAATATGCGTAGAGGGAATGTTGTTAGGGTTAATGCGAGTAATATACAATCATGATACTTTTTAGTGTCTATGTATAATATGTTGAGTAAATACGAAGTATAATACGATTATTATACGTAAGGTATACGAAGAGAATACGTGAATTGTACGTGTAGAATACGATGCGTATTGTAGAGTTGACCTATGTCTCAATGATTAATTCATTTGACTTAGATTATGTTTGATTCAAATGATTTAATGACCAAGCCCAAGGAGTTTAATGGGTTAAGCCCAAGTCTAGGCCCAATGTTTATTTAGTTAAGCCCAATTCATTAAAACCGAACCGTGGGGCGATCCGGTGGGTCACCTAATGGGTAAAACCCATGGGGCAAACCATGGAGTTGACAAGGGAGGTGGTGGGCCATCAACTTTATGTGGTAGCCAAGAAAAATGCTTGGTCACCAAGCATTTTACTTGGTGACCAAGAGTGAATAGTAAGGAAGTTAGTGTGTTAAGTCCATTATACCCTCCATTCTAGTTTCCTATAAAAGTGGGGCTAGGTTGGTTCATTTGAGAGCTTTTCCAAGACTCAACTAGATTATTTGAGAGAGAAAAGAGAGTTAGACTTGAACAATTCTCCTACTTTGAAGCTTGATCACTAGAAATTATCAAGGTTATAAGAGTTCTTAAGGTATAACCCTTACCTTTCTTCTCCATTTTTTTTATTTTCTTTTATATGGGAGAATCTTAGATGGGTGGTATATGTCTTGTATGAGAGATTAAAGATGACTTATTATAGATTCAATCTCTATAAGTCATGAGATTATAAGAATCATAAGGTTTGAAATAGTTTTGAACCATTGAAATATTGTTTGTTGAGATTGATCGTTTATAAACGATTGAGCTCCATCAATACGTTAGTATATGCTTCTTTATTGGTTAGGGTGTAGATATGAAATCCATGGAGTATTCCATCTGATCTGGCTTAGAGAACGATAATAACGAAGTTATGGCGAATTTTACGAAAATAGACGTTAAAACGTCAAAAACGTTGAATTCCGAATTAAGGGTCAAAAGTTGCCGTGAGACTTGAAAATGTTGGTTTTCAATGTCAACACGTGAGGTAGGGTGATTAAGAGTTGTGGGTTCAAGAATCGTCGAATTCCGACTTAAAACGAAGAAAACGAGCAATGAATGCTCATTAACGTTTTCGAACGTGTAGAAAATGAACTCAATGGTCAATTTTGAGTTAACGGATTTGAAAGTGTCAAATTCTTATATGAACATGTAGATTATGTCATTTGTGATGTGTAGGCTTTTGAACGGACCAAATCGGGCTTAGAACGAAGTTACGGCCCCGGGAATTTCGCAAAATTGTTGAAAATTGCCGAATCTGTGTCGAGATCTCAGGCGCAGCCGCAGACATAAGATAATTTATCAGGCCATGCAAACAGGCTTAATTGATGATGATGTTGTGCAGATCGCCAAATGGCGCAAAGAACGCCATCGTTTCGGGGCCGCATGTAATGGCCACTACAGAGGCTCAGACATCGCTAATAAGCAGCCAGCGCCGCCTAGTAGTATATATATGCATACCAAATATGAGTGTGAGAGAGTTTGGTTTCTGACTTAGGTTTTCAAATGTAATTGCTTGGAGACCTATAGGGATAATGTTTGTACACTTTATAAGTGTATTAAAGTTATTCTTCTACTACCAATACTAAGGTATATGGTATGAAATTTAGGAATGTAATGCATACTAGTAAGTTAAGAACGTTGAACAACGTTAGTATTTCACCGACAATGTTCAAGTCCGATTAATAAATATCAACTGTTTAATAAACCAGGACGATGGGTAATATGTCTTGGTTGACTGTAATAAATATTTTAAGTTAATAAAGACATAGAAGAGAAAGAAGCTTGTATAAACAATGTGAATAGTTGTTTGATAGCTAATTACAGTGTGTTATGTGAATATATCATGTAAATTCTGTAAAGGCTGTGATCAGTCAAGTAAAATATTTGAAGACGCTGAAAGGCAAGTTTTTCTTAACGCTTGTCTAGCTTTCATGTTAGCTAAGTTGTATGTGATTCGTTGAACTGAATTGCATAACGGGTTTTAAATAAAGGGTTGATGCCAGATTTATTTCGGCTAGACTACTCGTATGATATAGATTAATTGATATTCACATCTTTCTATATTGAAATGTTAACGCTATCCTATGCCAAGTAATTGGTACGGAGCGTGAACGTAAGGTTTATCTATGAACAAACAAAAGTATTTTCATCGATATTTCGATGGGCACGTGAGTTTGCCAAAAATATTAAACGTAAACACGTTTAATGAATGAGTGTTGATCAATATAGAGTACTATAGGCTGATCACTTAGAAGTGCTCGTAAGTTATCTCGGATGAACTACTTAGTGTTGTGGACTCCTTTTCAAGTATGAAACCGAAAGTTATTGCTCATAGTCTATCGAACGGGTTGTAATTCCTAATCTATTCTATACTTTGGGAATTGATGTTATGAACTATTAAAAGTATTATTGATTCATGATACTTCATAACTATTGTTCAGTTATGTCGGAATTGTTATATGATTCACGAATGTGGTATTCCTGTTATACTTGCCTAAAACTTGCTGAGCTGTCATGCTCACTTCTTGCGTGAATCATATAACTGCAGTTAAAGATGAACATACTGTGAATGCCAAGAGAGATAAGGGCAAAGCTAAGATGGATGCTTAGGCATTGTGTAATAGTGTAGTAAGTTTATATGTATTATACATTATGAACAATGAACGATGTAACCGGTTATGAATATGGGAAGGATTTATACTTTGATTGTAATAAAAGATAGTAATTACCTTCATTTTTTTGTATTTCAATAGAATGATTGTATGGATGTTAGTATAGTGGAGCACCATCTGTCGGGTTGAAAGATACCCGAATTTGGGGGCGTCACATTTGTAGAGTAAAATTCAAAAATGCTCAGAAGAATATTTTCATGAAAGATACTGGATGAAGCGCAAATATCAAGGATATTCCACTAATTTCATGGAGTATAGAAGTCAAAACTTTAACCAACCGAGTATAATAAAGAATGGAATAACAAAAAATCACCATGCATGCATGCTACATCGCATGTATAAAAGTTATTCCAATCGAATAATAAATAACGGAACTGTGTCAAAGCGTAATACTGACCGTATGAGGATATTCCAATGTAATAATAAAGAATGGAATAACAACAAAATCATCATGCATGCAAAGATTGTGATAAATAGGTTATTCCAATGTAATAATAAATAACGGAATCGAAGTCCCAAAAAACGCATGCATGTGATATTCCAATGTAATAATAAAGATTTTAACCAGTCCCATGCAGAAACACATGTAGATAGGATGTTCCAACAGAATAATAAAGACGGAATTAGGTCCAGTGTAAAAACGCATGCATGTGATGTTCCAATGTAATAATAAAGAATAGAGTAACAACAGAAACCACCAAGTATAGGGTAGACCGCGTATACAGGTTATTCCAACAGAATAATAAAGATGGAATAATAGAAGTTGTCTTCATGAATACAAAAGAAATAATACCCCTTACCTTAGAAAGAAACTTGATACTAGAGTAGAGAGGTAGCAGACTTCTATTCTTCTTTCTCTCTAAAATTTCTCTCTATAATAACTGCTCTATAGCTTGACTGAATTGGTAAAGAATGATGAAGAATGAGCTTTTATTTATAGAAAAATATAGTTTCAATAATTGCACGTTTTGGGGGTCAAAAAATTACAGTACAATATCTCCAACTTTTCTTTTATTTTCATTTAGTCATGCAAGTATTATCAAACTTGCACCACCTCCCTAATAAAGAAATTATGTGATTCAATAGTAAATTATGTGAATCAATAGTTCTAGATATGTGAAAATACAAATTACAAAGATATAGACTCTCCATCTATACCTCTATTTTTAACTTAGTCATGCAAGTATTATCAATCTTGCACCAACTCCCCTAATAGTAACAAAAATGTGAAACAATAGTATACACATGTGAACAAATAGTTATAATCATGTGAAATAATAGCAATCAATTGCTCATTTATCCGGTTAAATACCCGATTGGTCAATATAACCTCCAAACATCAATTTTTATCAAAATAAATGTCGATTTTCACTAACACAAATAATTCCAACACAATGAAACTATTTTTATCAAAAATATAAATTTTAAAATTTCGAAGTTTGACTTTTCCCGAAAAAGTCAACTATTGACTTTGTGACCAAATAGTAAAAACCGGAAAATTTTGTGTTTATAGTCTATTTTTACTAATTTCATCGTTAGGACTCAAATATCACGTCCGGCTCCAAATTCAATAACCGAAAGCACAACTTCAATTTTAATAACATTCATCATTAATATTATAACTTACAATATTTATCAACCCGTGTCGCTCTCAGAGAGAGAGGGGCTTTCAATAAGGATTTCTCCTATCAAGCCGCAATTAGATGACCAAACCTCTCCTCGATGTAACTTCTAGACATTGTAAATATTGCAATTTAATAATATGAATAACTTTGTCGTCTCAATTATTGATTAATAATATATCATATAATGCGTATGATAATCGTGACAATAATCGAATCAATAATATGAGAGATATGATGCAACAATTCATCGTGAGTAATAATTGAGTATAACCTGAGTGACTTCTCACGTGAAGCATCAATAATCAATACTTGGTGCTACTATGCAACCACGCCAGACATCGCATTTTTTTACTACTGAGTAGTTCAACAAAGATAATTGTAAAACTTCCGCCATTATTTTCATAAAATATTTTTTTGTCGCTTTCTAACTACTTATAATGCTTTCCGCTGTGGGGTCCACCAATGATTATGTCGCCGCATTTAATATTCCCCTACCAAATGAATATTATATAACAACTTGCGTACTTTGCAAAATTTATAAATACTACCCACAACTATAACATTATAACAAATTCATTCCATAATATTCAAAAATGATATTTATAGAAAAATCATCTTTATTCATAAAAGTTGGGGTCTTACAAAATCCATTTACCTGAGCTAATATCGAAGCCAATAGCTGAAATAGAGGCTCACGTTGAAGGTAACCTTGATGAGGTGATCATTTTGGAAAATATAGTACCAGATCCAGAAACGATAGAACTGACAGATAGTGATTCGGACATCGAAATTGGAGCGGATCAAGCATCAACCGAAGTGTAGAATCTGCGGGATTGGGTTTCCTCTTTGAAAAAGTTTTGGAAAATAGAAAAGCTGCTAAATAATCAATTACGACAGGCATTAATAGAAATAATGGAAGAACAAGATAAGCTTAAAATCCAAATTGATCTTATGGAAGCCAAAAGTAACATATCGTGTGCATCTCTGAGCAATAAGGGGAAAAGAAAGATAAAAGACCACGACTTAGGAAAATACGATAATAACCAAGGGAAAAAGATATGTTATATTTGCGGCCATGAGGGACATACCTCTCCTCATTCTCCCGACTTTAACTGAGGTGCAATTTTATTTGTGGGTTGGAAGGTCATCGGGCGAAAGGTTGTCCAGAATCATGAAAAAGGTGTAGGAAATAAGTAGAATTAATATTTGATTATGTGTGTTTGGTAATGTGTATATGATATGTATGCGTGTGTATTGTAATATTCCCAACTTTTGAATAAGTTGTAGTAGCGAATCCTGACTTTTGTGGTCACAAAGGGATAACATATGTTTAAAGCAGTATGCGTTATGCTATGTAAAGTATTTTGAAATCACTAAATGAATATGAATCTATGTTTGAGTAATGAAGCAAGTTTAATATATTAAACTTATACGATAAGGTTTAGAATGTAAGTTAATAAAGAATAATTTATGGTCTTATTTAACCAGATAATGCCGCCAAGACCTCAAACTCGAAATCAAAGGGCAGAAGAATCTGTCAACAACGCTGGGGGACAACAACCAGACCCGATGCAACACTTTGCAAACATGGTAGCTCAGGCTATGCAACAGGGAATGCCAGCCGCAAGGAATCAACCGGATAATCGTTTAGCAAATTTCAAAGATTTTTAGGTCAGAGGACCACTCAATTTAGAGGTACAATGACCTCAGAGAAGCCCAAACTGGTTAACAAAATTGTAAAATCGTTTGTGATAGCTAGGGTAGCTGAGGGGCAAAAGACAGCTTTTGCCACCTATATGATGAAAGGGGAGGCAAATTTTTGGTGGGAAGCAAATCAGGCGAGGGTTACTTGGGCTAGGTTCAAGACTTTGTTATTTGAGAATTATTTCTCGACTAGTATGTGGCGCCCCCAAAATTAGGTATACATCACCTATTCTGAGTCGCCAAATACATGTTACATAAATCAAATACAACTTAATTATACAACTGTCGTGTAAAATATGACATAATACAAACTGTGAGTTTTAATACAAATAATGTCTTCTAAACAATATCCACTCTCAGAATAAGTCATCATTACATTTATTGTCACACTATTTAACAGAATAGTGAGGACTACTAATACTATCATTTGGTCCATCACTCCGTTCCTCGACTCGCTCCGTAGCCTATATTCTCATTTCCTCAAGAGAATAAAGGAAAGAAAGGGTGAGCTCAACTAGCCCAAAGAAGAAATATTATGACTAAGATAATGCGTAATAAATTATCATTAGCCTTAAACAAATGTTAAACCGATACAATATAACAAACATCAAGTTCAATCATGCAATGAACAAGTAATCCATTAAAAGAGTCAAGTAGAGAATAAAATCTACTATCTTTTTATGATTTAAAAGTTTTTCATCACTTTTATCGCCGAGACTCAAATTTTAATAAATAATCCACATCATCGAATCACCCCTCGCACTACTACCAAGGATATTCTTTAGTATCACGACTACAAATTATCCATGCACTATGCCAAGGACATTCGTGTATTCATCAATGGTCATGATCATGCCGATAACCCGCCCATCAATGAACTACGGGCCAATGAGGACTTTTATCACATCATTTATAAAATTACGATCATGATTACACCGAATAATCCCTGGTCATAATCATACCAAGTCCATCTATGCACACAAAGCCATGATGACTTTAACAAAAAATATAAACATGAGGATGATGACAATGATATAAGAATTCAATAAAACAAGTTCACTTAATTAATTTATTCAGAACTAATAACGCCCAAATTGTCAACATGATAACGCTTTGTAGAGTAAAATTCAAGAATGCTCAAGAATATTTTATGAAAGATATGGATGAAGCTTAAATATCAAGGATATTCCACTAATTTCATGGAGTATAAAAGTCAAAACTTTAACCAACCGAGTATAATAAAGAATGGAATAACAAAAGAAATCACCATGCATGCAGTATTTCAGCATAGACAAAGTTATTCCAATCAATAATAAATAACTAAACTAAAGTCAAAGCGAATACGCAATCATGTGATATTCCAAAGAATAATAAAGAAGAATGGAATAACAATGAAAACACCATGCATGCAGATTGCAGATGCAAAAGTTATTCCAATGTAATAATAAAAAGCTAATCAGTCCCGGCGTAAAACGCATGCATTGTGATATTCCACAGTAATAATAAAGACGGAACTGTGCTCATGAAACACATGTATGAGGATGTTCCAACAGTAATAATAAAGAAGGAATCAGATCCAAAGAAAAAACGCATTGCATGTGATGTTCCAATGTAATAATAAAGAATGGAGTAACAAATGTAAATCACCAAGTATATGGTAGATCACAGATACACAAAGTTATTCCAATGTAATAATAAAGATGGAATAATGGAAGTTCTCTTCATGAATACAAAAGAAATAATACCCCTTACCTTAGAAAAAAAAAAACTTGATAATTGGAGTAGAGGTAGCAGGATTTTTTATTCTTCTTTCTCTCTAAAATTTCTCTCTATAATAACTCGCTTCTATAGCTTAATCGAATTGGTGAAGAATGATGAAGAATGAGCTTCTATTTATAGAAAAATATATTTTCAATAATTGCGTTTTGGGGCTCAAAAATTACAAAGACAATACCTCCAACTTTTCCTTTATTTTTAATTTAGTCATGCAAGTATTATCAAACTTGCACCACCTCCCCTAATAGTAAATTATGTGATTCAATAGTAAATTATGTGAATCAGTAGTTCTAGACATGTGAAAATATAAATTACAGTATAGTACATCCATCTATACCTCCATTTTTAACTTAGTCATTCAAGTATTATCAATCTTGCACCAATTCCCCTAATAGTAACAAGAATTTTAAACAATAGTATACACATGTGAACAAATAGTTATAATCAAGTGAAATAATAGCAATCAATTACTCAATTATCCGGTTAAATACCCGATTGGTCAATATAACCTCCAGACATCAATTTTTATCGAAATAAATGTCGATTTTCACTAACACAAATAATTCCAACACAATGAAACTATTTTTATCAAAAATATAAATTTTGAAATTTTGAAGTTTGACTTTTCCCAAAAATGTCAACTGTTGACTTTTTGACCAAATAGTAAAAATCGGAAAATTTTGTGTTTATAGTCTATTTTTACTAATTTCATCGTTCCGGACTCAAATATCATGTCCGCGTCTCCAAATTCAACATCGAGCACAACTTCAATTTTAATAACATTCATCATTAATATTATAACTTACAATATTTATCAACCGTGTCGTTCCCGAGAAGAGGGGCTTTCCAATAAGGATTTCTCCCTATCATGCGCGTAATTAGATGACCAAACCTCTCCTTGATGTAACTTCTAGACATTATAAATATTGCAATTTAATAATATGAATAACTTTGTCGTCTCAATTATTGTTTAATAATATATCATATAATGCATGATAATCTTCGTGACAATAATCGAATCAATAATATGAGAGATATGATACAACAAAATCGTAGTAATAATTGATTATAACCGAGTGACTTCTCACATAAGCATCAATAATCAATACCGTGGTGCTACTATGCAACCATACGACATCGTACTTTTACTACCAAGTAGTTCAACAAGATATAATTCAGAAACTTCGCCGTTATTTTCATAAAATATTTTGTCGTTTTTCTAACTACTTATAATACTTCCGTTCATGGGATCCACTAATGATTATGTAAATTAAATCTGAATATTCCCCGACAAAAAGAATATTCCCCGGCCAAATGAATATTATATAACAACTTGCGTACTTTGCAAAATTTATAAATACTACCCACAACTATAACATTAAAACAAATTCATTCCTTAATATTCAAAAATGATAATTATAGAAAAATCATCTTTATTCATAAAAGTTGGGGTCTTACATAGTATGCAGGCTAGGATGGAGGTGAAGTTTTTGGAGTTGAAGTAGGAGAACATGACTGTTGCAGAGTATGCCGCAATGTTTAATGTGTTGGCTAGGTTCGCTCCGCATCAAGTTGATATGGAGGCTAGGAAGGCGAGAAGGTTTGAGCTGGGATTAAAACTCTGTCTCTACAACAAGGTGGAAGTGTTACAGATAAACACTTTTGTAGCACTCATGGAAAAAGGTATTATAGCTGAGGAGGGAAGTGAGGCCATGAGCCTCTACAACAAGGAAAAAAGGAACAAGGGTAAGGTCGAGGGAGCAGTAAAGGTGGAAGCTAGCACTGGGAGTAAGAATGTGAAAAGAAAAGGAAACAATTTTGGGAATATCCAGGTTAAGCAAGAAGGTGTGAAGAAGCAGGTGGTACAATGTGGAAACTGTGGGAAGAACCATTCGGGTAAGTGCCTCAAAGGAAAATTTGTGTGTTACAAGTGCGGACAGAAGGGCCATATCTCTCCCACTTGCCCCAATCCTAGAATGAATAGTGGGTATTTCCTATGCGGATCGACGGAACATAAGGTTAAGGTCTGTCCAAAAAGGAGAATGGAGGCAGGAAGCGTAAATACTGGGAAAGGCAGCAGGACTCTGGAGATCACCAGACCAACCTCATCAAGCAAGCCAACAAAATCAACCGCAAGGGTGTTCAACATGACGGTACAGGATACTGTGACAGATGGTGATGGAACTCCAGGTATTATTCGTATAACTTTTATTTCTTATACATGATTTTCCTATATATAACAAATTATTTTATAAAGAAATTTTGAAGGAGGAATTTGAGTTCTTTTAGAAATTAAATTTCTATTTAATCAGATAGACAAGCTTTATGCTGAATAGTTAAAGATTAGTTCGATTAATTATGATCGAGATCTACTTGCAATGACTATATATGCTATGTACCCTAGTATGTATAAGTTTTAAAACAGTGATTCTGGGGTCGGAATCTTTATAAGGGAGGGTGAATGTAATAACCCAAGATTTTCTATATAAATAAATAAGAAATTTTGCGTATAAATTTTTATTTTTTTTATATAAAGACGGGGATATGTACAAGATAAAGCGTATGTATTTATGTGATAAATAAAAATATATTTATTACATGAATAATTATAAATAATTTAATTTTAGAATTATTGATCATTATAAAGTATATTCTTATAATAATTACTTTTATAGTAGAAATGTTTTTATTATTTATTTTTCATGAAAATATGGTTATATAATATTTTATTAATATATGAAATTATTATAGAATTATTATAATAAATATTTTTGTTATATGAATGTATTTCAGATTAATTAAGTTAATTATTATAACTTAATTAATAAAGGTATGTATATGAAAGATAAATCAAATATGGAATCCAAACCCTACTTTTGGATTTTGAACAAGGAATGAGAATAATAATATAATATTTTTTTTATTTCAGTGCTATAAATATGTACTGTATGTGTAGACTGATAATGGTTGGTCAATTATGGTATATCATGCTAAAACCCTATCATTGCTCTGATAGACCCTAATATGAAAGTCAAATACAACTTTAAAATTTGTTAAGTCACAGTGTTATGAGATATATGATTTGTACTGTTGGTTTTAACGCTAACTATGGAAACCCTAATTAGTAATTAAAAACCCTTAATTTTTTTAAAATTAGTAACCCTAATTGGTTGTGTATGAACCCTAATCACTAATTTAGTAATCTTAATGCTAATTAGTGAACCTTAAACCTAATTTTCATGTCTTATATTATTAGAAAACCAAAACTAATTAAGAAACCCTAAATTTGTAATTTAGGAAACCTAATTTTACATTTTAGCCCTAAATGCAAAATGCTAAAAACCAAATTATAGAACCTTAGGGTTAAACCCTAAGGATTAAACCCTAAAGGTTTGGACAAAAGTCAACAATGCCATTAAAATTGTATGTTCAATGACCAAAATACCCTTTTGTATATTTTTATTATGTAACTTGTCAATCTTGCCAAAATGAGAGTTGGTGACCAACTAATTTGAACTTGTGACTAAAAATCTCAGCAATTCAGCCTCTTATTGACACATATGCCAAAGATTATTCATCAGATCTAAAGATTATATGATATAAGAGAGAGAAAGTTACTAAAGTTGCTCATTTGGCTATCTAACTCTCAAATAACTTTTCTCACTCCCAAACCTCTAAAAATATAAAGTATATCAGTCCCATAAACAGCCTCTAGATCACCAAGATCAGTTAAGGAGATCAAAGATCAAAGATTTGAACTAGAAAGGTATAAAGCCCTAACCCTTTTTGATCTTAGATGGTAAGATAAATTTTGTGGTTAGGTGTTTAATCATGTGTCAGAAGATGTTTTTAGATGATCTATGATGATCCATCATAGATCCATAGCATCAAGGGGCTTTAAAATGAAGTTTTTCAAAAACAATCCATGAACACTAAAGTGGTCTGACAACCATATGTCAGTGGCCTTAGATCTCTGCCTGTTTATGATTTTTGTTGTTTTATGTTTTGGATCTGTAGTCTGGCATGAGGTCTTTGATTTGGAAGTGGAATCCCAACCATTTCATGTCTAGATTGTAAGATATTCATGGTCAAACCACATTGACCGAAGCTTGACCGGTGTGATTCGGGTAAACTAGAAATAGAAATCCTAAGCCGTCTACGACAATACTTTGCAAGGCTTTGATCTGTCAGACATTAAGTAGTTTGTTGATGTTGTTGTATGAAGTTTGTAGCCTGTAATTTATACTCTAGATACATGTCTTTTGACCCTTCAAAACATCAATAGATCAAACAGAGTGAATGGTCAAAGTAGGCCACTCGACACTGATTTAGAGTTTCTGGAAAACCCAGAACTCGTAAGAGCTAGCTCTCTAACAAGGTTTGACCGAGCTGAATCTGGAATATGTGATGTATTCGGACTGTGATCTGTTGATGTAAATATGTTCTATGATATGAGTACTACATGTATAGACCAAGAAACCACTTAACTAATGACCAGAACGTATAGAAAATAGAGCTAGAAAGTGCCTACTCGAAGCTGTCTGGGTTTCTAAGTAACCCAGAAAACCCAGATTGAGTCTGACAGTGATTTAGAATGGCCAGATCTTCATGGTGTTGTGTGATATGACCTAGATTATTGTTGATACTTGTAGTCTTACATAAACACTACAAGATCAAGGTTCAAGCTTGCTCAGAAACATTTTGGACTAAGAATTAAGGTTGGTCAAACGAGACCCCTTGAACACTGGCCTGTCAGTGTTCTTGAACTCGAGAACACCATCCGCGACAGAAACCGTCGCTAAAGCCTTTAGCGACGGATTTAATTATTTTAGTTTTCTAATTTCTTAAAATTATAAAGTTTGTTTTAAAAAATTATTTCAAGTTATAAAATTAACTTTTAATAATTTGACATATTTTTAATAAATATTAGTATTTATTTGAATATTATTGATATTTAATTTATTTAATAAATTTATTAAATAAATTAATTAAAAATAATTTTATTATATTAAAAATCATTTAAATGATAATAAGGTATTTAAAAATATTTTAAGTTATAAAATATAACTTTTAATATTTTAAATCAAATTTCATTAATTATTTAATATTAATGATATTAGATTTATTTAATAATTATATTAAATAAATTAGTTTAAAAATTATTTTAATATTAGAAAAAATCATTTTAAATGAAAATAAAAATATTATAATATATAACTTTTAATATTTAAAGGTGAATTTCATTAATAATTTAATATTAAATAATATTTGATTTATTTAATAATTATATTAAATAAATAGTTTAAAAATAGTTTTATTAATTTAAAAATCATTTAAAAAGGATATAAAGGAATTAAAAATATTTTAAGTTATAATTAAAGACTTTTAATATTTTGATATATAATACATTAATATTTAAATATTAATGGTAATTATTTAAAAATGATTTTAAACGTTTTAAAAATTATTTAAGGGTAATAAAAAAAATTTAAAAGTATTTTAAGTTATTATAAATAACTTTAATATTTTGGCAATGGTTTCATTAATAATTTAATATTAATTAAATATTAATGATAATAGAATTATTTAATATTTAAATCATTGTATAATAATTTAGGTGTTTCAAAAATTATGATAAATTATAATAATTATTTAAAAATTATTATAAGTCAATTAAAAATAATATGACTGATATTTACATTTATAGAACTATGGAATAGAGTTTTAAACACGACAATTAATTCGATAAAACTATTCCAGACAATCACATATTTCAGAAATTAATTTGGACTTAGATAATTTGACTAGATATGTGTCTGTTTGTAATTCAATGACTGCTAAACATATGTGACAATGTGAGTAGGTAATGTGTTAACTGCAAATAGCAGTACTATGTGTTATGATATAATATTCTAATAGAATGAATGATCTTATTAATGATAGGTTTTGATATAAAAGATAAAACTAAGTCACAGAATCGTAGTTAAAGCAGACCGGTGATATCTTACCTTTGCATTTACTTTATGCAATGGACATGAGTAAGAAAGTTTCAGAATTATATTATCATTGTGCCAGATTATTACTCTATTGTTATCGATTATGTATCCAATCATTTGCGTTCATACAAGTTCTTAAATTATCCGTTCATTGTTTATCAACACAGTATTATATTATAATTCAAATATTTATTATGTTCGTTAATTTCTAAATATGGTTATACATGTGACACCCCCAAAATAGGTATACATCACTCATCTTGAGTCGCCAAATACATGGTACAAAATTCAAATACAACTTAATTATACAACAGTCGTGTAAAATACGACAAAACATAATCTAAGAGTTTTAATAAGAATATTGGCATCTAGACAATATCCACACACAATGGAGTCCTCATTACATTTATTGTCACACTATTTTATAGAATAGTGAGGACTACTAAAACAACCATCTGGACCGTCAATCCGTTCCCCGACTCGTCCTGGCTATATTCTCATTTCCTGAAGAGAACAGTGAAAGAAAGGGTGAGCTCAACTAGCCCAGTAAGAAATATTATAACTAAGATAATGCAGAATAAATTATCCTTAGCCTTTAACAGTATAACAAATGATAAAATATACTAGACAACAAGTTTTAGATCAACAACTGCAGCGGAATAAGTAATCCATTAGAAGAGTCAAGTAGAGCATAATATCTACTATCTTCTATGATTTAAAAAGTTTTTCATCAACTTTATCGCTGAGACTCAGCTTAATAAATAAAATTGAATCATACCTGCATCATGACCAAGGATATTCATGTAATCATCAGTGGTCATGATTATACCGAATAATCCCTGGTCATAATCATACCAACAACTGTCCTTCAATGAACTACATGCCAATGAGGACTTTCACCACATCATTCGTCACATTACGGTCATAATTATACCGAATAATCCCTGGTCATAATCATACCAAGTCCATCTATGCACGTAAGCCAAAGATGACTTTCATCACAATATAAGCATAAGGATGATGACAAGGACATAATAATTCAATAAAATAAGTTCAAGGATAAATTTTAAAGATTTATAATTTAATTTATCCAGAAATCAATAACGTCCAAATTGCCAATATGATACTGCTTTGTGGAGTAAAATTCAAGAATTCTCAGAAGAATATTTCCATGAAAAGATACTGGATGAAGCAAAAATATCCAGGATATTCCACTAATTTCATGGAGTATAAAAGCCAAAACTTTAACCAACTGAGTATAATAGAATATATGAAATCGTAAAATGGATTTTTTGCCGTCATGCAGAATCCACGAGATGATCATTTCCACAATTTAATAAGGAATGAATACGAAGGATCATTCACCATGCATGTGGTAGTCCACATAGACAAAAGTTATTCCAATGTAATAATAAAGAATGAAATAATGTAAGAATTCACCATGCATGCAGGTGATCCGAGACAAAGCGAGTTATTCCAATGTAATAATAAAGAATGGAATAATGGAAGAATTAACCATGCATGCGAGAGTCAGGTGTAGACAAAAGTTATTCCAATGTAATAATAAAGAATGGAATAATGTAAGAATTCACGGGCATGCGGTAGTCCGCGATGACATGTGTTATTCCAATGTAATAATAAAGAATGGAATAATAGAAGAATTCACGGTGTACGGTGAAGTGCATGCAAAGTTATTCCAAATGTAATAATAAAGAATGGAATAACAACCCTTACGAGTATTGAAAGAAATAACTCTCTTCATGAATACAAAAGAAATAATACCCCTTACCTTAGAAGAAAACCGGATATTGGAATAGGAGGTATGAGACTTCTTCTTCTTTCTCTCTATAATTTCTCTATAATAATTGCTCTTGTGAGACTTAGTGAATTGGTGAGAATGAAAGAAAAATGAGCTTCTATTTATAGGAAAATATAGTTTTGATAATTGTACGTTTTGGGGCTCAAAATATTACAGTATAATACCTTCCTCTTTTTATTCATTTTTAATTTTATCCTGCAAGTATTATCAAACTTGCACCACCTCCCCTAATAGTAAATCATGTGAATTAATAGTTCATTCATGTGAACACATATTATAAGCATGTGAATTAATAGCAATTAATTGCTCATTTATCCGATGAATTACCCGGTTGGTCAATATAACCTTCAGACATCAATTATTATCGAAATAAATGCTGATTTCCACTAACACTAATAATTTTCACACAATGGAACTATCAATTTCATTTTTAATCAACACAAACTTATTCATCATTAATATTATAATTCATAATATTTAATAACCAGGTCATTCCCAGGAAAGAGGGGGCTTTCCGATAAGGATTTCTCCTTATTGGCACGCAATTAGGTGACCAAACCTCTCATTGACAAAACTTCTAGACATTTTCAATATTGAAAATAATAATATGAATAACTTTATCATCTCAATTATTGATTTAATAATATAACATATTATGCAGATGATACTGTGACAATAATTGAATCAATAATATGAGAGATATGATGCAGCAATTATTGTAGCAATAATTGAGTATAACTGAGTGACTTCTCATGTAAGCATCAATAATCAATACCATGTGCTACTATGCAACCACGTGTATTACTATACTTTTACTATTAGGTAGTTTAACAGTTTTAACGGTAACACTTTCGCCATTATTTTTATAAAAAGATAATTCTGTCGTTTTCTAACTACGACAATACTTCCGTTGTGGGGTCCACTAATGATTGTGTCGTCGTATGAATATTCCCTATTAAAACGAATATTCCCCGACCAATAGAATATTATATAACCACTTGCTTACTTTGCAAAATTTATAAATATTACCAACAACTGTAACATTATATCAAATCCACACCATAATATTCAAAAATATATTTTGAAAAAATTATTTTTTATTCATAAAAGTTGGGGTCTTACAACCTCCCCTTCTTATGAAATTTTGTCCTCGAAATTAGGGTACGTACCTGGTATATCGAAGAGATGAGGATATCTTGACTTCATCTCAGATTCTAAGTCCTGTGTCATTTCTTCCACATTGTGGTTTCTCCACAAAACTTTGACTTGAGGTATAACCTTGGAGCGTAGAATATGATCCTTCTTATACAAGATTTTAACAGGTAACTCTTCATATGTTAAATCTTCCTCTATCTCATCTGGTTTCTTTCACATATTTACGTAATATAGATATGTGAAAACGCGTTATGAACATTTGTAGACATACTTGGCAGTAGCAGCGAGTCTATAGGCCATGAGTTCCTACTCGATCGAGGATTATAAATGGGCCAATGAATCGAGGATTGAGCTTTCCTCTCTTTCCAAATCTTGTAACTCCTTTCCATGGAGCAACACGTAATAAACACATGATCTCTAATATTGAATTCCACGTCCTTTCTTCGATGAATATCAAGATAACTCTTTTGTCGATCTTGTGAGGTTTTTATACGTTGTTTCGGATCATTTATATCTTTTTCTCAGAGTCATACGCATTTAACTCCGGTCCCAACAATGTTGTTTCACCCACCTCATCCCAAAGATACCGAGAACGACACTTTCTTCCATACAATGCCTCAAATGGAGCCATGCCAATACTTGCTTGATAACTATTGTTGTAGAAAAACTCCACCAATGGTAAGAACTTGTCCCAACTTCCCTTGAAGTCAAGGACACAGAGTCTTAATAAATCTTCAAGAGTTTGAATAGTCCTTTCCGACTGCCTATCCATTTGAGGAATATATCCCAAACTAAATCATAAATCTGTGCCCATAGCTTTTTGCAAACTAACCCAAAATCGTGAAGTGATTCTTGGATCTCGATCAGAAACTATGGATACTGGCATACCATGTAATCTTACAATCTTGTTTATGTACATACTAGCAAGACGTTCAAGTGTATAAGTTTCTCGTATCGGTAAGAAATGAGCAAACTTGGCAAATCTATCAACAATGACCCAAATCGCATCTATGCCTTGAGAAACCTTGGGAAGACTAGTAACGAAATCCATGGTAATGTGCTCCCACTTCCATTCTGGAATTTCAAGTGGTTGCAATGGACCTTTTAGCACTTGATGCTCTGCCTTAACTCATTGACAAGTTAAACACCTTCAGATAAACCCCGTTATCTCCCTCTTCATATTGCTCCACCAAAATGTATGTCGAAGATCACGATACATTTTGGTACTCCCAAGTTAGATTGCAAACGGTGTGTTGTGCGCCTCCATCATGATTTTATACTTCAAGTCAGAATCGTTAGGAACACAAAGTCTGGAGTTGACTCGAAGTATTCCTTCTTCATCGATTCTTGCTTCCGGAACAGCACCTTCTTGCACTTTCTTCCTTATATGCATCAGCTCCAAGTCTGTAGCTTGAGCAGCTTTAACTTTATCGATTAAAGTTAGTTCTACTCGTATATTCGCCATCATCACATGGGTCTCTGGAGTCTTTAACTCTATCTCCATCCTTCGTAAGTCATATAAAATGGGTCTTTGTGTTGCCAATATTGCACTCGTACCCGCATATGATCTTCTACTCAATGCGTTAGCTACTACGTTTGCTTTTTCAGGATGGTATTGGATGGTATGATCATAATCTTTCAACAGCTCAAGCCATCGTCGTTGTCGCATGTTGAGTTCCTTTTGACTGAAGAAATATTTGAGGCTTTTATGATCCGTATAGATCTCCACCTTCTCTCCATATGTAATGCCTCCAAATCTTAAAGCGCAAAACGATCGGGCCGCTAACTCTTGATCATGAGTAGGATAATTCCTCTCATATTCTTTGAGTTGTCGTGAGGCATAGGCTATGACTTTCCCATGTTGCATGAGAACACATCCTAACCCTTGGCATGAAACATCACTGTAGATGATAAATCCCTCCAAGCCAGATGGTATTGTCAGAACATGTGTTGAAATGAGTCTTCTCTTGAGTTCTTGATAACTCTTCTCACACTCCTCGTTCCAACCGAACTTTGTATCTTTTCGATTCAGCTGAGTTAATGGAGTAGCGATTCGAGAAAATCCTTCCACGAATCTCCGATAATAACCAACTAAGCCGAGAAAGCTACGTACTTTGGTCACTGACTTTGGTTGCTCCCAACTTTGGATTGCTTCAATATTCGCTGGGTCAATATATATTCCATGACTTGATATCACGTGCCCAAGGAATGCAACTTCCTCAAGCCAGAACTCACATTTCTTCAACTTGACATAAAGCTTGTTCTCACGAAGCTTTTGAAGTATCAGCCTCAAGTGTTTCTCATGGTCTTCACGGCTTTTGAAGTATATGAGGATGTCATCAATAAAGACAATCACAAAGTGATCCAAATATTCCTTTAATACTCGGTTCATCATGTACATGAAGGCAGTAGGAGCATTAGTCAATCCAAAAGACATGACTAGGAATTCATAATTCCTGCATCGAAGTTCTAAAAGGCTTTGAATGTCATCGTTTTAATCTTCAACTGATGATATCCGGAACGAAGATCAATCTTTGAAAAGAATCTGGCTCATTGCAACTGGTCAAATAGGTCATCAATGCGAGGCAACGAGTACCTATTTTTGATGGTGACATGATTTAACTCTCGATAATCAATACAAAGTCGCATACTTCCATCTTTCTTCTTCACGAATAGAACAGAAGCAACCCAAGGAGACGTACTAGGATGAATGAAACCTATCTCTAACAATTCCTGTAGTTGGGTTTTTAACTCATGAAGTTCAATAGGTGTGACACCCCCAAATCTGGGTATCTTCCAACCCAACAAATGGTGTTACACGGTACTACCATTCATTCATTCATTCATTCCATTGAACAGTCTCAAAAGGACTAATATAACTTATATATATTTGAAATAATATTACATTCCCCAGGTTCTTTGTAACTCTTTCAGTTGTTCTTGTCATAATATCAATATATTACAAACAGTCATCCTATACTATTACATAAGTATGCTACTGTCTTGGTTCTTCATTGCCTTTATCTCGCACGAGCCTTCTTGGCCCCGCTTTCGATTTTAGTTGTGTTCATATGGTTCAAGCAAGACTAAGCATGACTAGCTCGGCAAGTACTACAATTCTAATAAACAACATGCTTGAAACATATAACTCATATATCTTCAATAACTGAACAATAGTTACGAAGTACTATCGATAATTCAAAATAGCACTTCTTTTCCTTTAAAACGTTTTACACAACCATACTCAGTGGAATAACAATTATGGCTCAAGTCTATGAGCATTCATAAGTTCTTTTGAAAAGGACAACCTGGCACTAAGTCCGTAAGTCCAGCATATCTTACGAGCACTTCTGAGTGATCAGCTCATAGTACTCTATGTTGATCAACACTACATTCATTAAACGTGTATACGTTTAAGTTGTGGCAACCTCACGTGCCTATCGTTAAACGACAAAAACATTTTAGTATACTTGGTCTTCGATTGAAAACCATACCAATATAACTCGGTAAACATTAATCATGCTTGACAGATTCATAATACAAGTCTAGCCGAAAGAATTGGCTTAAGACTTCATCATTCAAGACTTCATTCGAAAGGTTACATGAATTATAAAGCTTGTCCAGACTGAACTAGAACAAGGGTTAGAATACTTGCCTTTGGCGTCTGATTATTGATTAACACCCGTACAATACTTTAAGTCTTTATGATTCTACAATACATAATCATATAACGTACCACATTAGGTCATACACAATCAAGTATGATTACTATTATATCTTACCCTTCATCTCAACGTAATTTCTAACTTAGATTCGTTATTAGGGTTTCTGGCTTTCATTACGTCATTCACATTCCGCTAATCTTTGATTGATTATTAAATCTTAATCAACATGCATTAGTGTCTTACAAGTACCTTACAATGTCTTAACCATGTTATGAATACATCTTAATTCATTACTAACAAGTTCCCTTTCCTTCTACCTTTGAAACTATTCTTCTCTAGCAATTTTTCTAGATCGAGCCATGGCCGCCAAGAATTACTCGGGACTTCTGATCACAAGGCCATGAAGTTAGCGAAGCAGTGCAAGGGTTTGGCCTTGAATCATGGCGGGCATTTTAGGCTTAGAGTCATAGCATGATGACTCGTGCCTCGCATAATTATGCGCTTTTTAAAATTTTACGAACTTCCCGGACGCATAACTTCTTCGTTTTAAGTCCGAATTGGTCAGTTCAAAAGCCTACGGTTCACAAATTTCATAATCTACGCGTTCATGCAAGAACTTTATCTATTTGACTTTGTTTGCTAAAAATTCACCTATGAGTTCATTTTTAACGAAAACGATAAACGTTCGTGAACGTTCAATGCTCGTTTCTTTGTTTCAAGTCAGAATCCGGTCATTTTCAAGTCTGCAACTCTATAATGACTAATATGACTTGTCTCCATAGAAAACTAACGTTTCTGACTTTAAATACAAAATACGACTTCCATTCCGAGAATTTCACTAATTCGACGATAACCGTCTAATCGTGTGAATTCCGGCAAATCTTCATTACTAAGCGTTCTAAATGGATTTTAATCAACATAAGATCATTACGAATTATTTACTACACCAACTTATAATCAAATTAGGTTTTTACTTATTTTCATAAGTCATTAACTTATTTAGCTTATGAACTAGAAATCTTCATGCTCATGACTTATTAATAACTTAAGTCCTTCAATCAAAGTTCTCATGCTATATTCAACATACTAAACATCATATGACAACATATGATAGGTTCTTCATGGTTCTAGTAACTTATTAATGTTCAAGTTGCTTATTCAACTTATTCGGCTTAAGTTTATTCATTATTAACTTATTACATGTTATTATCAAACCATCCTCCTCCTCTATCAATCCTATCATAGAAGAGATATAGATAAAAGAGATGAGTCTTACCCTTGAAGACTTTAATTCACTTTGGAAAACTAGGAAAGGTTGAAGTGGCTTATAAGTCTTAAGTGACTTATTCTCTATACCAAATAAGTAGCTTTATATTTGAGAGGAAAGTTAGATGAAATAACAACCAACAAAATGAATTGAGCTTGGTATTTATAGGCCATCCAAATCTAGGGCATTTTAGACATTAAACACCCCACCTCCTTTACTAACCTCCTTACTATTCATTTGTTTAATCATTAAGTAAACTTGTTAGCCACATAAAGTTCTTGGTCATTACACTTCTTGTTTGCCCATCAAACTTACCCATTTCACACTTGGATTGCCCCATGGATCATGGCTTCACATTGGGCTTGGATAATTAATCTAGTTACTTTCTTAATGGGCTTATGCTGCACTGGTTTGGGCTTATGTCAATCAAACACTTGGGCTTGAAAAAATATTCTATTGGACTTTTACCATTAAGTTAATAATCCTACAAATCCCATTACATTTAATTAAACAACTTAACATATATACATCACATATAATCTTTGTATGCTAACTCGTATACTAAATCGTAATATACGTTATCTCATTCTTCCTACATAATAGTACAATACGTAGTATTATACTTACATTCATTACTTCATATAATGTATACACATTATACGATCACAACTTTCTTCCTTTAACGCTTAATAATTCTAACGTCACAAATTAGGTCCACATGCGAAATATTACGTTTTCCATACTTAGATTATTATTACATAATCGATATCACTTCGATATTATAACATTACGTATTTCTCGGAAATTCAAAAATAATTCCCGAGCGGAAATCGATGAATAGTGTTTTTCAAAAAAAAATCTCGAAAAACTTTTATTTTCGTTTTAGAAATTCAAACACTTTAATTCTCCCACGTAGTTAAAATACTACGACGTTCCGACGTTTCTAGGTTATATAACGACATTCATCTTCTCAACACATAATAATAATAAATAATATTATTTTATTCATTATTAAAGGTAATTAAAAAATGTTCGATTTTCCGGGGCGTTACAATAGGAGCCATTCGATATGGGTCTTTGGAAATGGGTTTTGTACCGGATTCAAGGTCGATACAAAATTCAATTTCACACTCCGGGGGTAGGCCGGGAAGTTCTTCAAGGAATACATCAGGAAATTTATTAACAATAGAAATATCATTCAAATCTGACGTATTTTTATTTAAATCCGTGACATGGGCTAAGAAAGCTTGACATCCATTTTTTAATAAACAAAAACTTTATGACTTGATATGACAGTGATTGATTTCAGTGGTTTGGTTGCTTGAATTCGCATAATAAGTTGGTTAGGAATATGAAAGCTAAAAACCTTATGAAAACAATCGATTTTAGCATGATGAGTAGTTAACCACTCAATCCCTAAAATCACATCAAATCCAAGTATTTTCAAAGAAATAAGATCGACAGGTAACGTGTGGTTACCGATTTGAATCAAACAAGACTTATAAACAGTGGATGTAATGAAGGTTTCTCCCAACGGAGTTTCAACCAATAAGTCAAAGTCTAATTTCTCCGGAGTTAAATTTAAACATTGAGCACAAGTAGGAGAAATAAAAGAATGGGTAGAACCGGTATCAAATAAGGTATATACTTTGCTAGAGTTTATGATTAGCTTACCCGTGATCACCTCGTTTAGATTTCTCGCTTTTTTGGAGGTTACGCCAAACTCTCTCCCTTGAACTACCAATTTTGTCTTGTCTGGGACGGCCTTTGATGCCTCCATCCCAGCTGGACTTGACTTTGGTGCATGACAAAATCGGGCTAGGTGACATTCTCTTCGACAATTGTAACATGCTTTGGACTGCATCACGCAGTTTGGACTAATATGTCCCTCCCCTCTGCATTTGTAACATACGACCGGCGGTCGTTCTCCTTCCTTAACAACAGTCTTTGGTGTTGATGTCTTTCCATCATTGTTGAATTTCTCTCTTGAAATGTCCACTCTTTTTTGTTATGGCCATGATTACCACCGAAGTGATTACCATTTCTGGCATATTGATTCCCTCCACGCTTGTTGTCACCGCTTCGATGACTGCTACCACTGGTATTATCGACTTATCGACTGCTCTCTCTTAGTTGGGTTGACTCATTATCGCGCTCCAATAACTGAGCCCTATTAACAACATCTGAATACAAACACAGTTTGTGAGAAATTAGGTATTGACGTATCTCGGGTTTCAAACCTCTTAGAAACATCCGCGTCATTCTCTCCTCATTATCAACCAAGTGGGATGCAAACAGGGACAACTCAACAAACTTAGCTTCGTACTGTGACACGGTCATATTGTTTTGCTCCAGCTTGATAAACTCTACCTCCTTCATGTGACGCATAATTTCGGGAAAGTACTTGTCGTTGAACAGGTCTTGGAACTTCTCCCAAGACATCTTCAGTGTGGTAGGTTGAGTACGCTTTACAGATTTCCACCAGTAATCTGCCTCTGCTTGCAACATGAAGGTGGCAAAGGGAACCTTTTGCTCCTCGGAGCATCCCAAGACATCAAATATCTTGGTGATCTGCTTTATCCACATCTCTGCCTTAAGTGGTTTTGGCTCTCCAAAAAACTCTGGTGGTCCCAGCTCCTTGAACTGTTTAGCGATGACCGTCCGAGAGTTGCCAGTGTTTCCACCTGCATTTTGAACAGGAGCCGCTCTCGCCTGATGTTGCATGAATTGCATAAAGCCTCTGAACATCCCATCATTCACCATTTCATCGGTGTTATTGTTTACCTGAGGATTATTGTCTTCTTGTTGCACATTATCCTGGGTATTGATCGTTGGTGACTCAACGATCTCATGTGCTTCATTGCTTATCTCAATATTTTTGGATGCCATTTTCAAATACTGCCACAAAACAAGGGTTAATTAACATATCATATATTATCCCTATACTCTGACCGATCAATTAAATATCAAATAAACTTAGGTAGGTCATAATAGCGAAGGAATTCCCCGTCTCTCCCCTCCTAGTTCTTGTCTCACATCTCAGCCAGGGATCATATCCCTAAGCTTTGATACCAACTATAAAGCCCCCAAAATAGGTATACATCACCCATCTTGAGTTGCCAAATACATGGTACAAAATTCAAATACAACTTAATTATACAACAGTTGTGTAAAATACGACAAAACATAATCTAAGAGTTTTAATATGAATATTGTCATCTAGACAATATCCACACTCAATGGAGTCCTCATTACATTTATTGTCACACTATTTTATAGAATAGTGAGGACTACTAAAACAACCATCTAGACCGTCAGTTCGTTCCCCGACTCGTTGTGAAGCCCCCAAATCCGGGTCTCTTCCAACCTGACAGATGGTAATACACGGTACTACCATTCATTCATTCATTCCATTGAACAGTCTCAAAAGGACTAATATAACTTATATATATTTGAAATAATATTACATTCCCCAGGTTCTTTGTAACCATTTCAGTTGTTCTTGTCATAATATCAATATATTACAAACATTTATCCTATACTATTACATGAGTATACTACGGGTTCGTCTTCGCCTTGCCTTTTTATCCTCGCTTTGAGCCTTCCGATTCGCTCGATTTTAGTCTGTGTTCATATGGTTCAAGCAAGAGTGAGCATGACTAGCTCAAAGCAAGTACAATTCTAATAAACAACAACATGCTTGAAACATAGAACTCATATATCTTCAATAAATGAACAATAGTTACAAGTACTATCGATAATTCAAAATAGCACTTCTTTTCCTTCAAAACGTTTTTACACAACCATACTCATTGGAATAACAATTATGGCTCAAGTCTATGAGCATTCATAAGTTCTTTTGAAAAGGACAACCCGCACTAAGTCCGTAAGTCCCAAGATAACTTACGAGCACTTCTCGAGTGATCACCTCATAGTACTTTCTATGTTGATCAACACTACATTCATTAAATGTGTATTCGTTTAAGTTGTGGCAACTCTCGTGTACCGCCGTTAAACGACAAAAAACATTTTAGTATACTTGGTCTTCGATTGAAAACCATACCAATATAACTCGGTAAACATTAATCATGCTTGACAAATTCATAATACAAGTCTAGCCGAAAGAATTGGCTTAAGACTTCATCATTCAAGACTTCATGTGAAAGGTTACATGAATTATAAAGCTTGTCGCATCGAATCGAACAAGGGTTAGAATACTTGCCTTTAGGCGTCGATTATTGATTAATACCCAGATAAAGATTTTAAGTCTTTATGATTCTACAATACATAATCATATAACGTACCACATTAGGTCATACACAATCAAGTATGTTTACTATTATATCTTACCCTTCATCTCAATGTAATTCCTGACTTAGATTCGTTATTAGGGTTTCTGGCTTTCATTACGTTATTCACATTCCGCTAATCTTTGATTGATTATTAACTCTTAATCATCATGCATTAGTGTCTTAAAAGTACCTTACAATGTCTTAACCATGTTATGATTACATCTTAATTCATTACTAGCAAGTTCCCTTTCCTTTTACGCTTGAAATCTTTCTTCACTATCAATTTCTTATGACCGTGGCACAAGACCAAGTATTATTTTTGTGACTCGCATGGCATGGCGAAAGTTAGCAATGTGCAAGGAGTTCTACCATACGCATGGGCGCGGACTCTGTGCCTCAGAAAAATTTTCAGTTTTAAAATTTTAACGAACTTCCCAAACCCATAACTTCTTCGTTTTAAGTCCGAATTGGTCCGTTCAAAAGCCTACGGTTCACAAATTTCATAATCTACGCGTTCATGTAATAATTTTATCTATTTTACTTTGTTTGCTAAAAATTCACCGATGAGTTCATTTTTAACAAAAACGATAAACGTTCGTGAACGTTCAACGCTCGTTTCTTCGCTTCAAGTCGGAATCCGGTTATTTTTGAGTCCGCAACTCTATAATGACTAATATGACTTGTCTCCATTGAAATCTAACGTTTTCGACTTCAAATACAAAATACAACTTCCATTCCGGGAATTTCACGAATTCGACGATAATCGTCCAATCGTGTGAATTTCGGCAAATCTTCATTACTAAGCGTTCTAAATGGATTTTAATCAACATAAGATCATTACAAGTTATTTACTACACCAACTTATAATCAAAGTAGGTTTTGACTTATTTTCATAAGTCATTAACTTATTTAACTTATGAACTAGAAATCTTCATGCTCATGACAAATTAATAACTTAAGTCCTTCAATCAAAGTTCTCATGTTATATTTAACATACTAAACATCATATGACAACATATGATAAGTTCTTCATGGTTCTAGCAACTTATTAATGTTCAAGTTGCTTATTCAACTTATTCGGCTTAAGTTTATTCCTTATTAACTTATTACATGCTATTATCAAACCATCCTCCTCCTCTATCAATCCTATCATAGAAGAGATATAGATAAAAGAGATGAGTCTTACCCTTGAAGACTTTAATTCACTTTGGAAAACTAGCAAAGGTTGAAGTGGCTTATAAGTCTTAAGTGACTTATTCTCTATACCAAATAAGTAGCTTTATATTTGAGAGGAAAGTTGGATGAAATAACAACCAACAAAATGAATTGTGCTTGGTATTTATAGGCCATCCAAATCTAGGGCATTTTAGACATTAAACACCCCACCTCCTTACTATTCATTACCTTACCACTAAGTAACTTGCTAGCCACAACACTTGCTTATCACATAAAGTACTTGGGCATTACTCATAATCCTTTCCCATCAAGCTTACCCATTTCCTACTTGGGCTTGATTTACACATTAAATTGGACTTCTATATTAGGCTAATAATACTACAAGTCCATTAACTTAATCTTAACAACTTAACAATTATATCCCACGTATAATCTTTATATACTAACTCGTACATTACATCGTAATATACGTTACCTCATTCTTCATACATAGTAATACAATACGTAGTATTATACTTACATTCATTACTTCATATAATGTATACACATTATACGATCACAACTTTCTTCCTTTAACGCTTAATAACCTAACGTTCCCAAATTAAGTCCGCATGTGAAATATTACGTTTTCCATGCTTAGGTTATTATTACATAATCAATATCCCCTCGATATTATATAAAGTTACATATTTCTCGGAAGTTCAAAAATAATTCCCGAGCAGAAATTGATGAATAGTGTTTTCGGAAAATTTCTCGGAAAACTTTTATTTTCGTTTTAGAAATTCAAACACTTTAATTCTCCCACGTAGTTAAAATACTACGACGTTCCGACGTTTCTAGGTTATAGAATGACATTCATCTTCTCAACACATAATAATAATAATAAATAATATTATTTTATTCATTACTAAAAGTAATTACAAAATGTTCAATTTTCCGGGGCGTTACATTCGTCCCGGATATATTCTCATTTCCTGAAGAGAACAATGAAAGAAAGGGTGAGCTCAACTAGCCCAGTAAGAAATATTATGACTAATATAATGCATAATAAATTATCCTTAGCCTTCAACAGTATAACAACTGATAGAATATAACAGACAACAAGTTTTAGATCAACAGCTACAGCAGAATAAGCAATCCATTAAAAGAGTCAAGTAGAGAATAAAATCTACTATCTTCTATGATTTAAAAAGTTTTTCATCAACTTTATCGCTGAGACTCAGCTTAATAAATAAAATCCAATCATCCCTACATCACGGCCAAGGATATTCATGTAATCATCAATGGTCATGATTATACCGAATAATCCCTGGTCATAATCATACCAACAATTGTCCATCAATGAACTACAGGCCAATGAGGACTTTCACCACATCATTCGTTACATTACGGTCATGATTATACCGAATAATCCCTGGTCATAATCATACCAAGTCCATCTATGCACGTAAGCCAAAGATGACTTTCATCACAATATAAGCATAAGGATGATGATAAGGACATAATAATTCAATAAAACAAGTTCAAGGATAAATTTTAAATATTTATAATTTAATTTATCAAGAAATCAATAACGTCCAAATTGTCAACATGATACTTCTTTGTGGAGTAAAATTCAAGAATGCTCAGAAGAATATTTCCATGAAAAGATACTGGATGAAGCACAAATATTCAGGATATTCCACTAATTTCATGGAGTATAGAAGCCTAAACTTTAACAATCGAAGTTTAATAGAATATATGAAATTGCAAATGGATTTTCGCCCGCCATGCGGTAATCCACGTAGACAGATCATTTCCACAATTTAATAAGGAATCAATACGAAGGATCATTTACCATGCATGTGGTAGTCCACATGACAAGTTATTCCAATGTAATAATAAAGAATGGAATAATGTAAGAATTCACCATGCATGCGATAGTCACAGAGATAAAAGTTATTCCAACAGAGTAATAATAAAGAATGGAATAATGTAAGAATTCACCATGCATGCGGTAGTTCAAGTGAGACAAAGTTATTCCAAATGTAATAATAAAGAATGGAATAATAGAAGAATTCACCATGCATGCAGAGTCCGCGTGAGACAAAGTTATTCCAATAGAATAATAAAGAATGGAATAACGGAAGAATTACGTACATGCAGAGATGCAGATAGATAGAGTTATTCTAATGTAATAATAAAGAATGGAATAATGTAAGAATTCACCAGGCATGCAGTAGTTCCAGACAAACAAAGTTATTCCAACAGAATAATAAAGAATGGAATTACAACCCTTACGAGTATTGAAAGAAATAACTCTCTTCATGAATACGAAAGAAATAATACACCTTACCTTAGAAGAAAACTGGAGACTGGAATAGTGAGGTAGCAGACTTCTCTTCTTCTTTCTCTCTATAATTAATTGCTCTTGTGAGACTTAGTAAATTGGTGAGAATGAAAGAAGAATGAGCTTCTATTTATAGGAAAATATAGTTTTGATAATTGCACGTTTTGGGGCTCGAAATATTACAGTATAATACCTTCCTCTTTTTCTTCATTTTTAATTTTATCCTACAAGTATTATCAAACTTGCACCACCTCCCCTAATAGTAAATCATGTGAATTAATAGTTCATTCATGTGAACACATAGTTATAAGCATGTGAATTAATAGCAATTAATTGCTCATTTATCCGGTGAATTACCCGATTGGTCAATATAACCTCCAGACATTAATTATTATCGAAATAAATGCTGATTTCCACTAACACTAATAATTCCCACACAATGGAACTATCAATTTCATCTTTAATCAACACGAACTTATTCATCATTAATATTATAATTCACAATATTTAACAACCAGGTCATTCCCAGGAAAGAGGAGGCTTTCCGATAAGGATTTCTCCTTATTGGCGCGCAATTAGGTGACCAAACCTCTCCTTGACAGAACTTCTAGACATTGTCAATATTGTAAATAATAATATGAATAACTTTGTCGTCTCAATTATTTATTTAATAATTTAACATATTATGCAGATGATACTATGACAATAATTGAATCAATAATATGAGAGATATGATGCAACAATTACTGTAGCAATAATTGAGTATAACTGATTGACTTCTCACATAAGCATCAATAATCAATACCGTGTGCTACTATGTAACCACACGTATTACTTTACTTTTACTACCGGGTAGTTCAAGAATTTTAACGGTAACACTTTCGCCGTTATTTTTATAAAAAGATAATTCTGTCATTTTCTAACTACAACAATACTTCTGTTGTGGGGTCCACCAATGATTCTGCTGTCATACGAATATTCCCTGTTAAAATGAATATTCCCCGATCAATCGAATATTATATAACCACTTGGTTACTTTACAAAATTTATAAATATTACCCACAACTATAACATTATATCAAATCCACACCATAATATTCAAAAATATATTTCGAGAAAATTATTCTTTATTCATAAAAGTTGGGGTCTTACAATACAAGTGTCCCCACTTGGATAATCATTGTATTTAATCACATGTTGATACATACTTATTAATTTCCAATATGTATACGTTGACTTAAAAGTCGTCTAAGCTATTTGATTTGGCTAGACACAAACTTAAAAATATTGTTGAACAAGAGAGAACTTTATTATTTTTAACTGAATTGTTTTGGTTCGGATTCCCGACTAAGTATGAACATCCCATACATGGGAAACTTTTGTGCACCAAAGGCGGATAAGATGAACGATAATATCGTTCTTGCATATAGTATTGATCAATACAAGGCATAATGGGATGATCATCCCTCGTGCATGTAAGTTATGACGATTTACAGATGAAGTTCTGTTTAACCTTTTTGAAAAAATAAAATAATGTTTATAGTCTGTCGACTAATCTCCAATTATAGTCAGTACGTAGTTTTAAAAATTTGATATAGAATTGGTATGTTGTTATTATTGATTCAGCTTACTTCACAACTGTTGATTCGTTGTAGAAGTGTCATTCAAAGAAAACATTTAATCCTTTCAGCTAATATTTATTATTGCTATTACTTGTTGGGCACCCAAATGCTCATTCTTGCTTAATTTAAAAGTTTTCAACCAATTGTGATCAACCTGAAGGTTCATGCAGAAACAAAGGAAAAGGAAAGCAAACAGAATAAGAGTTATGGTATTTTGTGTAATAGTTAGACTTTATTAAGACAATGATATCTATTAATTATCATGTAATGAATGTTTAAAGGTCGCGTACCTGGGATTAGACTCTGATATATGTAAATTAAGTTTGGTATTCATATTATTGTTAATATTATTAGTATTATTCCGCTCATAGAAATGGTATCGTGAAGCACCGAGTTTGGGTTTTAAGTACCTGAATTTGGGGGCGTCACATGGATAACTTAATCATCATTTAATTTTTTTTGTCTTTTTGGTTCCTTAGTAATTATTTCTTGAATTTTAAATTCCATAAACTTACTCAGAACTTCCTACAGACTGGCGCAACTGCCCTGGTCATAGGCTTGGAAATGGCGTAGCTGCGCCATACCAAGTTTAGAGGCAGACAAGTTCTGCATTAGCAGAAATGAAATCTATGCTCCTAATCACTTTACATATACCTCATAAATGGTAACTCATCTAAAATCAACCTCTTCTTTGATTCCACATCATGGATTATTTTTTTTTTAATAATTTAATTATCAAACTTTGAGTTTTAAAACTCTATTTTTCCTTAATAGTTTAACCAATATTTCTACTTGTTAGTTAATTCTCATAATTAACTAATTTATGCTTTACTATCTCAATTTATCCATAGATAGCTTAAGCACTAACTAAAACTCATATAACATCATACTAGTTACTAGTATCACCAACTCACTATGATAAACATAATTCTATAAATTATTTAATGTCGATAGATAAATCTTATTCATCTTCTTATTAATTCATCTCTACAATTTATAACAAATATATAATAATGATATATATTTATTAAACACAACATCACTTATTACATAGCTCATATTACTCTATGTAACACGATACCACATAACTCGTAACACATTATATATTCTTGTTTGAACCCATCCCATGCTTTAAGAATTTTATCTACTAAATTCTTATTTTATTATTTTCTAAAAATTTGGGTTCGTACATCCTCTCCCCCTTATAAGGATTCCGTCCTCAGAATCACTGAAACCTCCTCTACTCGGTGCTATTCTGATTACATATTCTTTTGAATAATTTTATCCATTCTCTTTTTCAGAAGTTTTTATTATTATAACTTTCTTAAATGCATTCTACCACTTTTTCCTTTCTAAGGAACATTCTACTTACTACATTCATCCTTTAGAAGAATAAGAATTATAACGACCTAGAAATTTTGATCCATTATAAAATAATTTTATTTAATTAAAAAATAAATAAAATTATATTATTTGTTATTACTATGTGTTAGTAAGATGAATGTCGTTCTATAACCTAAAAACGTCAGAACGTCGTAGTATTTTGACTACGTGAAGGAATTAAAGTGTTTGAATTTCCAAGACGAAAATAAAAGTTTTCTGAGAAATTTTCTGAAAAATACTATTCATCGATTTCTGCTCGAGAATTATTTTTGAACTTCCGAGAAATACGTAACGATAGAATATTGAGGTGAAATGGAGTATATAATATTAATTCAAGTATGGAAAACGTAATTTTTTGCTTGCAAACGTAATTTTTCGCTTGCAGACTTAATTTGGGAACGTTAGGAAAAATAAAGTGTTAAAAAGCTAATGTAATGATCGTATGATACGTAGGTATTGTACGAGATAATGAATACGAGTATGATATGAAGTATTATATAAGTATGTATGAATGATAGTATATCATATATTATGAATTAGTAAACGAGTTAGAATCAGAGAATAATATGTAAACAATACGTTATAAGGCTTTTAGCCAAATGAAATGGACTTGTGGGATTGTGTAGCAATTTGTAAAGTACAATAGAAGTTAATGTGCAAGCCCATGTGTGAGTAAGGTTAAGGCCCAAGTGGTTGTTAATGTAAAGTCCAAAGTAAATGAATGCAAGCCCAAAAGCTTAAGTTAAGTTAATTAAACCTAAGCCCAAGCTATTGATCCAAAAGGATTAGGGTGACCCATGGGGCAACCCATGATCATATGGTTAATCTTGGTGACCAAGATAATTATGTGATGACCAAGAAAAAAGTGTGATGGCCAAGTATTTAAGGTGAGGAGCAAGTTAACTTAGATGTGAGGTAATGAATAGTATGGAGGTGTAATAAGGAGGTTGGATTGGCTATGGACCAAATTACCCTAACTTAGGAAATCCTATAAATAGAAAGCTTAGTATTTCATTAGTTGGTTATTAATTTTTCATCCAACACTTTCAACTTAATTGTTAGAGAGAATAAGCTAGAATAAGCTAGACTTTCATTTGTTAGAAAAGAAGAAGAAAGCTTGTTCATCAAGGGTAAGCCTCCAATGTCATTAGTCTTCCATCTCTACCATTGTAGGTTGATAAGAGAAGTGTAGATTAATGATCATGTATGCTAAGAAATGATAGGAATGAATAATCTAAGGACTTAAGTCCTAATAAGCCGAGAATAAGCTCTTCGTTCATAGATAAGCTATGAACTAAGGAAGAACTTGTAAGACTTGTGTCATGTTTACATGAATGATGTTAGTATGATAAAAGTACGTAAGAATGATAGTTAGAAGAATTAATCTATCATAAGCCTTGTGAAACAAAGTTATATGTAGTTTATACTTTGATAAGCTATAAACTCATGAAGAATAAGTCATAACTTATTATGATAATAAGTTGATGTAATGTGTAAGTTAAGATGTCAATATGATGGATAGAATCCATTTGAAATGATAATTGAATCATAAGTAACGAAGTTATGCCAGAATTCTAAAGATTAGACGATAATCGTCGAATTCGTGAAATTCTCGGATTAGCAGTTGAATTTTGATATTGAGCTCTGAAATGTTGGTTTTCAATGGGAACAAGTCTTATTTGGCATTATAGAGTTGCAGACTCGAAAATGGTCGAATTCCGACTTAGAAAGAAGAAACGAGCTATGAACATTCACGGACGTTTATCGTTTTCGTTAAAAATGAACCAATAGGTGAATTTTGAGTTAATAAAGTCAAAAATATAAAATTCTTGCATGAACATGTAGAGTATATGATTTGTGAGCTAATGGATTTTGAACGAGCCAATTCGGACTTAAAATGATCAAATTTGGAGTCCGGGAAGTTTGTTATGTAAAGAAAAATTTCTAACTGTCTGGCGTGGCGTCAGTCTAAGGCCAATGTGTGGCGCTGCAGCACCGTGCATAGTGTCTTGACCTCTGAGGAGTCGTGCCATAGCGCGACATATAGAATTGGGACTCGCATACTTGGCAGTATGAGTCTGGCCATATACATCGCTAACCCGCACCGCATGAGGCGAAGTGTATAGGAATGACTAGTACAGCAATACCGGTTTTAAAGAGTGCATAGTGAAGAAGGTTTGTAAGTAGAGCAAGAATGGTACTGGACTAACAATGAAGTAAAGCTTAATTATAACATTGTTAAAGCGTTGTTAAACCTTATTTATGATACATAAAGGTTGAAGATAAGTAATTAAACATGAACGAAATGACAAGGTGAGCTATAACGAAAAGCCGAAATCAATAGTAACAAATCTAATTCGTGATTTGATTGAGAAGAAGGGTAAGATTTTTTTTAGGAAACTTGTATGCTAATCATGACCTAATGTGTTATGTGATGTGATCATCTACTCTAGAGACCTTAAAGACTTAAAGTGAACATGTAATAACAGTAGCAGACGCTAAAGGAAAGTTTTCTAACCCTTGTCTATGTTCAATCTAGACAAGCTTTGCGGTTCATGTATTCTTACGCATGAATTATTGTATGATAAAGTCAAAACCAATTATTTCGGGTAGACTTATGATATGTTGGATTTCTTATAATCTATAAAAGTATGGTCAATGTTTTATAAAGTTATTTTGGTGTGGTTTTCAAATAAAGACCGACTATGCTAAAATGTTTTGTCGTCAAACGACAGACACGTGAGGTTTCCACAACTTAAACGTACATACGTTTAATGAATGTAGTGTTGATCAACATAGAGTACTATAGGCTGATCACCCAGACGTGCTCGTAAGAAATGCCAGACTTACGGACTTAGTGTCGAGATGTCCTTTTTTAAGAAAGTATGAAATGCTCAAGGTCTTGGACCGGAATTGATGTTTTACTGAATATTGTCATTGTAAAACGTTTTAAAGAAAAGAGAATTGCTATTTTGAATTGTCGATAGTACTTAATAACTATTGTTCAGTTATTGAAGATATATGATTTGTATGATTCAAGTATAATGTTAAATAGAATTGTTGTACTTGCTGAGCTAGTCATGCTCACTCTTGCTTGAACCATATGAATGTAGCTAAGACCGAACGGACCGAAGGATCCGACAAGGATAAAGGAAAGGCAAAGGCAAACATGTAGATTACTTATATAATAGTATAAGATTGTAATGATAATATTTGATATTATGACAAGAACAAATGTAACGGTTATAAAGAACCTGGGGAATGGTAATATTGATTTGTAATATATATATAAGACATATTCGTTCTTTTGAGGCATTTCAATTGAATGTTTGTGTGAACTGTAGCACCGTGGAGCACCATATGCCAGTTTGGAAGATATCAAGATTTGGGGGTGTCATAGGTTGGTATCAAAGCATTAGGTTATAAAACTTAAGGGGGAAATTCAAAACCTTAAGCCATAACCTTAAAGAGAAGTCAAAGAAGTAAAAGAAGAAATTAACCCTATAAAAATGCATTCTATATATGTTATGTGTTTTTATTATTCTACTGACGTGTACTAATCAAACTTAATTGTTTTATTGTAGATGTCAGGTGGAAATGGAATGTATAGAGATGTACAGGTAGAAAGTGAAAAATCGGTTAACCAGATAGAGGTTATACCAAACCCAATAGTAGAGGAGCCAGAGGTAGTAGTGATTGACTCTGGAGACTTAGAGGACCCTGATCTCATGTTGGTATTTGACGACATGTTAGAAGATGAGGTGGAGGTGGTGTCCTTCTACCCTATGACATTTGTAGCAGAGACACCCCAAGGGGAGTCTATGATCTCACTATTCATGGCAGCGTTAGACAAGAACCTCCATTATTGTCAAGAGGTAAATGAGTTAAGAGCTGAGCTCCAGGCTGTCGTATAGGATAAGACAGATGTGGAGTCAATTTGGGAACAGGAACACAACGAGCGAGTTTTAGCCAAAGACAAGGTCCATTAGCTAAAGCAGGAGGTCTTTAAGCTCAGGGGAGAGCTAAAGACCAAGAAGCAAAAGATAGGGAGAATGTCTTATATTCATAGGAGTTCTCATAAGGATTTCTAATAGCAGGTAGCTCGATATCAAATAGAGGTTGGGCAGACTCGGCACACTATCAGCCAGGATGTTATTGCTGGTCTGGCCATATCAGATTTTGATACTGCTTTAAGGCAGATGTAATCTAGTAGTAGCTAGAGTAGTTTTAGATATGTAAGTACTGTGTATCTAGTAGTGATGTAAAATCCTCTTTTGTATATCAAAGGGTAGTCTTTTTTAAATCCCAATTTTTAGAAAGTAATTACGGGATAGTAATGTAATCAGCTTAGGCTGTGTAATGGCACGATGTAGTATTATACTACAATGAATGAATCAATATAAGCCTTTTTACGGAACATATTAAGTAATGGATGTTGAAGTTATTGTTTAATTTTGAATAATAACTAACTAATAAGAAGAGAATAATAATGAAATGTGTTGTTTATTATAATAGCAAAATGTCGCCAAGAAGAGGGCAACGAAACCAAGGCGCTAACGTAAATCAACTGGAAGGAAGTCCGGTTAACCCGATGCAGGAATTTATTAACTTATTAACAGTCGCGTTTAATAGAAATGGGGCTAATATCCCCGTAAATCTGGGAGTAGCACGAGCTACTACTTTCAAGGATTTTAAAAGTGTCGGTCCACCGAAGTTCAAAGGAACTATGGACCCCATAGAAGCCCAGATATGGGTAAAGGAAATTGAGAAGGCATTTGTCATAGAATGTCGAAGAGGGTCAGAAGGTTGCCTTTGCAACCTATATGATGAAAGGAGAAGCCAATTTTTGGTGGGAGGCTAACCAGGCTAGAGCTGGTATTGAGAATGTGATGTGGGTAAGGTTTAAGGAGATATTCTTCGAGAACTACTTTCCCACGAGTATGCAGGGAATGATGGAGATGCAGTTTTTGGATTTGAAACAAGGGGACATAACTGTTCCCCAATATGCTGCCAAGTTTAATGAATTGGCGAGGTTCACTCCACACCAAGTGGACACCGAGTTTAGGAAAGCTCGACGGTTTGAGCAGGGCTTGAAACCCTGACTCTATAACCATATATCTATGTTTTAAAGTACTTCGTTTGGTACTATTTTAGAGAAGGCGATAATCTCTGAAGGTGGTAGAGAGACTTTAAGCCATTACCACAAAGACAAGAAGAATAAGGGGAAGGTTAATGGGGGAGTGAAGATAGAAGGAGCCAGCGAGAGTGGCGAGGGTCAAAAGCGGAAAGTGTTTAACTCTGGGAATATCGGAGTGAAACAAGGAGATCAAAAGAGGAGAATAGAGGCCTGCAAAACCTGTGGGAAGACTCATATTGGAGTATGTCTCAAGGGAAAAGCCGTATGCTACAATTATGGACAGGAGGGGCACATTTCGTCTAACTGTCCAAGTCCGAAGACAAACCACAGATGCTTTGTGTGTGGGTCAACTGACCACATGGAAAAAGAATTGCCTAAAGAAGGGGACGGACGAGAATAAGGGCGCTAATAACAGTAAGTTAACTATTAGTGGTACATCGCAGCCGGGTAGGCCGATGGGCCGTACCTTTAACATGACAGTCCAAGATGCAGTTGCATCAGGGGACGTAGTTACATGTATTATTCCGACCAAAGACATAAATGCTTACGTGCTGTTTGATTCAGGTGCTACTTGTTCGTTTATAGCATGTGATTTTTCTAGACGATTAAGATTACTTCCCGAAGAGTTGCCTATACCTTTAAATATTAAGGTAGCAAATGAGGAGATAATTCATGTTGAAGATATTCATAGGAGTTGTTGCGTAGACATACAGGGTTGTAAATTATCGGTAGATTTGATACCGATAAAATTAAGAGAATTCGACGTAATTCTCGAAATGGATTGGTTGGTTAACCATGGGGCAATTATAGATTGTCAGAAGAAATGTGTGAATATTAGAACGTTAAAGACAACCTCAGGTAGTATTTTACGGGAATAGATCGTCGGGGTGTTCATGTTGTCTTACCATGACACAAACTAGGAAATTATCAAGGAAGGGATGTGGAGGTTATCTGTGCCATATTGTTGATACCCAGGGAGTGTTAGTGACCATAAAACAAATACCTATAGTTAAAGAATTCACGGATGTATTTCCAAGTGAATTACCAGGTCTTCCACCGGATAGGGAAACCGAGTTTGTAATAGACATTATGCTAGGAGCGGTACCAGTTTCCAGGGCACCGTATCGTATGGCGCCAGTGGAGATGAAGGAGTTGATGGTACAGTTACAAGAACTATTGGACAGAAAGTACATACAACCGAGTGTTTCGCTGTGTGGAGCACCGGTATTGTTTGTAAAGAAGAAGGACAAATAGTTAAGACTTTGTATCGACTACAGAGAGTTGAACAAATTAACGATAAAGAATAAATACCCAATGCCCAGGATCAATGATATTTTTGATCAATTGAAAGGGGCTAAGTATTTTTCTAAAATAGATTCAGGACTAGTTATGGTCATTACGAGTTTCTGGTGATGTCATTTGGGTTGACTAATGCACCAGCTGCATTTATGGATATGATGAACAGAGTGTTCAAACAATATTTTGATAAGTTCATCGTAGTGTTTATCGATGATATTCTAGTCTATTCTAAGACGCAAGAAGATCATGTTGAACACTTAAGAATAGTGTGGGAGACACTAAGGAAGGAGAAGTTGTATGCAAAGTTCACAAAGTCTGAATTTTGGTTTGAAAAGGTATAGTTTTTAGGTCATGTTATTGACCATGAAGGAATTTCAGTAGATCTAGTGAAGGTGGAAGCTGTGATGAATTGGGAACAACCGAAAATGCCGACTGAGGTATAGAGTTTCCTAGGGTTAGTGGGATACTATCAGAGATTCATCCAGGATTTTTTGAAGATAGCTACTCCGTTGACTAACTTGACAAGGAAGACGGTGAAATATGTGTGGACTTATAAATGCGAGGACAGTTTTCAAGAACTGAAGAAAAGGTTGAGTGAAGCGCCTTTTTTGTCATAACCCGATGACACATAAAATTTTGTAGTTTATAGTGATGCTTCGCATAGAGGACTTGGATGAGTTCTCATGCAGCATGGCAAGGTCATTGCGTATGCATTAAGGTAGTTGAAGGATTATGAGAAAGTTTACCCTACTCATGATCTGGAACTGGCCGCAGTAGTTTTTGCCTTAAAGATATAGAGATATTACCTTTACGGAGAAAAATGTGAGATATACACGGACCATAAAAGTTTAAAATATATCGTCACACAGAAGGAGTTGAATATGAGATAGAGGAGATGGTTGGAGTTGATAAAGGATTAGGACTGTGAAATCCTGTATTACCCTGGAAAATCCAATGTAGTTGTCGATGCCTTAAATAGGAAGGGGTTAGGAGAAGTTATCTATGTTAACGGCAAGTCGAAAGTTAATAATGAGAGATGGCTAGGATGGAAATAAGTGAAGTTGCCAAGTGAGGCGTGAGATGAGGCAGTATGATGAGATTCAATCTACCATTGTAGAAAGAGTCAGGGAAGTGTAGCTCAAAATTGTTGAGTGTTACCAGATAAAGGAGCGGTTAACCAATGAAAAAGATATTAAGTATAGTCTCGATAATGAGGGGTTATTGAGATTTGAAGGAAGAATTTAGGTTCCTAATGAGACGGAATTAAAGGAGCAGGTATTACAAGAGGCTCATAGTTCGAGGTTCTCGATTCATCCTGGTAGTACTAAGATGTATCAAGACCTTAGACATAGTTTTTGGTGGCCAAACATGAAGAGAGAAATAGCCGAGTATGTGAGTAGATGCTTGACTTGTCAGAAAGTTAAGGTCGAACATCAACGACCAAGTGGCTTGTTACAGTCATTGGAGATCCCGGAGTGGAAGTGAGAGCATATCATAATAGACTTTGTGGTGGGACTTCCGATTACAGCGAAAGGGTATGATGCGATTTGGGTTATAGTGGACCGGTTGACGAAGTCGGCTCACTTTTTGCCAATTAGGGTCAAATATAACTTGGACCAGTTAGCTAAACTTTATGTTAAGGAAATAATTTCCAGACATGGAGTACCAGTTTCGATTGTGTCAGATCGTGATCCACGATTCACATCTAACTTTTGGAGGAGTGCGGAGGGCGGTTGGGAACACAATTAAAGCTAAGTATGGCGTATCATCCACAAACCGATGGATGAAAGAGAGAACAATTCAAAGCGTTAGAAGATATGTTAAGATCTTACGTCATGGATTTCAAGGTAGTTAGGATGATCATCTATCTTTAGTAGAGTTTGCATGATAACAATAGTTATCATGCAAGCATAGGTATGCCATATACTAAGCTTTGTATGGAAGAAAGTGCGAACACCACTTGTGTTGGGACGAAGTGGGAGAAGCGCCGAATGCTAGGGCGGAATTAGATTAGACAAGCGGCGGATGTGGTGAAGTTGATACGAATGTGTCTCGTAGCAGCTCAAGACAGACAGAAGAAGTATGCGGACTCGCATCGAGAAAATAGGGAGTTTGAAGTAGGCTCTTACGTGTTTCTAAAAGTATCTCCCTGGAAAGGAAAGATACACTTTGGAAAGAAGGGAAAGTTAAGTCCAAGGTTTATAGGACCTTTTGAAGTGTTAAAACGGGTAGGTGAGGTAGTTTATATGATAGCATTACCTCCACACCTAGAACGAATACATAACGTGTTTCACGTATCTATGTTACGTCCTTATAAGCCAGATTATAAGCATGTTAGAGTATAAGCCTATTCATATCAAGAAGAACATAAAGTATGAAGAGATGCCAATTCAAATTATTGATAGGAAAGAGCTAGTTCTGCGGAACAAAGTTATACCTTCCGTGAAGGTGTTATGGAAGAACCACGATGCAGAAGAAGCAACGTGGGAATTAGAAGAAAAGATAATGAAGGATTACACTCATTTGTTTACGTAATGTGGGACAAGATTCTAGGGACAAAATAGAATGTAATGACCTAGAAATTCGGATCAATTATAAAATAATTTTATTCAATTAAAAAATGAATAAAAATATATTATTTGTTATTACTATGTGTTAGTAAGATGAATGTCATTCTATAACCTAGAAACGTCAGAACGTCGTAGTATTTTGACTACGTGAAGGAATTAAAGTGTCTGAATTTCCAAGACAAAAATAAAATATCAAGGTGACTGAGAAATTTTCCGAAAAACACTATTCATCGATTTCTGCTCGGAAATTATTTTTGAACTTCCGAGAAATACGTAACGATAGAATATCAAGGTGAAATGAATTATGTAATAATAATTCAAGTATGGAAACTGTAATTTTTCGCTTGCGGACTTAATTTGAGAACGATAGGGAAAATAAAGCGTTAAGAAGCTAATGTAATGATTGTATAAGACGTAGGTATTGTACAAGGTAATGAATACGAGTATGATACTAAGTATTATACAAGTATGTATGAATGATAGTATATCGTATATTATTAATTAGTATACGAGTTAGAATACGAGAATAATACGTAAACAATACGTTATAAGGCTTTTAGCCAAATGAAATTGACTTATGGGATTGTGTAGCAATTTGTAAAGTCCAATAGAAGTTACTGTGCAAGCCCATGTGTGATTAAGGTTAAGGCCCAAGTGGTTGTTAATGTAAAGTCCTGTTGGGTAAATTTTAATTAGGCAGAACACGCAAGTATACGTTGTCAACAAGTAATAAAGTGATAAGTTGAGTATCGTTCCCACATAGAATTATTTAATAAAAATCACCAAATACTAACCCATAACCAACTCAATCTTATTTAAACGAATGAATTTCAATTTATAAGTAAACTAATTCTAATTACCACTAGTTAAATTAAGATTACGGAGATTTAAGATTACAACTTCACTTATTACTTCATTTAAGTTAATACACTTCTCATCAATTATTCTCTATCCTGAATTGTTAATCAAGAACACTAAAGTAGATAAAACCACCTCTCGATGCATAATACCCATACTCCCTTAAATCCAAAGATGATAGAATTAAGCAAGACACTCTAATTAACTAATCCACTATATCTCTATGTGAATTACAATTAAAAAGGATTTAAAGCACAAGTTCTCTATAAGATTACATATGGCGTAAAGACATATCTCTATCCTAAACACAAATCATGAATTCCATCTATGCAGAAATCACAAACACATGCAATCATGATCAAATCTAAATCTATACTTCATCTCTCGAGTTCATATAGATTATCACGGTAATTGATGGCAAATCAATTAAACAATCAAGTCCAAATCACAATAGACAATCCTCACAATAGAACATAGTAATTGATAGCAAAGCATATTAAAATAAACTACACAATAAGAACCATTGTAATCTCAAACAAAGAATTAGTTCATTGAATTAAAACTACGAATCCACACTTGAATACACATTAAAAGACAAAACTAAGAGTAGAGTAAAGAATAAATCTGTTGTCAGCAAATCTCCATCTTCCTCAAGCTTCTGCTTTTGATCTTCAATGGTCTCCAAGTTGCTTCAATCTCCAAAACTAATAAGAACTAGGGTTTTGCTCCTAATCTACTCTAATCTAATCTAATGGAATCCTCCAAAAACTAGTCTCCAAATCCAAGTTAAACTCAAATATTTATAGTTCTAATGAAAACCCTATCAAGTTAGGCAACTAAGAATCCTATTCTAGCTCAAATTAGACATCAAATAACCCAAATCAACTGTTTCCCCGCCGATCGACGCACCCTGCGCTATTACCAGGCCATTTTGGGCGTGCCCTGTGCTACAATGGCAGAAAATCTGCAGACCCAGCGTGCCCCGTACTGTTTCTGGAGCGTCCCGCGCTTCTCTATTTCCTGCTGCGACGTCCTTTGGTAAAATAGGCATAACTTTTGATCCGCCAGGATTTATGGGGCCTGCCACCTACCAAATCGAAGATATCGACGAGATCTACGACTTTTATTCTTTGAGATTTTACAGATTCGGGACGGATATAGGTTGAAATTTGGATTGAAGTAGATGTTATGTAAATGGCAAGCATGACAACTCTTAGTTTTGATCTTTGTTGATAAAAAGGCCATAACTCTCGCACCCGAGCTCCGATTGGGATGATTCAAGATGTTTTAGAAAGCTAAGAAGTATATCTACAATAAAGTCAAAGTTTTCAAGACGAGAAAATGCATCGAACTAGGTGTTAAAAGCCCTATAATCTTTCTTTCTTGCACTTGCTTGCGTATTTTAGTCCAAAAGATGTCCAAATTGATTTTCTTTGCTTCTTCATGCCAATGTCATGTCATAGCCTACAAAATAACATAAAATGTATGAAATGAACACACAATGCATCCAAAGTAACTATGAAACACAGGTTCAAGCAACTAATTCAAGTAATAGATACCGGATAAGTAGGTATAAAACCTACTTATCAAATACACCCAAACTTAAATATTTGCTTGTCTTCAAGCAAAAACACAAAATAAATAGATTCATTCTTTAGCAATGAGCCACTTAAACAATGAATCAATATGAATTTGAACAATGGCCTCAAAGGTTACCTCAAATAATAACCCGCAGAAAATTTCAAAACAATGTCATGTTTAAAATTTCAACAACTTTCATTAGCTTCACATCTACTCTTGATCCTTTAAGTGTGTGTGTGCATCCATATGTTCAAACCAGTCATGATTTAGATTAGATCAACCAATACTCATAAAAGATTTTCAAAAACGACTTTCAAAACTTCTTATCACATCAATCACCGCTAATATAGACATAGAACAATTTTTTTCTTAAGGATCAACCGGATATTTAAACATTTAAGCTCATACAAACCCTTCCCAAGTATTTCAAACATACATATTTTCTTTTTTGTATTTAGTGAGTGCGTTTTACGCTCCATCTCACTTTCCACTTTTCATTGAACGAGTGCATTTTACGCTCCATCTCGTTTTCCACTTTTCATTGAACGAGGGCGTTTTACGCTCCATCTCGTGCCTGTGTTTATGGGGAGTGCATTTTATGCTCCATCTCGACCCACCACATGCTTCAATTATTCAATTCGGGAAGGTTCCAATAATTATTCTTTCAAAAATACCCCAATATTTCCCCCAAACTTCTGTGAGTGCCTAATTTTCACTTTGAATGATGCTCAAATAAGATTTCTCAAGTTGCAATGGTATCTTTCATAATCATTTAGCCAAAAAAAATTTCAATCCCAACTAGCTAAACAAATGGATGTGTAAAAATTTTCAAAAAAGTCACAAGTATTGTGAAAACCAACTAATGAGTTGAAATATAGACTAAGCATACTTGTGACGCCCCCAAATCTGGGTCTCTTCAAACCCGATAGATGGTGTTACACGGTACTCATAGCTGTACATCCATTCTATTGAAACGACATCAAAATGTGTGAATCAACGATATTCTTATTACATTAATAATATTACATCTCGTTCCTAGGTTCTAAAACAATTACATTCTTTGTTCATCATTCTATAATATATATATATATACAACTTACTAGTTTATTACAAGGTAAACTAATCGTTCAGCTTTGTCTTGCCTCTATCCTTGTCAGATCCCTCGGTTCGTTTGGTCCTAGCTGCATTCATATGGTTCAAGCAAGAGTGAGCATAACAAGCTCAGCAAGTACAACAATTTCTTTTAAACAACATGCTTGAAACATAGGAATCGTATATCTTCATTAACTGGATAATAGTTACGAAGTACTATCAATAATTCAAAATAGCCCTTCTTTTCCTTCAAAACGTTTTACAATTGCAATATTCAGTAAAACATCAATTCTGGCTCAAGACCATGAGCGTTTTATATTTTCTTTGAAAAGGACAACCCGGCACTAAGTCTGTAAGTCCAGCATATCTTACGAGCACTTCTGGGTGATCAGCCCATAATACTCTATGTTGATCAACACTACATCCATTAAACGTATGTACGTTTAAGTTTTGGTAACCTCGCATGCCCATCGAATAATCGATGAAAAATACATTTGTTTATTCATAATCAAACTTACCTTAAATCCATACCAAATAATTAGCGTAGGATAGCGTTAGCAATTCTATATTGAAAGACTTATAAATAAATCAATCAACTCTTCAAGATTAGTCTAGCCGAGATAAAACTGGCATCGACCCTTTAGTAAAATAGTTCATGCATCTCATAACATGAATCACAGAAAACTTGGCTAACACGAAGGTTAGACAAGCGTTTAAGAAAAACTTGCCTTGATACATTCTGCCTGATAAAATAACTTTTCCTTTAGGTCTTTACGGTCTCTACAACACATAACCACATAACATACCACATTAGGTCATGAATGAACATACATGGTTCCTAATGAATCTTACCCTTCTTCTCAATCTAATCATATATTAGATTTGTTACTATTGGTTCCGGCTTATCATTATCTTTTACATTATTCTTACCAACTTCTTTCTCTTCTATGTCTTACATAGATTTACTTCATTAATAGAACTCGTTTTGAGTTAATCATCCTTCCTCATGGCTTACTAATATTCCTACGTTATTAATCGAAACTCGATTGTCGTTAGTTAAGTACACTTACTGCATATCGTTCACATTCAATTACTTAACAACTTTTAGTTTTAACTCTTAACGTTATAGTCCTTATCATTCTTGAATACATTTCACTTTCTTATACTTTTACGTTAAATCAAGTTTAACTACTCATTAAACAAAATTAAATTCCTAAAGTCATCACTATACTTGTTGATTTAGGAAAGGTCTTATCATGTTTATTAAGTAATTGCATAACCTATAATTGGTATTGCAAACCATTGGATTCATAATCAACTTGGTCAATAAATTTCATTACGGCTAAACAGCATTACGTTGTTCTTATTACATTCATCTTTAATTGATTATTAACCTTTAATAATCATACATTACATGTCTAATAATGCCTTAACAATGTTGTATTAACATCTTGGTTCATTACTAATGAATTCTCTTTCATTCTATACTTGTAAACATTCTTGTCATAAAACTACGGGATCAGCGCTTGGCGCTCAAATTTAACTTCTCTCTGCATCTCGCATCACATGCGAGTTAGTTAGCAGATGTCTATTACATTATTAGCCCGTGACTGTGGGCGCCACCATTTTATTTTAGGTTGGCCCATGGCGCGCCAACTCTCGGCCTTTAGAAAAATTTTGCAGTTTTTAAATTTTGTGAACTTCTCGGACGCATAACTTCTTCGTTATAAGTCCGAATTGGTCCGTTCAAAAGCCTACGGTTCACAAATTTCATGCTCTATGTGTTCATGTAAGAATTTTATCTATTTGACTTTATTTTCTAAAATTTCACCTATTAGTTCATTTTCAACGAAAACGATAAACGTTCGTGAACGTTCAATGCTCGTTTCTTCGTTCTAAGTCAGAATTCGGTCATTCTCGAGTCCTCAACTCTATAATGCCAAATATGACTTGTCTCTATTGAAAACCAATGTTTCCAAGCTCAATATCAAAATTTGACTTCCATTCCGAGAATTTCACGAATTCGACGATTATCGTCTAATCGTGTGAATTCCAGCAAAACCTTATTACTAACTATTTGTTCATTGTTTCAAATGAATTTAATTCATCATACTAACATCTTGACATACATACTTCATTAACTTATTGACATGATAAGTTATTACTTGTTCCTTGTGAGTTTATAACTTATAAATGTATGAACTACTTATGATTTTACTTTACATGACTTAACATGGTCTAAATCTTTTAACCATCATTCTCTCATCTTTTAGTCGTATAAATTTCATTATTGTAACATGTTACAAGTTCCTACAAGTTCTTCCTTGATTCATAACTTATTTATGAACAAAGTGCTTATTCGCGGCTTATTAAGACTTAAGCTCTTTGATTACTCATTCCTATCATTCCTTAGCATACAAGTTCTACCACTACCCATTCCCTATCAATGCAAGAGAAAGAGAAGTATGGTTTAAGTCCTTACCTATGAAGATCACTTGATTAATCCTTGTTCTCCTTCTTGCTCCTTAATTTATGAAGACTAGCTTTTTAGCTTTTCTAACTTATTCTCTCTAACCAATAAGCTCTCAATCTTGTGGATGAAATGAACAACCCCCAAGATGAATAATAAGCTTGCTATTTATAGGAGTTTGCTAGGTTAGGGCATAATGGTCACAAGACCACTCCACCTCCTTACTAAACCTCCATACTATTCATTACTTCAATCCTAAGTTTACTTGCTCACCAAATAAGTTACTTGGCCTCCACACTCTTTGCTTGGCCATCACAACACTTAACCATTAAGTATACTTGCTAATCACACATAAGCACTTTACTTACTTATCCCACATAAGCACCGTACTTATCCTTTAAATTACTTAACTTATCTTTTGCTTAACACTTAAATCTACTTGCTCAACACCCTTAATACTTGGTCACCAATTCACCCATGGGTTGCCCCATGGATCAAGCTTTACCCATTGGATCTTACCTTGGGCTTTTCATTAATTAGATTAATTAACTTATCTTATACATTGGGCTTACAATTAAACAAACACTTGGGCTTGTGCAATAATTTACATTGGACTTAACATTACAAATATTTGGGCTTTAACATTAATTCGTATTGAGCTTTATTATTATCCCAATTGGACATTACATTCCTACACAATTCTACAAATTCATTACATATGGCTTAAAGCCTTATAACGTATAATTTACGTATTAATCTCATATTCCACTTCGTATACTTATTCACATATGACATACCATCATTCATTCATACTCGTATAACACCTCGTATTATACTCGTATTCATTACCTCGTACAATACCTATGTATTATAACGATCAACGCTTTAATTCATTATCGTATTACATTTTTTTCTAACTTACTTTCCCTAATCGTTAGGTTTTAAGTCCAGAAAGTAAAAAATCTGCGTTTGCCATAATTGAAATATTATTGGATATTCTATCTCACCTTGATATTTTATCATTACGTATTTCTCGGAAGTTCAAAAATAATTCCCGAGCAGAAATGCGTGAATAGTGTTTTTCAAAAAATTTCTCGGAAAGTTTTTATTTTAGTCTTGGAAATTCAAACACTTTAATTCTACCACGTAGCCAAAATACTACGACGTTCTGATTATGCCTAGGTCATAGAACGACCCTCGAATAGCTTACTCCCATAATTAATGAATTAAATTCATTTAATCCATATAATAAAAATAAAAATTTAATTCTCAAAAATCCAAATTTTCTGGGGCGTTACAATGCTCATCAATTCTCCAAGAGTTAAAATCTCATTAACCACCCACTTATCATTAGCCAAAATCAAATTCCATCAAAATATTTCCCAAGTAAATACTAAACATGATAAATATCCCCAAACTTAAAACAGACATTATCCTCAATGGCTAAGATAGGAAAAATTAAAAGAGAGGACTTCCCTGACATATAGCGATTTATCTCCTTGTCTGCGAAGTCTGAAGAATAGGCCAGACACATTGGAATAAATTGGGCATCACACTTGAGTTGGACTTGACTAACCTGTGAATATGATAGAAGCAAGCTTGTTAGATCCTAAGACATAAAAATTTATTAAATACTATGAAACCTAAAAAAAACTTGGATTGCCTCCCAATAAGCGCTTGATTTGTAGTCTTTCAGCCAGACTTTGTCTGGTCAATGCTATCCAATTCCTCTTCAATAATTGAGGAACCCTCCATCCATCGGAAACAAATTTTCCTTTTAGAGGTTCCCATAGGCGATGGCCAATACATCAAAGTCACCTAGCATGCTCTGATTTGGTATGATCTCAATCAAGAACATCATACAGATAGATATTTTCTCCATTGTGTATGTGATCACTTTGGGGCATGGAAGCTTGTCACACACCATGGGTTCTTCATCTATCTTCTCTTTCTCGTCCCACCATGGATTCAAAATTGTACTCACTCTTATGTTATCAAGAGCTTTGCCGACGACATGACTACCAAGTGGGCATGATTTTGCAAATTTTACTGACTCTTTGATCTTTGGTGGAGACCCATTTAGATCTTCGTCGACCTCTATTTCATTATCCCCAATTGTCTCCACACTTTCGATATCTTGTAGCTCATCCAGTCCCAGATTTTGTTCGGGTTCTTCGTCAATTTCGTTATCCATGTCATAAAGCCAAGTGTTTGGAGGAAGGTTGCTTATGGCTTTGGTCATTTGCTCTATCTGATCCATAAGATTTAGAATTGACCTCGCTTGATTACTCATATTTTCCTCATTTGCTATGAACTTGGACAATAATCCCTCCAGCCTTGAATTATCTTCTTCTTGTGGCACTAGAGGTGGACATGAAAATTCCGGTGTGTATGATGAATTTAAAGGGTAATGTTGGTCATCATAATTGTAGCTCCATGAATAATTCGGGTGATACCCCTAATCTTGGTGATAGCTAGGATCAACAAAGTTGTTGAGGTAATCACCACTATATTGTATCGGTTTAAAACTGACAGTGTATTGATGACTTTGATGGTTTCCAGCACAATAGTCACACGTAACTGTCATCTTTCGACTCCTTTGGGCTGCAATAACGCCCAACGTCCTTGAAAGTTCTTCAATCTGTGCTGATATTGCAGAAAATGCATTAAGTCCATCAATCCATGTTTCCCTTGGTTGAGTCATGTTTTCCATCCTTCGACTATGTTGAGCTGCGATAACCTCCAACGTCTTCGAATTTGCCTCAATTTGTACTGACTCTACAAAAAATGTATTAAGTTCATCAATCCTTGTTTCCCTTAGTTTAGTCATGTTCGTGTATGGCCATTGATACGCAAAGTCATCCATGGTACCTTAAAAGAGAGAAATATAGGAAGAGGATTAAAAATAAAAATAAAAATATTTAAATTAAGACTAATTTGATTGAAATTAATATTGGTAAAAAATATTAAACTAATTCCCCGATAAAGGCGCCAAAAACTTGTTGGGTAAAATCTAATTACGCACAACACGCAAGTATACGTGGTCAACAAGTAATAAAGTGAAAAGTTGAGTACCGTTCCCACATAGAATTATTTAATAAAAATTACCAAATACTAACCCGTAACCAACTCAATCTTATTTAAACGAATGAATTTCAATTTATAAGTAAACTAATTCTAATTATCACTAGTTAAATTAAGATTACGAAGATTTAAGATTACAACGTCACTTATTGCTTCATTTAAGTTAACACACTTCTCATCAATTATTCTCTATCCTGAATTGTTAATCAAGAACACTAAAGCAGATAAAACCACCTCTCGATGCACAATACTCATACTCCTTTAAATCCACAGATGATAGAATTAAGCAAGACACCCTAATTAACTAATCCACTATATCTCTATGTGAATTACAATTAAAAAGGATTTAAAGCATAAGTTCTCTATAAGATTACATATGGCGTGAAGACATATCTCTATCCTAAACACGAATCATGAATTCCATCTATGCAGAATTCACAAACACATGCTATCATGATCAGATCTAAACCTATACTTCATCTCTCGAGTTCATATAGATTATCACGATAATTGATGGCCAATCAATTAAACAATTATGTCCAAATCACAATAGACAATTCTCACAATAGAACATAGTAATTGATAGCGAAGCATATTAAAATAAACTACACAATAAGATCCATTGTAATCTCAAACAAAGAATTAGTTCATTGAATTAAAATTAAGAATCCACACTTGAATACACATTAAAAGACGAAACTAAGAGTAGAGTAAAGAATAAATCTGTTGTCATCAAATCTCCATCTTCCTCAAGCTCCTGCTCTTGATCTTCAATGGTCTCCAAGTTACTTTAATCTCCAAATCTCATAAGAACTAGGGTTTTGCTCCTAATCTACTCTAATCTAATCTATTGGAATCCTCCAAAAACTAGCCTCCCAATCCAAGTTAAACTCAAGTATTTATAGTTCTAATGGAAACCCTATCAAGTTAGGCAACTAAGAATCCTATTCTAGCTCAAATTGGACATTAAATAACCCAAATCAGTTGTTGTTTCGCTTAATCGTCACGCCCAAGCGCTATTCCTAGGCCATTTTTGGTGCGCCCCACGCTACACTCAGCGTAAAATCGCTAACCTAGCGCGTATTTGTTGCCTGCTGTTTCTCTCTTCATGACGTCCTTTGGTAAAACAAGCATAACTTTTGATCCGCTAGGAGTTACAGGGACTGCCACCTATCAAATCGAAGATATCGATGAGATCTACTTTTATTCTTTGAGATTTTCCTGATTTGGGCCGGAAAATGGTCAAATTTGGGATTGAAGTAGATGCTATATAAATGGCAAGCATGACAACTCTTAGTTTTGATCTTTGTTGATAAAAAGGCTATAACTCTTGAATCCGAACTCCGATTGGGATGATTAAAGATGTTCCGGAAAGCTAAGAAGTATATCCACAATAAAGTCAAAGTTTTAAGCCAAGAAAATGCATCGAACTAGGTGATAAAAGCCCTGTAATCTTCCCTTCTTGCACTTGCTTGCGTATTTTAGTCCAAAAGATGTCCAAATTGATTTTCCTTGCTTCTTTATGCCAATTTCATGTCATAGCCTACAAAATAACATAAAATGTATAAAATGAACACACAATGCATGCAAAGTAACTATGAAACACAGGTTCAAGCAACTAATTCAAGTAATAGATACCGGATAAGTAAGTATAAAACCTACTTATCAAATACTCCCAAACTTAAATATTTGCTTGTCTTCAAGCAAAAACACAAAATAAATAGATTCAATCTTTAGCAATGAGCCACTTAAACAATGAATCAATATGAATTTGAACAATGGCCTCAAAGGTTACCTCAAATAATAACCCGTAGAAAATTTCAAAACAATGTCATGTTTAAAATTTCAACAACTTTCATTAGCTTCACATCTACTCTTGATCCTTTAAGTGCGTGTGTGCATCCATATGTTCAAACCAGTCATGATTTAGATTAGATCAATCAATACTCATAAAATATTTTCAAAAATGACTTTCAAAACTTCTTATCACATCAATCAACGCTAAAATAGACATAGGACAATTTTTTTCTTGAGGATCAACCGGATATTTAAACATTTAAGCTCATATGAACCCTTCCAAAGTATTTCAAACATACATATTTTCTTTTTTGTATTTAGTGAGTGCGTTTTACGCTCCATCTCACTTTCCACTTTTCATTGAACGAATGTGTTTTACGCTCTATCTAGTTTTCCACTTTTCATTAAACGAGTGTGTTTTACGCTCCATCTTGTGCCTGTGTTTATGGGGAGTGCGTTTTACGCTCCATCTCAACCCACCACATGCTTCAATTATTCAATTCGGGAAGGTTCCAATAATTATTTTTTCAAAAATACCCCAAGATTTCCCCCAAACTTATGTGAGTGCCTAATTTTCACTTCAAATGATGCTCAAATAAGATTTCTCAAGTTGCAATGGTATCTTTCATAAGCATTCAGCCAAAAAAAATTTCAATCCCAACTACCTAAACAAATTGATATGTGTAAAAATTTTCAAAAAATTCGCAAGTATTGTGAAAACCAACTAATGAGTTGAAATATAGACTAAGCATGCTCATCAATTCTCCAAGAGTTAAAATCTCATTAACCACCCACTTATCATTGGCCAAAATCAAATTCCATCAAAACATTGCCCAAGTAAATACTAAACATGATAAATAACGTCCAATCTTGGTGATAGTTAGGATCAACATAGTTGTTGAGGTAATCACCACTATATTGTATTGGTTCAAAACTGACGGTGCATTGATGACTTTGATGATTGCCAGGACAATAGTCACACGTAACTGTCATCCTTCGACTCCTTTGGGCTGCAATAACGTCCAACGTCCTTGAAAATTCTTCAATCTTTGTTGATATTACAGAAAATGCATGAAGTCCATCAATTCCTATTTCCCTTGGTTGAGTCATGTTTGCCATCCTTCGACTCCGTTGGGCTGCGATAACCTCCAACGTCTTCAAATTTGCCTCAATTTGTACTGACTCTACAGAAAATGTATTAAGTCCATCAATCCCTATTTCCTTTGGTTGAGTCAAGTTCGTGTATGGCCATTGATACGCAAAGTCATCCATGGTACCTGAAAAGAGAGAAATATAGGAAGAGAATTAAAAATAAAAATAAAAATGTTTAAATTAAAACTAATTTGATTGAAATTAATATTGATAAAAAATATTAAACTAATTCCCCAAGAATGGCACAAGAAAAAACTTGTTGGGTAAAATCTAATTACGCACAACACGCAAGTATACGTGGTCAACAAGTAATAAAGTGATAAGTTGGGTATCGTTCCCACCGAGAATTATTTAATAAAAATCACCAAATACTAACCCGTAACCAACTCAATCTTATTTAAATGAATGAATTTCAATTTATAAGTAAACTAATTCTAATTACCACTAGTTAAATTAAGATTACGGAGATTTAAGATCACAACTTCACTTATTGCTTCATTTAAGTTAACACACTTCTCATCAATTATTCTCTATCCTGAATTTTTAATCAAGAACACTAAAGCAGATAAAACCACCTCTCGATGCACAATACTCATACTCCTTTAAATCCACAGATGATAGAATTAAGCAAGACACCCTAATTAACTAATCCACTATATCTCTATGTGAATTACAATTAAAAAGGATTTAAAGCATAAGTTCTCTATAAGATTACATATGGCGTAAAGACATATCTCTATCCTAAACACGAATCATGAATTCCATCTATGCAGAATTCACAAACACATGCTATCATGATCAGATCTAAACCTATACTTCATCTCTCGAGTTCATATAGATTATCACGATAATTGATGGCCAATCAATTAAACAATTATGTCCAAATCACAATAGACAATTCTCACAATAGAACATAGTAATTGATAGCGAAGCATATTAAAATAAACTACACAATAAGATCCATTGTAATCTCAAACAAAGAATTAGTTCATTGAATTAAAATTAAGAATCCACACTTGAATACACATTAAAAGACGAAACTAATAGTAGAGAATAGAATAAATCTGTTGTCAGCAAATCTCCATCTTCCTCAAGCTCCTGCTCTTAATCTTCAATGGTCTCCAAGTTGCTTCAATCTCCAAAACTAATAAGAACTAGGGTTTTGCTCCTAATCTACTCTAATCTAATCTAATGGAATCCTCCAAAAACTAGCCTCCCAATCCAAGTTAAACTCAAGTATTTATAGTTCTAATGGAAACCCTATCAAGTTAGGCAACTAAGAATCCGATTCTAGCTCAAATTGGACATCAAATAACCATCCATCGGTACATCCCGCACTATTCCTAGGCCATTTTGGTCGTGTTCACGCTCTGATGGCGGAAAAAATCTTGACGTGGCGGCCGTGCATTGCTTTACAGCAAGCGCGCCTTGGCCGGCATGTTTCCTACTGCGACGTCCTTTGGTAAAATAGGCATAACAATTGATCCACTAGGAGTTACGGGGCTTTCCACCTATCAAATCGAAGATATCGACGAGATCTACAACTTCCGTTCTTTGAGATCTGAAAGATTCGGGCCGGATAAAGGTCAAAATTGGGCTTGAAGTAGATGCTATATAAATGGCAAGCATAACAACTCTTAGTTTTGATCTTTGTTAATTAAAAGGCCATAACTCTCGCATCCGAGCTCCGATTGGGATTATTCAAGATATTACGGAAAGATAAGAAGTATATCTACAATAAAATCAAAGTTTCAAGCTAAGAACATGCATCCAACTTGGTGTTAAAAGCCCTGTAATCTTCCCTTCTTGCACTTGCTTGTGTATTTTAGTCCAAAAGATGTCCAAATTGATTTTCCTTGCTTCTTCATGTCAATGTCGTGCCTTAGCCTACAAAATAATATAAAATGTATGAAATGAACACACATGCATGTAAAGTAACTATGAAACACAGGTTCAAGCAACTAATTCAAGTAATAGATACCGGATAAGTAGGTATAGAACCTACTTATCAAGTCCAAAGTAAATAAATGAAAACCCAAAAGCTTAAGTTAAGTTAATCAAACCTAAGCCCAAGCTATTGATCCAAAAGGATTAGGGTGACCCACGAGGCAACCCATGATCATATGGTTAATCTTGGTGACCAAGATAATTATGTGATGACCAAGAAAAAAGTGTGATGGCCAAGTATTTAAGGTGAGGAGCAAGTTAACTTAGATGTGAGGTAATGAATAGTATCCAGGTGTAATAAGGAGGTGGGATTGGCTATGGACCAAATTACCCTAACTTAGGAAATCCTATAAATAGCAAGCTTAGGATTTCATTAGTTGGTTATTATTTTTTCATCCAACACTTTCAACTTAATTGTTAGAGAGAATAAGCTAGAATAAGCTAGACTTTCATTTGTTAGAAAAGAAGAAGAAAGCTTGTTCATCAAGGGTAAGCCTCCAATGTCATTAGTCTTCCATCTCTACCATTGTAGGTTGATAAGAGAAGTGTTGATTAATGATCATGTATGCTAAGAAATGATAGGAATGAATAATCTAAGGACTTAAGTCCTAATAAGCCAAGAATAAGCACTTCATTCATAGATAAGCTATGAACTAAGGAAGAACTTATAAGACTTGTGTCATGTTTACATGAATGATGTTAGTATGATAAAAGTATGTAAGAATGATGGTTAGAAGACTTAATCTATCATAAGCCTTGTGAAACAAAGTTATATGTATTTTATACTTTGATAAGCTATACACTCATGAAGAATAAGTCATAACTTATCATGATAATAAGTTGATTTAATGTGTAAGTTAAGATGTCAATATGATAGATAGAATCCATTTGAAATGATAATCGAATCATAAGTAATTAAGTTATGCCAGAATTCTAACGATTGGACGATAATCGTTGAATTCGTGAAATTCTCGAATTAGCAATCGAATTTTGATATTGAGCTCAAAATGTTGGTTTTCAATGGGAACAAGTCTTATTTGGCATTATAGAGTTGCGGACTCAAAAATGGCCGAATTCTGACTTAGAACGAAGAAACGAGCGTTGAACATTCACGGACGTTTATCGTTTTTGTTAAAAATGAGCCAATAGGTGAATTTTTACATAACGAAGTCAAAAATAAAAAATTCTTACATGAACACGTAGAGTATATGATTTGTGAGCTAATGGCTTTTAAACGAGCCAATTTGGACTTAAAATGATCAAATTTGGAGTCTGGGAAGTTCGTTATGTAAAGAAAAATTTCTAACCATTTGGTGCACTTGAGTTGGTATTTGCTGGCCAAAATTAAAAGCGTTAATATATGGCAAGCCATAGTGAAAGGTTAATGTGTGTAATCTTTGCGTCGTGCATAGTGTCTTGACCTATTGAGAGTCGTATTATGATAAAGACGACATATAGAATCTGGGACTCATGCCGCATGTGTCATGAATGCAGGCCATACACTCGCTAACCTTGCATAACCGGATGTATGAGTTATATAGGAATGCGCCCGCTATCGATTGCTAACCTTAAGGATTGCATAGTGAAGAAGGTTTGTAAGTAGAGCAAGAATGGTAATGGATTAACAATGAAGTAAAGCTTAATTATAACATTATTAAAGCATTGTTAAACCTTAATTATGATACATAAAGGTTGAAGATAAGTAATCAAACATGAACTAAATGACAAGTTGAGCTATAACAGAACGCCAAAGTCAATAGTAACAAATCTAATTCATGATTTGATTGAGAAGAAGGGTAAGATTTTTTTTAGGAACCTTATATGTTAATCACGACCTAATGTGTTATGTGATGTGATCATCTACTGTAGAGACCTTAAAGACTTAAAGTGAACGTGTAATAATACTAGCAGACGATGAAGGCAAGTAATCTAACTCTTTTCTATGTTCAATCTAGATAAGCTTTCCGGTTCATGTATTCTTACGCATGAATTGTTGTATGAAAAAGTCAAAGCCAATTATTTCGGCTAGACTTATGATATGTTGGATTTCTTATAATCTATCAAAGTATGGCCAATGTTTTACCAAGTTATATTGATGTGGTTTTCAAATGAAGACTGAGTATACTAAAATGTTTTGTCATCAAACGACAGGCACGTGAGGTTGCCACAACTTAAACATACATACGTTTAATGAATGTAGTGTTGATCAACATAGAGTACTATAGGTTGATCACCTAGATGTGCTCGTAAGAAATGTCAGACTTACGGACTTAGTGCGGGGATGTCCTTTTTAAAGAAAGTATGAAATGCTCAAGGTCTTGGATCAAAATTGATGTTTTACTGAATATTGTCATTGTAAAACGTTTTAAAGAAAAGAGAAGTGCTATTTTGAAATGTTGATAGTACTTCATAACTATTGTTCAGTTATTGAAGATATATGATTTGTATGATGCAAGTATAATGTTAAATAGAATTGTTGTACTTACTGAGCTAGTCATGCTCACTCTTGCTTGAACCATATGAATGTAGCTAAGACTGAACGGACCGAAGGATCCAACAAGGATAAACGAAAGGTGAAGGCGAACATGTAGATTACTTATGTAATAGTATAGGATCGTAATGATAATATTTGATCTTATGACAACAACAAATGTAACGGTTATAAAGAACCTGGGGAATGGTAATATTGATTTGCAATATATATAAGACATTCGTTCTTTTGAGGCATTTCAATTGAATGTTTGTGTGAACTGTAGCACCGTGGAGCACCATATGCTGGGTTGGAAGATACCCAGATTTGGGGGCGTCACAATAATCTTCCACGGTTTTTCAATAATCGGGAAGTAGTATAAAAAATCTTAGATTCCAAATTATGCTGAGGGGTCACAAAACCGTGAACTCTTCTCTAACCAGAGTGTTTATCAATCACAAAGACTGAAAACACCCTCCTCACGTACACTAGGTGGCTAGCCTATTGTACCACTACGTTGGGCCGCAACGTAGTGTTTTGTAATGACTATATGCGTTATGCTCGAAACCATTGTCCCCAAAAACATGTCCCCTTATAGGGTTGTTCACCTTAGCTTTTCAACATCTGAATCTGCACCAGAGAAATCTGGTTTGGCATAAATACTCAAGAATGCTTGAATTCCATAAATATTTTTCAACAATCGTCTAGCCGAATCAAATAGTCTAGACCTTTATCAACAATTCAGACATTAATTAAAATAATTTAGCCATGTTAATTGACATTCTTCATAATTTAAAAGAAAACCAAAATTCTTTTATGACGTCATGATAACGTACCATATTGGTAGTACGTTGAGGATTCCACCATTTTGTGACTGTCATATTACATCATACTATAATGGGCTGACGATCTTTCGATCACAACCAACACTAGGTTCGACTGCATTGATGACACCATCGTTTACCATTTTTACACCTTATCAAATGATGCATATGGTCAGAAATACATTTTGAAAATTTTCAAATCATTTATCTTAGCCGAAACAATTAGCATGGACATATAAATAACAGTATTGTTTTTAAACAATACTGTTAAATATTCTGCATTGTTGAACATTGTTGAAGGCTAATGATAATTTATTCTGCATTATCTTAGTCATAATATTTCTTGCTGGGCTAGTTGAGCTCACCCTTTCTTTCACTGTTCTCTTCAGGAAATGAGAACGTAGCCGGGACTAGTCGGGGAACGGAGTGACGGTCCAGATGATAGTATTAGTAGTCCTCACTATTCTATTAAATAGTGTGAAAATAAATATAATGAGGACTCTTTTGAGTGTGGATATTGTCTAGATGACAATATTCTTATTAAAACTCTCAGTTTGTGTTTTGTCGTATTTTACACGACAGTTGTATTATTAAGTTGTATTTGAATTTTATACCATGTATTTGGCGACTCAAGATGGGTGATGTATACCTATTTTGGGGGTGTCACAATATATGTATATATATATATATACATAAAGATATGATCACCCACCACGAAGCACCTCCATGGGGGATCGGGAATGTAAATATATAAAAGCGGTAAATATATATATAGAGACATGATCAACCACCACGAAACACCTCCATGGGGGATCATAAATGTAAATAAAGCAATAAAGACAATCAACTGCTACGAAGTAAACTCTAGGCGAGACGGAATGTAAATAAGGCAACAAAAACGATCAACCGCCACGAAGTAAACTCAAGGTGACGAAATATAAATAAAAAAAGTATAAGGCCCACGAAGTAAACTACGAACTGATGAAATGTATATATATATATATATATATATATATATATATATATATATATAAGATAGAACATACAGGATATATATCGATCCGGGCTCGATTTATCATTTGATAATTTATCGCTATATATATATATATATATATATATATATATATATATATAATAAACGCATAGGATGTAAAATCCGGGCTCATCGAGCAGTCAAATAGCAAGTTTATATATATATATATATATATATATATATATATATATATATATATATATATATATATATATAATAATAAACGCTCTGGATATAAAATCCGGGCTCATCGAAATGAGTCAAATAGCAACGGTTTATATATATATATATATATATATATATATATATATATATATATATATATATATATATATATATAAAAGCGCTAAGCAGCTGGATATAAAATCCGGGCTCATCGAATGAGTCAAATAACAGTTTATATATATATATATATATATATATATATATATATATATATATATATATATATATATATATATAGCAATAAGCGCCTGGATATAAAATCCGGGCTCATCGAACAGAGTTCGACAGCAGTTCATATATATAAGTATATATATATATAAGCAAATAAGCGCTTGAATGTGAGTGAAGCTCAATCAAGGCATAACTCAATAATGTTAGTCCATATATATATATATATATATATATATATATATATATATAAAAGGAAATAAAACCACAGATAGAAGTAGGGCATTTACACACAACACGACTCTCAATGTGAAGAAAGGTGTGTGCAAAGTAGAAGAGAAAGACTTTAAAGTGTGTAAGAAGGCTTACAGTGGACTTCCAAAGAAGACTTCTATAGCTTTAAACAGATGAGCACTTGGCTCCCGCCGATAAAAATATAACTAAATATAAGCTCACAAGTGTTTAAAATTAGAAAGCACTAAGTTTAGGGCATGTACAGATCAAATTGGACAGGGTTTCCTCGCCGTTTTATCTTATAAAATGGACACCCCAAGCCCCTCTATTTTAGAGAGGGGGAGCCAGCAGTACACTATGGCGCAAATGTACATGCGGTTGCAAGGGTGCCGGGTCCTCAAAGTGGGTCCTCTGTCTCAAGAAATGCGTGCACGTGTACAACGTGTTGTCCGCTCGAACTTGCAGAACTTCAATTCGAGCCTCTGATTGATGTGTATAAGACCTTTTACAGAGTGTTATTGTCGAGAGCTACGCCATGACATGGGATTAGAGGTTGTCATAAGTCAAGAAGATGGGACCATGCCCCCGGTCTTCAAGCTTCAAATTTTATCTGGTGTGCTGCCCTGCATAGTAGTCATTTGGGATTGTAACTACTTGGTTCTTGTGGGACATTGTTGTGTAGAATATATGTTGAACTGTTCTGTTGAGATGGCGCAATGTGGGATCGAGGTGGCGAAATAACAATTTTGCCCTTCACCAGGGTTATCTCCGATTTGGGCTGATAAAGTAGTTATTGCTCAAGGTTATCTCTGAGATTGGGCTGCTGCAAGTACTGGATGTCCTCAGGGTTGTCTTTGAGGTGTTCCTGACCTGTCGGAGTTATCTTCGGGATTAGAGCTGAGTGCCTCGGTGTGGTTTCCAAGGTTGAAGCTGATTGCATATGTTGAAATGAGCATCTCCGGGATTATCTCTGGAACCGAAACTGCATTTCTTAGGGTTATCTCTGAGGTTGACATTGTCTTTCCTGGTGTTGTTTCCAGAACTGAGACTGAGTTTCTCAGGGTTATCTCCGAGATGAAACGGCCTTCTCCGGTGTGATTTTCGGTATTGAGTTGAAAGTACATCCTCCGTGGTTTATCTCGAAAAGAGGACTGCCCTCTATAATGTTAGTAACAGGTATGCAAAAAATTTTGAGTTTCTAGAAGTTTATTAACAATAAATTCTATAATTACCCAATAAAGTCATCGGTACACCGAATTAAGTCCGAAATTGATCCAAACCTATATAGGTTGACTGTATAAGTGTCTGTTTGTGTCCTAATAACTAATAAACATATGTGACAATGTGATTAGGTTATGTGTTGACTGCAAATAGTTGTACTATATGTTACGATATATTATTCTAATCGAAAGAACAATCTTATAATTGATAGGTCGTTGTATTAAAGATAAAACTAAGTCGTGTACTGTAAGCAGCAGACCAGGCAAGTATCTTTACCCTTGAATTTACTTTATGCAATGGAAACATATAGGCAAATATCTGAACTATTCTTTGTGCAAGTTTCTAACCCTTTGCATTTACTTTATGCAATGGACATATGTAGGCAAGTATCTTTACTCTTTATATATACTTATGCAATAAATCTGTGTAAGTAAGTTATTGAATTATATTTCGGTTATACAAGCTCTTGAACTCTATTGTTATTGATCATAGTATTCATACAAGTTCTCAAACTTTATTCGTTCATTATTTATCAGTACAGTATTACTGTAAGATTCAAATATATATATTCTATTCGTTAATTTCTAAGTATGGTTATACAAGTGTCCTCACATGGATAATTATTGTGCCTATTGATACATACCTATTAAATTATGGTATGTATACATTGATTAAAAGTTGTCTAAGCTATTTGGCCCGGCTAGACATAGACTTTAAAAATATTATTGAACATGATAGAACATTATTGTTGTCCAACCGAATTATTTTGGTTCGGATTCCAGACTAAGTATGAACATCCCGAATATGGGAAACTTTTGTGCGCCTAAAACGGATATGCTGGACGAAAATATCGTTCGAACATGTAGTATTGATCAATACAGGGCATAACGGGTTGATCACCCCCATGCTCGTAAGTTATGACGGTTTGCGGATGAAGTTCTGTTAAACCTTTTTAAAAATTGAAAACAAAGATCATAGTCTGTCGGCTGCTCTCCAATTATAGTTAGTACGTAGTTTCAAAGTTTGAAATAGAATTGATATGTTGTTTAGTGTTTCTTCAGTTTACTTCATAATTGTTGATTCGTTGTAGAAATGTCATTCAAAGAAAACATTTACTTCTTCCAGCTAATATTTATTATTTGCTATTACTTGTTGGGCAATCAAATGCTCATTATTGCTTTTAATGTAAATGTTTTCAGCTAATTGTGATCAACCTGAAGGTTCTGCCAAGAACAAAGGGAAAGGAAAGCTGACAGAATAAGTTTATGTTATCTTATGTAATAGTTAGACTTAATTAAGATGATAATAATTATTATTTATCATGTAAGGAAATGTTTTAAAGGTCGCGTACTTAGGATTTATACAACTCTGATTATGTAAATTAAGTTTGATATTTATATTATTATTATTCTGCTCAAAGAAATGGTATCGTGAAGCACTGAATTCGAGTTTTAAGCACCTGAAATTGGGGGCATCACAGGTTAGTATCAGAGCTTTAGGGTTAAAAACCTTAGGTGAGGGTAAACCTGAAAGTACTATGTACACAAGCCAATCATGTTTGATGATAAAGCATATACTTTGTAACAATCTTATTCATTTATTAATAAAAAGTATTAATTTATTAATGGCTTTTAATTATCTACATAATATTGTTTTATAATATGTGATAAACCCATAATTTTAAGCAATGCTTTTAGAATAACGATGATGATCATTCTAATGAGATCTAAATTCTTAGAAAGCTTAAAACTAAAATAGTTCCCAATCGTTGGATTACTAAATTGGGGATTAGTGCATCCAGATAGATTGGTACATACATTGCTTGCTCATTAGATGAGGATGATTGATCTCATAATCATTTGTGTGGAGACACTAAAGCAAGTATGTAGGTGCTTATTAGAGAATAAGTTCACTGAACGTGGCTCGTTAAGGAATACCTAATGGAGTTTTACTTGCCTGTCAATAGGAATTCATGTAGTGAGTAGTACAAGTGATCTTTGGACTTGAGATCATCATAGTATCTTGTGTATGATGAGTTATACTTTGACTTATTCCTTAAGACCCTTAGAGTATATCAAAGGGTATGCTTGGGAATAATAAGTTGTACATGGAGATAATGCATGATCAATAAAGAATCTACCACTTCTAGTAAAAGAAGAGAAATGTCCTATGTGATTCAATAAATGACAACCCAGTAGTCCTTAGCCAAGGCAGAATAAAATTAGAAAGGATTTTCTAATTTGCATTATTTGAAGTTGTGCATTTAAGAGTCCAAATATATATAATTAAATAAAATAAGACTTGACAGTAATCTCATGTCTTATATTTAATTGGGACATTGTATGGTGGAAGGATTGAATTGTATGGTAACTATTTACTCAAAGGTTCTTTTTTGATTAATGTTGAAATCTATATTATCTAGAAAGTCGTTAATCGCTAGGGAGACTTATCCCTATTGTAGAATAAATATTATTTATTTAAATAAATTAATATTTTAATATATTTATTTAAATAAGATTAGAATTGTTCTAATTGATTTATTCACAACCGGTTTAATATGGAGAACCTAAAGGGTCACAGCATAAAAGGAAGAATAATTATTTAAGAAGTTAATGGCATAATCATAATAATAAGTTATGTATATTTAATTTAATCTATGGTGATAGAATAAATTAAATAGCTTAATATTATTATTTAATATTTTGGAAATATTAAATATAAATTAATAAGAGGAGTCTTATTATTATTATTATTATTTAATTCTTAAAGGAGTTTGAGAATTAATTAATAAAAGTACTCTCATATATTCCTAATAAGATTAGGATGTTAAATTAATTAAAAGAGTTTAATTAATTATCCCTAATAAGATTAGGGAGCTTAATTAATTAAAGGAGTTTAATTAATTAAAATAAAACCAAATCCTTAATAGTTAAGGAGGGTTGACCACATCTATAAATAAGAGGAGTCTTATTATGGGTGTAGAGTTGTTGCTAACTTTTTCACAACTTACTTGATTCCAATTGTTGGAGAGTACGCTCCCTTTCTATGAGAGATAGAAAAACTAGGATTTTGCCAAACACCCATCTTCTTGAATCTTTCTTCTTCCTTGGTGGATCACCTCTAGAGGCCAAACACTTGGGTGGTAACGTTGATCAAAGGAAGGAACCAAACCCAGTGGATTCAAGTTGAACGCGAAAGGATTTGTAGGTGAACTTGTTCCTGAGGAAGCTCGAATCTTCAAGGATATGATTCTTGTTCTTTATCTTTTCGTTTAATTAATAATTGTGCATAAAGGGTGATCCGGGTTTATGGTTTGTAAAATTTTAAAACTCTGATTTTCCACGTTTTCGCTTAACATAATCAATTTGATTGCGTTCATGAATATTACAAACCTAACAGTGGCATCAAAGCCAAACCTTTATGCTAATTATTAATTGTTCAGATTTGATATGTATGTTGATATGTGTTTAGAACAATTTAATTGGGCATAATTTGTTGTATAAAATTTTAAAAATAAATAAATAAAATAAAAGGCGGAAATCGTGTTTCCGAAAGCCTGTTTTCCGAAAGCTGTTGCATATGATGTAGGTTTTTATAGATATATAGATATATTCCGCGAAGCTAAAGCAAATATATCATATCACTACACGTTTTTTTTTTTGAATAACTTAATTCACATGGATACTTTTGAAGTAATTATCTTTGAGTAAATATATATATATATATATATATATATATATATATATATATAATATACTTAATTATTTTATAATTAAAATATAAATTTTTTAATTTTAATCTTAAAATAAAAAGTTTATTTTAATTTTAAAACTGAATTTCATGCTAACTAATTAGAGTTGGAATTGGATTCCATGATAACTAATTGGAGTTGAAATTGGATTTTATGTTTCTTAAAATAAAGGAGTTTATTTGTTAATAGGAAAGTGAATTCATGTTTCTATAAATAAAGGAGTTTATTTAGATATGGAATAAGATTTCATATTATTCAAAATAAAGGAGTTTATTTGTGAATAGGAAAAAAATTCGTGTTTCCTTTAATAAAGGAGTTTTTTTTCTTAGAATTGGATTCCATAATTAATTAAAATAAATGAGTTTATTTTGATTAAAGATTTTGATTAAAATAAAATAATTTATTTTATTCAAAATAGGATAAATTAAAATAAAAGAGGTTTATTTTGATTTAAATTTGGATTAAAATAAAAGAGTTTATTTTGATTCAAAATTAGATTTTATACTAACTAAATTTGCCCATTAAATGATATCAATATATATATTGAATGTTTATTATTCATGAGATGAATGTTATTTATTGATGCATATGTAGATGTGTATGATAATTAATGGGATTGATTATGGACTATTGACCAATGTGATTGAATTTTATTTTAGTTGGATGCATGAATGTATGGGTTTTATTAAATAGAGTATGTGTACCTCGTCTTCTCTAAATTTTTCTTAATGTAAATTCTAACTCTCTCATATATACTTCCCCTTGACTGCTGATCAAGGTTTCTATTTATTTTAAATAGTTTAGTAATAAGATTAGTTAGAATTATTTTGAAGAATTGGAGATCAAGGAACAAGGAACGCTTGAAGACCAGTTTGTAATGGAGCTCGGGTTTAAATGTAATAGTTATATTTAAATATTAAATCTTGCACCCTAGGTTTGACCTTTTGATTCACTTGGTGGCTCTAGTGAACCAAACTAGAATAAAAGTCCATAATCAATCCGGGTAGAATATAGTATTCTATATGTGCATGCTTATATATATATATATATATATATATATATATATATATATATATATATATATATATATATATTATACAAACATGCTTCGCATGTTAATTAATATGACGCGTATTTTATATAGATATATATGTGCATGCGCGCTAAACAAGATGAAACAAATTAATAACAAACCCCTCAAAAAAAAATTTATTAAGTCCTAAGCGTTCAAAGATATTTGGAATATCGAACGTCGCCTTCTAGCATGATAAAAATAATAGAGTATCAATTAATTATTATAAGTTTGTTGTGTCACCACAAGACATATCTTAATTCTTTGAGATGTTAATTTTATCACATTTGATGTTTATAAAGAAAATTGAACAATGTTGTTTTGTTGTGTCACCACAAGGACAATATTTTTTTTTTTGAATATATGGGGTGCTAGGTTAGACTTAACTTGGATAATTTTGATTCGGATGTGCCACCACTTGATCAAAATAATCTAAGAGGCAAAATACAAGGAGTTACATAGTTGATGTAATTGACAAGAGTTGTCTACCTATTTATTTATATATAGTTTGTTGTGCACACACAAGGCTATATACATTTGAAATGGTATCCTTATTCTCACTAGCAAATCTTAATTAGATTTTGCCGAACTATATAAGTGAGGGTAATATAGTTTGAAGAAAATAGTGGGAGATACCAATTTAAAACAAGACCTAATTTATTTTGATAATTAATAAAAGAATGTATGCTAAAATGTTGTTAATTATAAATTTATTTACAGAATTATACAATGTCTAAATTAATATCACTGCGTAGCATATTAGATGTTAAATTAATCGGACCGAATTAAACGGATTGGTTAAGAAAATTGAGAATAGTTCTCACGGGTGAAAAGCTATCTTATGTCCTCAATACGCCTATCCCTACAATAGATTGCAGATAATGCCTCTGAGGAAGAGATTGCTTATTTTAGAAAGTGGCAAGATGATGCACAGTTGGCTCAATGCATCATGCTCGCATCCATGAGTAACGAGCTTCAGCGTTAGCATGAAACTATGGACGCTCCTACTATATTCCTGCACATCAAGTAGTTGATGGTGAGGAAAGTAAGACTGATAGATATCAGATATCTAAGGAGCTCTTCCGATCTAGAATGACTGAAGGCACTGCAGTAAAGACACATGTCCTAAAGATGATCAATTTGATTGAACAGTTAGGATAACTGGTTTTGTAATGGCTAGAGAGTTGAGCCAAGATTTGATCTTGCACTCACTCCTGGACTCCTTTTCACAATTGTTGTGAATTTTTCATATGAACAAGCTAGATATCAACTTCGTTGATTTGCTTAAAATGTTGAAAAATGTTGAGAGTCACTTTCCAACCAAGAAAGACCAAGTCTTACTGGTAGGGGTCAAATGATCTTCTGAAAAGAAGAACGATTCAAAGAAGGTAAATAGAAAGGCAAAAACAAAGAATAATAAGAACAAAACTGATGCGGATAACAAATGAGTTTACTTCCACTGCAATAAGTCAGGACACTGGAAAAGAAATTGCGAGAAGCATCTTGCAGAGCTAACCAGAAGAAGCTTAGTGAAGTTTCGGTTACAAATACAATTTTGTTCATAATTTAAAATAAATTTTTCTTTAAGTCAAGGTTCTACTTGGGTATTGGATACCTACTTTGGTTATAATAAATATAGATTTATGAAGGGACCAAACAGAAGTAGAAAGATAAACAAAGATAAGTAATCCTATGTATGGGAAATGAAGCAAAGGTTGCTGCATCAGCCATAAGAACTTATAGTTTAGCACAGCCTACATGCAAGTCTATTAAGTCAATAAGTTGTTGTTGTATTCCAGCTCTTGTTAAAAACATTATTTCTATTTTGTTGTTGGACAATGAAATCTTTGGTATTATATTTAAGAACAATTGTTGTTCTATTTATAATAATAATATTTTGTATAGAACTGGAATATTACTTGATGGATTTTTTATACTTGACTTACGTGAAAATAATTTTACAAATTGAACAAACTAGTATAAGAAAAGGAGATGATCATTCAAAGAGTTGAATGGGTGTATTTGCTGAAATACAAGTGTGAATTATTTGAAAGGTTCAAAGAATTCAGAAGTGAAATAAATTGACAAAGTATTAAGATTTTTTGATTAGATCAAGGAATAAATACTTGTGCAATAAGTTTCTAGATTATCTCAAATGGTTTTCTCACAATGGACACCTTCTGATACGCAATAATTGATTGATGTATCTGAAAGGAAAAATCGTACTTAGTTGGATATGGTGCGGTCTATAATGATTTTACAGACATTTCAGTATCCCTCTAGGGTCATATCCTAGAAATGGCTACATATCTACAAAAAGGTAACCTCAAAATCCAGCCCCAAGACTCCATAAAAGTTATGGACAAGAAGAATTCCTAATCTTAAGTATGTTAAGATAAAGGGTTGTCCAACTTATGTGAAAAGGTTTCAAAGGATATGCTTCGGACAAGATTTGACATGTACAGATTTGTGGGACATCCTAAAGTAAGTTTAGGGTATATGTTCTATAATCCTACTTAGCGAAAGGTGTTTGTTGTGAAACACGTTTCCTTCTAAGATAAAGATGTTTATGATTGAAGGGCTAGTGGGAGGATAATAGATCTTGAAGAGTTCAAGAACCACAAAACACTATAAGTCAAATAAGAGGAACTTGCAGATAAACCTATTGTACCTGGCCAGAATCATAAATAACGGAATAGTCACAGAAGATACACAGGAGGTATGGATTCATCATGGATGATGATGATGAGGTATGCATCATAGAAGATGATGATCCAGTTACGTATGATGAGGTAAGAGTTGAAAACACTCAAAGAAATGGATTGAAGCAAGCTGCTCAAATATGGAACATTCGTTTTGATGAAATAATCAAAAGAGTTTGATTTTATCAAAAATAAGAATGAACCTAGTGTGTACAAAAGGGTCAGTGGGAGCGTCGTGACATTCCTAGTATTATATGTTGATATACTACGGATAAGGAATGACATACCAATGCTACAATTAGTAAAGATAAAGTTATCTAAACATTCCTCCACAAATGATTTGGGAAGAGTATCGTTATTGGGGATACAAATCTATATAGATAGATTTAATTGGATACTCGACTTAACCCAAGGAACGTATATTCATTTGATGCTAAAGTTGTTTAGCATGGCAAACTCCAAGAGATGTCTCATATTAATGAGCCATGGAGTGTATCTCTCTTAATAGTCCCCATAAATTAATAAAAGAGAGATCGCATGAGTAACTATCATGTATGCAATGAAATGTACGAGACCTAATGTTGATCAGTCATTTTCTGGAGAAGTTCACTATAAGTCAGTGAAAAACATCTTAAAGTACCTAACCGGCACTAAGGATGTGATTATATTCATGATGGGTCTAAATTAAAACTAGAGGGCTTAACAGACTCAAGTTTTCAGATGAGACCGAAGACAATGAGAAAATCCACTTTAAGGTAAAGTGTTACCTTGAGCGATTAGTGCGATGAGAATTGGAAAGGTTTCAACAAAGAAAGAAATGTTGGTTTAGTGATAAAGACAAAGTATATAACAATAAATGAAGCTACAAGTTGATTGTTTGGATGAAAAGTTCATTACAGAACTAAGAATAGTTCCTAAGTCTCATCTTGGATCTAAACATATGTTGTGACACTTTTATTTGATTAAAGAAATCATTGAAAGATAGGAAATCACTATAGAGATAGTGGATTCTCAAGAACAAAATTACATATCCATTAAATAAAGCTTATCCAATAGCAGGATAATCGTCACTTAGAGAAGAAATGTATGAGATACCATGGCGATTTGCTTTAGTGCAAGTGGGAGATTGAAAGTAGTATGCACACAAGCCAATTATGTTTGATGATAAAGCATATACTTTATAACAATCTTATTCATTTATTAATAAAAAGTATTAATTTATTAAAGGCTTTTAATTATCTACATGATGCTGTTTTATAATATGTGATAAACCCATAGTTTTAAGCAATACTTTTAGAATAATGATGATGATCATTCTAATGAGATCTAAATTCTTAGAAAGTTTAAAACTAAAATAGGTCTTAATCGTTGGATTACTAAATTGGGGATTAGTGAATGGGATAGATTAGTACATATGTTGCTTGCTTTCGTTGGATGAGGATGATTGATCTCATGATCATTTGTGTGGAACACTAAAAGCAAGTATGTAGGTGCTTATTAAAGAATAAGTTCCTTTGAGCGTGGCTCGCTAAGGAATACCTAATAGAGTTTTACTTGCTGTCGATAGGAATTCTGTAGTGATAGTAGTCAAGTGATCCTTGGACTTGAGATCATCATAAGTATCTTGTGTATGATGAGTTATACTTTGACTTATTCCTTAAGACCCTTAGGGTATATCAAAAGGTATGCTTGAGTATAATAAGTTGTACATGGAGATAATGCATGATCAATAAAGAATCTACCACTTCTAGTAAAAGAAAAGAAATGTCTATGTGATTCGATAAATGACAACCCAATAGTCTTGGCGGCAAAAATGAAATTAGAAAGGAGTTTCTAATTTGCATTATTTGAGTTGTGCATTTAAAGTCGAAAATACATATAATTAAATAAAATAAAACTTGACGGTAATTTTATGTCTTATATTTAATTGGGACATTGTATGGTGGAAGGATTGAATTATACGAGAACTATTTACTCGAAAGGTTCTTTTATGATTAATGTTGAAATCTATATTATATGGAAAGTCGTTAATCGCTAGGGAGGCTTATCCTTATTGTAGAATAAATATTATTTATTTAAATAAATTAATATTTTAATTTATTTATTTAAATAAGATTAGAATTGTTCTAATTGATTTATTCACAACCGGTTTAATATGGAGAACCTAGAGAGTCACACCATAAAATGAAGAATAATTATTTAAGAAATTAATAGCATAATCGTAATACACTACTACAAAGTATTAAATAGACAACACTTAAACCACAATGTTTTTATAAAAAATGTTGTGATATTTTTTTTTTATAACATTTAAAAAAAACGTTGTAGATATATATGCAATTAGACCACGGAGCTGAAAACTTAAAATTAAATCCGCTTTCTTTCGCATTTCTCACCGAGTGTCTTCGTCTCTCTCTCTATTTAGCCTCTTTTTGTTCCATCTGGAAAACAAAAGCTAGGGTTTGCCTAGATTTCCTGTAACTCTCAAATCTCTAGATCCATGGCAAAGACGAGCGGAGGGCACACCTTTAACACCGATCGACAGTCGGTTAAACGAAGCACAGAGTCAACCTTAGCACCTAGAGAAGCTCGAGGATTGAACCTGAACCTCTCTAAGCTTGCATGGGTGCTTCTTTGAAGGAGATGAAGCGAAAAGGACAGACCTTAGAGTAAAACCCTTTTCACAGTCTTGCTCGGCATAAAATAGGTATGTGCTTAAGAAGATTCGTTTTGCTCGGCAAGAAGATTTGGCATTATTGAGCTTCTCCCCTTTGGACCAGAGGCCTCTGATATCCTTTTTTATATGCGGAAATCCTTTTTTCGGTTGTAAATGGTAATCTAATTCTGATATCCAGGTTACTGGTTCCTTATCATTTGACTTGGGGATTATTATTATTGTTTTGATTTTATTTGGACTGATAGGTGTTTGTTATGGGTTTGATCTGATATTGGTCCCAGTCTGTATTAAAAAGTTCAGCTCTAGGTTTTTTCGGAATCCATGGCGTGACTTTGATCTTGGATCAGTGGTTTACCCATTTTGGTTAACTTTTTGTCAACTGGATTGGGTTGTGTTCTTGTTGGACAGGTATTGTTCTGGACCACCATGTTCCCTGGTATTGCCGACAGAATGAGCAAGGAAATCATTGCATTAGCCCCCAGCAGCATGAAGATTAAGGTAGTGGCTCCACCTGAAAGGAAGTACAGTGTCTGGATTGGAGGTTCCATATTGGCATCTCTCAGTACTTTCCAGCAGGTTTGTTCAATTACATATAAATTCCCTCCCACCTTATATTCTAATTAAATTGCAGTTTACACTTGCAGCCATTCTTATTAGAGATTTGATTCTCATGTTCCCTACCCCTCCCCCATTTTGTATTCTCACAGTAATGGCATGTGGTGATATGATATACAGAAGCACATTACCCAAATCAAATGAGCTCACAATCATAACTCCTGGTGTAATTTTGGCGTTGGGTACTTTATCTTACCTTTGGGTAACACCTGGTGTGGCTCCTGGGTTCTGGGACATGTTTGTTATTGCTTTTGTTAAAAGAATTTTTAGATCCACTTATAGAAAGGTACTTTAATTGTGATTTACAATTGGTTTGTGTTTCTATGTTTATTTTTTGCTTTTGTTGTTGAATATGAACAGTGGGTTTGTGTGATTTCAGGATGATTGTGTGTTGGGGAAGAAGTTAGGTGAGGGAGCTTTTGGTACAGTTTATAGGGTTTCCTTAGCCAAGAAAGGCTCTTCAAAGGTATGCCATGTTTGATCAAATTCCTCTTATTTATAAATTGATGCATTAGTATGTTTTATTGATGAGTACTTCAAAGAAAAATATGATGAAACAAGTGAGATATAGCTTTAGAATGAAACATACTGGTCATACATAATCTAGTTGTTAGTTAGTTGAAATGTGGATAATTTTGTTGAATATAGGTATTGTTTGTCTGCTTCCCAAATTTCCCAAAGTTTGTTGGAAAGCACTGCATCGAGAAAATTGAGTAGCATATACCTGCATATTTCAATAATTTTTTGGCAGTCACTTCTTGCTCCACGGAGGCTTCTATTTGCTTTTGTGCCTCCCTATCAGATTGCTCATGGGTGGGTTGCCTTCATTTGCTCTCTAATTTTCATTAGTGGGATAGCGTACATTGTCACAAAGCTCACCGATCTAATAAGCTGTGTCATAGGTTTTCTTCCCTACTGAAAATTAAGTCCTAGTTTTCACTTTTTTGTTACTAGTTTACCTAAAGCTTTGGCAAGATGATTTATTCCATTTTCTTGCTCTGTTCTCCTGCAGGAATAAATGCTTATGTTATCGCATTTACTGCATTGGCAAGTGGAACTTCATGGCCTGATTTAGTGGCGAGCAAGATTGCTGCAGAACGTCAAATAACAGCAGACTCTGCCATTGCAAACATTACTTGCAGGTTCCACCAAAAAACTTCAAACTTGATTATGGCCTTGAATATTATGATATTCTAGACATTGGTTGAATTTCAAGAATAATTTTAGAAAAAGTAGGGAAAGTAGAGGTTTAATTTGTGTTTTTTTTTGTTTTTTTTGTGGATTATCAGGTTCTGGTTCCGGTTGGGTTTGGGACAGAGGAAATGGAAGCTGTTATATTGGGACAGAGGAAACACAATCTATTATTTTTGAGGTTCTCATCTCTATGCCCTTTCTCCATGTTTGTTAGTTGTTACTCTTCTCTTTTTCTAAATTCATATGGTACTTCTCATTCACATTAACATATTAGAGAATTACCATGTCTACATATTTGATATATATTTCATAATTTTACCTTTTTCACTTTGTGTTTATAGTTGTACGAGATATAGACTATATAATCTTGTCGACTTATTATTAATATTATGTTCCCAGTGCAGGAAATTCCTGTGTCAGCCACTAGCTTTTCAACTTTGATTCTAGTTTGTTGATGTAATGCCTACTGGAATTGCTAAACTTTTTAATCATGTCCTTAGTAGGTAGTTCCATCTAAGATCAATATAGTTTTATTTTTGTTATGCAAACATATATTTATAAGTTTTTTGCACAGGTTTTTGATGAAGGCATTGGGCAAGACAAGCGATAGGGTACTGCTAATGGGGCACTATAACCTTGATCTGGAGCAAGTTGAGCTTTTTAGTAAATGGATAAAAACATAGAATAAAGAATGACCATCTCTCTAAGGGAAATGATAAATAAGTTACAAGTACAACCATAATGTATATGGCACATTATTGTACCAGTGGTTTCAACTGCTAATAGAAGCAATATTAATGTAATTCTAAAACACTTGATAAATTAAAATACTAGAATAGCCAGACCACAAGTTCTAGAACTTGGAATTTACGTATATGTAAGTAGATTGTGGTTTTTTGGAGCACAAGAAGATTATCTTTCTATATCATGGTTTTAGTTGAGATATAATTCCTGTTTAGTGTCCTAGACACACAAATTAGTTCAACACAGAACCCCGAGTAATTAATACGACTTATGGTCCAATTCTTATCACTCTGCCTCTTCTCAAGCATATTCAAGAGGAGCAGACCTTGGATCTAGATGTGGAAGCCCACATACTCAAATGTACAGCTTACTCAAATGTAGATATCAGATAAGATGGAACCGAGTGCATGTTATGGTTTGTTGACCTGATTGATATCAGAGATTTCAGTGGTGCTGGGCTAGATTTTTATGCAAGAATTGCTGCTTCGGAATTAGGTAAAATTATTTGATTTTCAAATATTGTACTACTTCAAATAACTTGTTTTCCTGTTTAGTTGTTTCCTAATATGCTAAATTTTGTCCCCGCAGAGACAAAGAGGACCTCCGGATCAAAGAGAGGAGTGCTGATCGCAGTTGTTACTGTATTAATAGCACTGCTGCTGCTACTACTACTAGGCCTACTTCTATTAAGAAAGAGACTGCTGAGGAGAAAAGGTAATGCATCTGACATATTCGTTTCACAATTAGAATAAGATAAGAAATAAGAATTACATATGACTTCACTTCACACTTTGCAGAAATATTACAACTCATAATGCAAGAAGTATACTTGAGTTCAAGGAGTTTGAAAGGCAGGATGTGAAACAAAAGATTAAAAAATTAGATGATAAACTTGAAAAGGCAAGTGAACAAGTGGTCATCACATGTATCCAATGATTTTGTTTTAGATTTTAGATTTAGGATTCAATAAAGATCACTGACATCACAAAGAAGTCTGAGGAGTCAACTGATCTGATTCCACAACTGGAAACTGATATGTTCACGGATGTTTTTTGTTTTGACTTCCGATCATGAGTAATTGATTATATATGATACATATTTTTGGACTTGTCTACTTTTGCTGCAACTATGTTTGTCTTTGTTGATTTTGGGCTTGGAACTTCTTAATCTGTTTGTTAGTGAAGTGGGTTTTGTTTGTTATGTCTTTTTGCTATTATGTTGGCATCTAGTATGGGCTTCTTTTTTCTTGTATTTGATTTTTTGCTAGTAGCCCTGAAATTTTGGTCATATGTCTTCTCTAATAATGCTATAATGTTATTATCCATGTTGGCTCATTGAATATCTAAATATCTGTTATCTGATAATTTATATTTCGTATTTTGAATGTCAGACATCAATACCTGACTAATGCAGTGCTGCAGGCCATGAGTGCAAGTGACAGTGATGGTCTAGTAGGTTCTTCAAGGAATGCATTTGATGATGGACTGCTGGATTTACTTGAAGGGAAGCTTACTGTTCTTCGGTTTCAAATAAAGATCAAAGAGGAATTAGAGGCTATTGCTTCTAGGTAATCAAATTCACAATTCAATATAGTAGTAATTTATATTGAAAAGTGAATTTGAGATGTATATATGGATAATTTGGTATATATTTTTTGGATGTAGTAATTTGAAATTGTATTATTGGGATGTATTTTGAATGGTTGATATATTTTGGCTTTAAATTTAAATGAGAATTTAGACCTTTTAGTTATATATCATGGTATTAGCATATTGCATGTGTATTGGTAATATAGGTGAACCACAAATTTTTTTTCTTTTTTTTTTCAAGTTAATCTACAATATTATAAAAACGTTGTGTAAATATGCATAAACGTTATCTGATATACTAAATAACAACGTTTTTATCCAGAAAACGTTGTGGAATTATACCTTCTACAACGTTTTTAAGCATCTGCTAATTTATGAAAAATAAATCTACAACGTTTTTATCTTAAAAAATATTGTGTAATGTGTTTAACTACAACGTTTTAAAAATATTGTGTAAGGGTGTCAAATAGATGATACCCTTAACCACAACGTTTTTCTGACTGAAATCACGTTTTTTTTTGCGTTATCTATTTATTGTTTTGTAGTAGTGATAATAAGTTAAGTATATTTAATTTAATCTATGGTGATAGAATAAATTAAATAGCTTAATATTTATTATTTAATATTTTAGAAATATTAAATATAAATTAATAAGAGGAGTCTTATTATTATTATTATTATTATTATTATTATTATTATTATTATTATTATTATTATTATTATTATTTAATTCCTAAAGGAGTTTGAGAATTAATTAATAAAAGTACTCTCATATATTCCTAATAAGATTAGGAGGTTAAATTAATTAAAAGAGTTTAATTAATTATCCCTAATAAGATTAGGGAGCTTAATTAATTAAAGGAGTTTAATTAATTAAAATAAAAATAAATCCTTAATTGTTAAGGAGGGTTGACCACATCTATAAATAAGAAGAGTTTTATTATGGGTGTAGAGTTGTTGCTGACTTTTTCACAACTTACGTGATTCCAATTGTTGGAGAGTACGCTCCCTTTCTATGAGAGATAGAAAAATTAGGATTTTGCCAAACACCCATCTTCTTGAATCTTTCTTCTTCCTTGGTGGATCACCTCTAGAGGCCAAACACTTGGGTGGCTAACGTTGATCAAAGGAAGGAACCAAACCTGATGGATTCAAGTTGAACGCAAAAGGATTTGGAGGTGAACTTGTTCATGAGGAAACTCGAATCTTCAAGGGTATGATTCTTGTTCTTTATCTTTTCGTTTAATTAATAATTGTGCATAAAGGGTGATCTAGGTTTATAGTTTGTAAAATTTTAAAACTCTGATTTTTCACGTTTTCGTTTAACATAATCAATATGATTGCGTTCATGAATATTACAAACCTAACAAGACCTTAGGCTATAACCTTAGGGCAGAGAAAAACGTTAAAAATACAAATAACTCATATAGAGTTTAAAAGGAGATGAATTAACTAAATTCATCGTAAAACAAAATAAAAATAACCTATATAAAACTATTATTTGTTGTGTGTATATATTATATGCTAATCATAATTTATGTGTAGATGTCAGGAGGGAAAGGATTATGATACCCTCAAATTGTAAAGAAGGAGCCAATCTCCAGAACTGAGCTAATATCAAAGCCAATAGCTAAAATAGAGGCTCACATTGAAGATAACCTTGATGAGGTGGTGATATTGGAAAATATAGAACCAGATCCGAAAACGGTAGTATTGACAGATAGTGATTCGGACACCGAAGTTGGGGCTAATCAAGCATCAAACGAAGTGCAGAATCTGAGGAACAAGGTTTCTTCTTTAGAAAAGTTGTAGGAAATAGAAAAGCTACTAAATAGTCAATTACGAAAGGCATTAATTAAAACAATGGAAGAACAAGATAAGCATAAAATCCAAATTGATCAGATGGGAGCCAAAAGCAACATATCGTGTGCAGCTCTGGGCAAGAAGGGTGAAAGAAAGATGAAAGACCGCGATATAGAAAATTTCGATAATAACCAAGAGAACGCTAACAAAATAGAAAAGTGTACAAACTGTAATAAGAAACATGAAGGCGTATGCAGGAAAGAGAAAAAGATATGTTACATTTGCGGACATGAGGGACATAAGTAGTATAAGTATTGTTTGAATATGTGTGTTCTATAATAAGTATGTCTGTGTAATGTAATATTCTCACTTTTGTATAAGTTGTAGCAGCGAATCCCAACTTTGGTGGTCACAAAGGGATATCGGATGCTTAAGACAGTATGTGTTATGCTATGTAAAGTACTATGAAATAGTTGAATGAATATGAATCTATGTTTGATTAATGAAACAAGTTTAATATATTAAACTTATACGATAAGGTTTAGAATGTAAGTTGATAAAGTATAATTTAATCAGATAATGCCGCCAGGACGCCGAACTCGAAACCAAAGGGTAGAAGAATGTGTTAACAATGCTGGACGACAACAACCAGACCCGATGCAGAACTTTAAAAACATGGTAGCTAAAGCCATTCAGTATAGAATTCCAGCTGCAGAAAATCAGCCAGACAATCGTTTGGCAAACTTCAAAGATTTTAAGGCTGTAGGTGTGACGCCCCCAAAATAGTTATACATCACCCATCTTGAGTCGCCAAATATGTAGTACAAAATTCAAATACAACTTAATAATACAACTGTCATGTAAAATATGACAAAACATAAACTGAGAGTTTTAATACGAATATTGTCTTCAAGACAATATTCAAATCAAATGGAGTCCTCAATACATTTATTATCACACTATTTTATAGAATAGTGAAGACTACTAATGCTAACATCTGGACCGTCACTTCATTTCCCGACTAGTCCTGGCTACGTTCTCATTTCCTGAAGAGGACAATGAAAGCAAAAGGGTGAGCTCAACTAGCCCAGTAAGAAATATTATGACTAAGATAATGCAGAATAATTTATCGTTAGCCTTCAACAGTGTTAAACTGATAAAATATAACAAACATCAAGTTTAACTGCAGCAGAACAAGCAATCCATTAGAAAAGTCAAGTAGAACATAAAATCTACTATCTTCTATGATTTAAAAGGTTTTATTCACTTTTATCGCTGAGACTCAGCTTAATAAATAATCCACATCATCGAATCACCCTTGCACTACGGCCAAGGATATTCTTTAGTATCATGAGCACAAATTATCCATGCACTACGGGCCAAGGATATTCGTGTATTCATCAATGGTCATGATCATGCCAACAACTGTCCATCAATGCACTATGGACCAATGAGGACTTTTACCACATCATTTGTAACATTACGGTCATGATTATACCGAATAATCCCTGGTCATAATCATACCAAGTCCATCTATGCACTACATGCCACAAATGACTTTCAACAAAATATAAACATGAGGATGATGACAATGATATAAGAATTCTATAAAACAAGTTTAAAGATAAATTTTTAAAGATTTATAATTTAAATTATCCAGAAATTAATAATGTCTAGATTGTCAACATGATACTATTTTGTGGAGTAAAATTCAAGAATAATATTGTACCATAAATAATTTGGGCAAAAAACGAATCAATTTTTATCATGAATAGTACCCCGGGTGAATAGTACTCAAGTAAATAGTACCCCGTGAATAGTACTTCGGGAATAGTAACCCCGTGAATAGTACTCCAACATGAAAAAGTTAAAACTTATCAAGAATGCTCAGAATAATATTTTCATGAAAAGATACTGGATGAAGCGCAAATATCAATGATATTCTATTAATTTCATGGAGTATAGAAGCCAACATTTTAACAAAACGAGTATAGAATTCGAAATTTGAAACGAAATAGTATTACTTACATACGACATAGTATGGAAGAAAATATTATTTCAAGCGAATATTGAACAAAAATAACATCCCTTACCTTGAAAAGAAGAGTATTTCAACTGGTATAGCGGAGATATTCTTGAAGAAAACTTTCACTGTTTTCTACGCTCAAAACTTTTTAACTCTAAAGAAATACGCTCAATATTATAGAAGAAAAATTCTCTGATTTTGGTGTGTTTTTCAATTCTAACTTAAGCGCCTATTTATAGAAAAATGCTAGAACGCCATAGGAGACTAAATAATAAAATAATATTTTTTTTTCTATGCACACTTCTTTGAAAAAATTTTAGCCACCACAAGTGGGGCCCATAAATCAACCACCGTTCCTAACAACCAAAAGTGGGGCCCACCATATTTTTAATTAAAAATATTTAATTTCCAAAACTTAAATAATTCATAATAAATAACCCTTTTATCATAAAAATACAAATTTTATGTCCATTCCATACGAAATCGAAAAGGAGAATAGATGCAGGAAGCGTGAATACGGGGAAAGGCAGTGGAACACTGGCGATAACGAGACCAACTTCAACAAGTAAACCAACAAAATCAACCACAAGAGTTCAACATGACAGTTCAAGATACTGTAGCAGCCGGGGATGGAACTCCAGGTATTATTCGAATAAATTTTATTTTCTTATATATGGTTTTTCTATATATAGTAAATTATTTTATAAAGAAATTTTGAAAGTGGAATTTGAATTCCATTAGAAATCAAATTTTCGTTTAATCAGATAGACAAGCTTTATACTGAATAGTTAAAGATCAGTTCGATCGAATCTGATCGAGATCTACTTGTAATGACTGTGTATGCTATTTACCCTAGTGTCCATAAGTTTTGAAATGGTGATTCTGGGGACGGAATCCTTATAAGGGAGGGTGAATGTAATAATCCAATATTTTTAATATAATTAAATAAGAAATTTTTCGTAATTTTTTTTTTTAAAATCAAAGGTGGGAATAAGTGCAAGGTAAAGTGTATGTATATATGTGATAAATAGAAATTTATTTATTACATGAATAATTACAAATAATTTTTTTAAAAAGGAATTATTGATCATTATAAATTATATTTTTATAATAAATTAATTTTGAAGTAAAAATATTTTATTATTTAATTTTCATGAAAATAGGATTAGTGTATATATATACGATATGATTATTAGGATTATTATACAAATTATTTTATTATATTAGTTAAGTTAATTATTTTAACTTAATTAATAATGGTATATAAGAAAGTTATGTCAGATATGGATTCATAACCCTAATTTTGGATTTTGAATAAGGAATGAGAATATTAATATTAATATATTTTAGTACTATGAATATGTACTGTATGTGTAGACTAATAATGGTTGGTCAATTATGGCGCAGTATTAGAAAACCCTAGTATTAAACTGATAAACCCTAGTTCAAAAGTCAAATTCGAGTTTAAGAATGTTTAATGATTGTATTATATGATTAATGACAAGTATTACCCTAATTAGGGAAAACCCTAATTACTAAATTCAGAATCCTAATTTGCTAATTGGAAACCTTAATTGCTAAATTATAGAGTTTAATGTTAATTAGTACACCTAAACCTAATGTACAAGTCCTAAGTGATTAGGAAACCTAATTTAATTAGGGAACCCTAATTCACATTTTGAGAAACTAAAATTTCCATTTTAGCCATAATTACAAAATCCTAGCAAAATGAGCTTATAAAACCTTAGGGTTAAACCCTAAGGGTTGGAATGAGATGTCAAGCTTGCCATTAAAGTTGGACGCCAATTGACTAAAATACCCTTATTACATTATTTAATAGATAACTTGTAGAACTTGCCATAACTTTAGTTGTTGAGCAACTCTAGCCTAGCCATGTGCCTATAAACCAAATATATCAGCCATCTTGCATCACAAATACATTGTATTCAAGTGTTATATAAGGATCAAGAGAGAAAAGTATACCAAATAGCTTATTTGTTCAACAACTTACCACCAATACTCTCTCTCTAAACCCGTGAATTTCAGTAGTAAATCAGTCCCTTAGCAAGTCCCCACTACCATGAATAGCAGATCAGAAACCTAGAATCAAGATTAAGCAAAGAAAGGTATAAAACCTTATTTAAAAATTTGATCTTGGTTCCTATGTTAAATGTTATGTTTTTATGTTTAATAGTGTTGTATATTATGTTAATAGGTGATCTGGGTTGGTATTTGTTAGATCCATAACATCTATAGGCTTGAATATGAAGTTTTTCAAAATCTGGAAAAGTTTGAAAATGTTGTCTGACAACGAATGTCAGACCTCATAGATCTCAGTATGTTTATGTTTTTGGTTGTTTAAATATTTGAACATGTAGTATGCTATGAGATCTGTGTTCTGAAACTTGAATCAAGGTTGACCATGTACAGATTGAAAGTTATGGCTGGTCAAACCTCGTTGACCGACCATGACTTTACAAATCTGGAAAACCCAGATCATGCCCAGAAACGTCTGACAAGATGTTCTTGGGCTCTGATCTGTCAGGTTTTTTATTATTTGGTTATGATGTTGTATCTAAGTTGTAATATGTTGTATGAACTACATGTTTTTTCTTTTAGAACACCTAAATGATAATCATGCTTCATATAGTGGACGGTCAAACCAGGCAAGATGATCACGATTTTTGTTTTCTAGGTAACCCTGAAAACATATGAACGTGATTTCTGACATTGTTTGACCGGACCATATCTGTTGATTCTGTTGTTATTATATTGATATTATGTAATAGATTTATTCTCATACATGTTGGTTATAACCTGAAAGCATTAGATCACTAAAATATCACATGTACAATAAGTAGTGGAAGCCCAAAGTAGGCTGCTCGGTCTGTTCTTCATTTCTGGGAAACCCAAAAAATAAAGAACAACTCTGACAACATGTTCTGAGCCTTAGATCTTGCTCGTGTGTTATGATATGAACCAAAAATTGTTATGAACTTATAGTATTACATATATACAACAATATTTGACCTTAACGTTGCCTAGAAACACATTTAACAGTGAATTAAACTTGGTCAAACATGGCCACTTGATAACTACCTTTGAATGTTCTTGGTGCTCAAGAACACAATAAGTATTTACTTTTCATCGCTAAAACTTTAATGCAGACTGCATTTATTAATTTTAATTATATTAATTTCTAAAAATCATTTAAAAATAGAAATTAATTTCGAAAATTACAAAATTAGTTTTAAAATTTATTTGAAGTTATAAAATTAACTTTTAATAATTTGGCATATTTTTCATAAATATTGGTATTTATTTGAATATTATTGATATTTAATTTATTTAATAAATGTATTAAATAAATTAATTAAAAATGATTTTTTTATATTAAAATTATTTTAAATAATAATAAAGTATATAAAAATATTTCAAGTTCTAAAACATAACTTTTAATTTTTAAGGAAAATTTCATTAATTATTTAATATTAATGATATTAGATTTATTTCATAATTATATTAAATAAATTAGTTTAAAAATGATTTTGATAATATAAAAATCATTTTAAATGAAAATTAATAGTTTAAAAATAATTTAAGTTATAAAATATAACTTTTAATATTTTAAGGTAAATTTCATTAATAATTTTATATTAATGAAATTAGATTTATTTACTAATTATATTAAATAAATAGTTTAAAAAATTTTTTATTGATTTAAAAGGATATAAATGGTTTTAAATATATTTTGAGTTATTATAAATGACTTTTAATATTTTAGTGAATAATACCTTAATATTTAAATATTAATGGTAATTATTTAAAAATGATCTTAAATATTTTAAAAATCATTTAAGGGTAATATTAATACTTTAAAAATATTTTTAGTTATTATAAATAACTTTGATATTTTGGCAATGGTTGCATTAATATTTTAATATTATTTAAATATTAATGATAATAGAATTATCTAATATTTAAATCATTTAATAATAATTCTAGTGTTTGAAAAAACATGATAAATTATAATAATTATTTAAAAATTATTATAAGTTATTGAATAATAATATGACTGATATTTAAATTGTCCAGAATAATATTTAAGATACAGAATTGAGTTTATTAATAATAAATTCGATAATTGCCCGATAAAGCCGTCGGTACATCGAATTAAGTCCAAAATTGATCCAAACCTATATAGGTTGATTGTATAAGTGTTTGTTTGTGTCCTAATGATTGATAAACATATGTGACAATGTGATTAAGTTATGTGTTGACTGCAAATAGCAGTACTATGTGTAACGATATATTATTCTAATCGAAAGAACAATCTTATGAATGATAGGTCGTTGTATTAAAGTTAAAACTAAGTCGTGTACTGTAAGCAGCAGACCATACAAGTATCTTTACCCCTTGCATTTACTTTATGCAATGGAAACGTATAGGCAAGTATTTGAACTATTCTTTGTGCAAGTATCTAACGCTTTCCATTTACTTTATGCAATTGACATGTGTAGGCAAGTATCTTTACTCTTTATATCTACTTATGCAATAAACTTGTGTAAGTAAGTTATTGAATTATATTTCAGTTATACAAGCTCTTGAAATTTATTGTTATTGATCATAGTATTCATGCAAGTTCTTGAACTTTATTCGTTCATTGTTTATCAGTACAATATTACTGTAAGATTCAGATATATATTTTATTCGTTAATTTCTAAGTATGGTTATACAAGTGTCCTTACTTGGATAATTGTTGTACCTATTCATACATAGCTATTAAATTCTGGTATGTATACATTAATTAAAAGATGTCTAAGCTATTTGGCTCGGCTAGACATATACTTTAAAAATATTATTGAACATGATAGAACATTATTGTTGTCCAACCGAATTATTTCGGTTTGGATTCCATACTACGTATGAACATCCCGAATATGGGAAACTTTTGTGCGCCTAAGGCGGATATGCTAGACGGAAATATCGTTCGAACACGTAGTATTAATCAATACAGGGCATAACGGGCTGATCTCCCCCGTGCTCGTAAGTTATGACGATTTGCGGATGAAGTTATGTTAAACCTTTTCGAAAATTGAAAACAAAGTTTATAGTCTATCGACTGCTCTCCAATTATAGTCAGTACGTAGTTTCAAAGTTTGAAATAGAATTGATATGTTGTTTAGTGTTGCTTCAGTTTACTTCACAACTGTTGATTCGTTGTAAAAGTGCCATTCAAAGAAAACATTTACTTCTTTCAGCTAATATTTATTGTTTGCTCTTAGTTGTTGGGCAATCAAATGCTCATTCTTGCTTTGAATGTAAATGTTTTCAGCTAATCGTGATCAAACTGAAGGTTCTTCCAAGAACAAAGGGAAATGAAAGCTGACATAATAAGTTTATGTTATCTTATGTAATAGTTAGACTTAATTAAGATGATAATAATTATTATCTATCATGTAAGAAAATGTTTTAAAGGTCGCGTACCTGGGATTTAGACAACTCTGATTATGTAAATTAAGTTTGATATTTATATTATTATTATTCTGCTAAAAGAAATGGTATCATGAAGCACTACTTGAATTCGAGTTTCAAGCATTGAATTTGGGGACATTACTGAGTTAGAATGAGCTTTAGGATTAAAAACCTTAGGTGAGGGTAGACCATAGGCTATAACCTTAGGGTAGAGAAGCGTTGAAAATACAAATAACTCATATAGAGTTTAAAAGGAGATGAATTAACTAAATTCATTGTAGAACAAAATAAAAATAACCTATATAAATCTATTTTTTGTTGTGTGTATATATTATATGCTAATTAAGATAATTTATGTGTAGATGTCAGGAGGAAAAGGATTAGGATACCCTCAGACCGTAAAGAAGAAGCTAATCTCCATAACCGAGCCAATATCAAAGCCAATAGCTGAAATAGAGGCTCACGTTGAAGATAACCTTCACGAGGTGGTGATATTAGAAAATATAGAACCAAATCCGAAATTGGAAGTATTGACAGATAGTGATTCGGACAGTTGAAGTTCAAATGCAGTCAAGCATCAAACGAAGTGCAGAATCTGAGGAACAAGGTTTCTTCTTTAGAAAAGTTGTGGGAAATAGAAAAGCTACTAAATAGTCAATTACGGAAGGCATTAATCGAAATAATAGAAGAACAAGATAAGCTTAAAATTCAAATTGATCAGATGGGAGCCAAAAGCAACATATCGTGTGCAACTCCGATCAAGAAGAGGAAAAGAAAGATGAAAGACCGCGATATAGGAAATTCCAATAATAACCAAGAGAACGCTAACAAAATAGAAAAGTGTACAAACTATAATAAGAAACATGGAGGCGTATGCAGGAATGAGAAAAAGATGTGTTACATTTGTGGACATGAGGGACATATCTCTCCTCATTGTCCCAACTTTAAGCAAGGTGCATGTTTTATTTGTGGGTTGGAAGGTCATCGGGCGAAAGGTTGTCCAGGATCAGGAAAAGGTGTAGTGAATAAGTAGTATAAGTACTATTTAAATATGTGTGTTCTATAATAAGTATGTATGTGTAATGTAATATTCTCACTTTATATAAGTTGTAGCAGCGAATCCCGACTTTGGTGGTCACAAAGGGATATGGGATGCTTCAGGCAGTATGTGTTATGCTATGTAAAGTACTATGAAATAGTTGAATGAATATGAATCTATGTTTGATTAATGAAATGAGTTTAATATATTAAACTTATACGATAAGGTTTAGAATGTAAGTTGATAAAGTATAATTTAATCAGATAATGTCGCCGAGGCGTTGAACTTTCGAACCAAAGGCGTAAGAATCATAAACAATGATGGAGGATGAAAACGGACCGATCACGAGAACTTTGCAAACATGGTAGCTAAAGCCATGCAGAATGGAATGCCAGCTGCGCGAAATCAGCCAAACAATCATTTGGAAAACTTCAAAGATTTTAAGGCTGTAGGATCGCCAGAATTTTGAGGGATAACTAACGCAATAGAAGCCCAAACTTAGGTTAAGGAAATAGAAAATGCGTTTATAATAACTAGGGTAGCTGAGGGGCAAAAGACGGCTTTTGCCACCTACATGATGAAAGGGGAGGCGGATTTTTGGTGGGAGGCAAATCAAGCTAGGGTAGGAGAAGGAGTGATAGCATGGACTAGGTTTAAGACGCTGTTCTTTGAGAACTATTTCTCCTCCAGTATGCAGGCTAGGACGGAGGTGAAGTTTGTGGATTTGAAGCAGGAGAACATGAGAGTTGCGGAGTATGCCGCAAAATTCAACGAATTGGCTAGGTTCGCTCCACACCAAGTGGACACAGAAGCAAGAAAGGTAAGGAGGTTTGAGCTGGGATTAAAACCCTGGCTCTATAATAAGGTAGTATGGTATTCTGATGATTAATACTTTTACTGACACTCTTGGAAAAGACTATCATATCCGAAGGGGGAAGTGAGGCCATGAGCCTCTATAATAAGAAGAGAAAGAATAAGGGTGAGAGAGCTGGGAAGGTAGAAGCAGGTAGTGGTAGCGGGAATGCAAAAAGAAAGGGGAACAATTTTTGGGAATATCCAGGTTAAATAGGAAGGTGCAAAGAAGAAGGCTATGTAGTGTAAGAATTCTGGGAAGAATCATTCAGGTGAGTTTATTAGTAGTAAGTTTATGTGCTATAAGTGTGGGCAGGAGGGACATATCTCTCCCAACTGCCCCAATCCTAGGATAAACGTACAGTGGGTATTTTTGTGTGGGTCGATGGAACATAAGGTAAAGGACTGTCCAAAAAAGAGAATGGATGCAGGAAGCGTGAACACGGGGAAAGGCAGTGGAACACTAGCGATAACGGGACCAACTTCAACAAGCAAACCAATAAAATCAACCGCAAGAGTCTTCAACATGACGGTTCAGGATACTATAGCAGCTGGGGATGGAACTCCAGGTATTATTCGAATAAATTTTATTTTCTTATATATGGTTTTCCTATATATAGTAAATTATTTTATAAAGAAATTTTGAAGGAGAATTTGAATTCTATTAGAAATCAAATTTTGTTTAATCAGATAAACAAGCTTTATCTTTGAATAGTTAAAGATCGATTCGATCGAATCGATCGAGATCTACTTGCAAATGATTTGTGTGTATGCTATTTACCCTAGTGTCCATAAGTTTTGAAACGGTGATTCCGGGGATGGAATCCTTATAAGGGAGGGTGAATGTTATAATCCAATATTTTTAATAAAATTAAATAAAAAATTTTACGTATAATTTTTTTTAAATCAAAGGTGGGAATAAGTGCAAGGCAAAGTGTATGTATATATGTGATAAATAGAAATTTATTTATTACACTAAAATTTGCAAATAGTTTTTTTAAAGGAATTATTGATCATTATAAATTATTTTTTTAAAATAAATTAATTTTGAAGTAAAAATATTTTATTAATATTTTCCATGAAAATAGGATTATTGTATATATGATATGATCATTAGGATTATTATAAAAATTATTTTATTATATTAGTTAAGTTAATCATTTTAACTTAATTAATAATGGTATATAAAAAAGTTATATGGGATATGGATTCAAAACCCTAATTACGGATTTTGAATAAGGAATATGAGAATATTAATATTAATATATTTTAGTACTATGAATATGTCTTATATGTGTGTAACCGATAATGGTTGGTCAATTATGGTACAAGATATTAGAAACCCTAGTATTAAAAGCGATAAACCCTATTTCAAAAGTCAAATTCGGAGTTCAAGAATGTTTAATGATTGTGTTATATGATTAATGACAAGTATTAGATTATATCCCTAATTATGGAAAATCCTAATTACTAAATTAGGAACCCTAATTTCCTAATTGGAAACCTTAATCGCTAAATTATAGAGCTTAATGTTAATTAGTACACCTAAACTTAATGTACAAGTCCTAAGTGATTTGGAAATCTAATTTAATTAGGGAACCCTAATTCACATTTTTAGAAACTAAAATTTCCATTTTAGTCCTAATTACAAAATCCTAGAAAAATGAACTTATAAAACCTTAAGGTTAAACCCTAAGAGTCAAACCCTAAGGGTTGGAATGAGATGTAAAGTTTGCCATTAAAGTTGGAAGCCAATTGACTAAAATATCCTTCTTGCATTATTAAATAGATAACTTGTAGAACTTGCCATAACTTTAGTTGTTGAACAACTCTAGCCTAGCCATGTGCCTATAAACCAAATATATCAGCCATCTTGCATCAAAAATACATTGTATTCAAGTGTTATATAAGGATCAAGAGAGAGAAAAGTATACCAAATACCTCATTTGTTCAACAACTTACCACCAATACTCTCTCGCTCTCCCTAAACCTACGGATTTTAGTAGTAAATCAGTCCGTTAGCAAGTCCCCACTACCACCAATAGCAGATCAAAAGCCTGGAATCAAGATTAAGCGAAGAAAGGTATAAAACCTAATTTAAAAATTTAATCTTGGTTCCTATGTTAAATGTTATGTTTTTATGTTTAATAGTGTTGTATATTATGTTAATAGGTGATCTGAGATGGTATTTGTTAGATCCATAACATCTATAGGCTTGAATATGAAGTTTTTCAAAATCTGAAGTTTGAAAATGTTGTCTGACAACGAATGTCAGACTTCATAGATCTCAGTATGTTTTTGATTTTGGTTGTTTAAATGTTTGAACATGTAGTATGCTATGAGATCTGTGTTCTGAAACTTGAATCAATGTCAAACCATGTACATATTGAAAGTTATGGCTAGTCAAACCTCGTTGACCAACCATGACTTTACAAATCTGGAAAACCCAGATCGTGCCCAGAAACGTCTGACAAGATGTTCTTGGGCTCTAATCTATTAGGTGTTTGATTATTTGGTTATGATGTTGTATCTAAGTTGTAATATGTTATATGAACTACATGTTTATGCTTTCAGAACACCTAAATGATAATTATGATTCATATATGGATGGTCAAACTAGGCAAAATGATCACGATTTCTGTTTTCTGGGTAACCCCCAGAAAACGTATGAACGTAATTTCTGACATGGTTTGACCGGACCATATCTGTTGATTTTGTTGTTGTTATATTGATATTATGTAATAGATCTATTCTCATTCATGTTGGTTACAACCTGAAAGCATTAGATCACTAAAATATCACATGTACAATAAGTAGTAGAAGCCCAAAATAGGCTGCTCGGTCTGTTCTTCATTTCTGGGAAACCCAGAAAATGAAGAACAACTCTGACAGTATGTTCTGAGCCTTAGATCTTGCTCGTGTGTTATGATATGAACCAGAAATTGTTATGAACTTGTAGTATTACATTTATACTACAATATTTGACCCTAAGCTTGTCCAGAAACACATTTAACATTGAATTAAACTTGGTCAAACATGGCCACTTGATAACTGCCTTTGAATGTTCTTGGTGCTCAAGAACATAATAGGCGACACTTTCTATCGCTAAAAGCTTTAGCGACAGACTTATTAATTTTAATTATATTAATTTCTAAAAATTAATTAAAATAAAAATTAATTTTGAAAATTACAAAATTAGTTTTAAAAATTATTTGAAGTTATAAAATTACCTTTTAATAATTTGACATATTTTTCATAAATATTGGTATTTATTTGAATATTATTGATATTTAATTTTTTTAATAAATGTATTAAATAAATTAATTAAAATAATTTTATTATATTAAAAATCATTTTAAATAATAATAAAGTATTTAAAAATATTTTAAGTTATAAAACATAACTTTTAAAATTTGAAGGCAAATTGCATTAATTATTTAATATTAATGATATTATATTTATTTAATAATTATATTAAATAAATTAGTTTAAAAATAATTTTAATAATATAAGAATCAATTTAAATGAAAATAAATAGTTTAAAAATATTTTAAGTTATAAAATATAACTTTTAATATTTTAAGGTAAATTTTATTAATAATTTTATATTAATGATATTAGATTTATTTAATAATTATATTAAATAAATAGTTCAAAAATGGTTTTATTGATTTAAAAATCATTTAAAAAGGATATAAATGGTTTAAAAATATTTTAAGTCGTTATAAATTACTTTTAATATTTTAGTGAATAATACCTTAATATTTAAATATTAATGGTAATTATTTAAAAATGATCTTAAATGTTTTAAAAATTATTTAGGGTAATGTTAATGCTTTAAAAATATTTTGAGTTATTATAAATAACTTTGATATTTTAGCAATGGTTGCATTAATATTTTAATATTATTTAAATATTAATGATAATAGAATTATCTAATATTTAAATCATTTAATAATGATTCGATATTTGAAAAATTATGATAAATTATAATAATTATTTTAAAATTATTATAAGTTATTAAATAATAATGACTGATATTTAAATTGTCCAGAATAATATTTAAGATACAGAATTGAGTTTATTAACAATAAATTCGATAATTACCCGATAAAGTCGTCGGTACACCGAATTAAGTCCGAAATTGATCCAAACCTATATAGGTTGACTGTATAAGTGTCTATTTGTGTCTTAATGACCTATAATTATATGTGACTAGGTTATGTGTTGACTGCAAATAGCAATACTATGTGTTACGATATATTATTCTAATCGAAAGAACGATCTTATGAATGATAGGTCGTTGTATTAAAGATAGAACTATGTCGTGTACTGTAAGCAGCAAACCAGGCAAATATCTTTACCCCTTGCATTTACTTTATGCAATGGAAACGTATAGGCAAGTATCTGAACTATTCTTTGTGCAAGTATCTAACCCTTTGTATTTACTTTATGCAATGGACATGTGTAAGAAAGTATCTTTACTCTTTATATCTACTTATGCAATAAACCTGTGTAAGTAAGTTATTGAATTATATTTCGGTTATACAAGCTCTTCACCTCTATTGTTATTGATCATAGTATTCATGCAAGTTCTCGAACTTTATTCGTTCATTGTTTATCAGTACAGTATTATTGTAAGATTCAGATATATATATTTTGTTCGTTAATTTCTAAGTATGGTTATACAAGTGTCCTCACTTGGATAATTTTTGTACCTATTGATACATACCTATTAATTTCTGATATGTATACATTGATTAAAAGCTGTCTAAGCTATTTGACTCGGCTAGACATAAACTTTAAAAATATTATTGAACATGATAGAACATTATTGTTTTCCAACCGAATTGTTTTGGTTTGGATTCCAGACTAAGTATGAACATCCCGAATATGGGAAACTTTTGTGCGCCCAAGGCGGATATGCTGGATGAAAATATTGTTCGAACATGTAGTATTGACCAATACAGGGCATAACGGGCTGATCACCCTCGTGCTCATAAGTTATGACGGTTTGCGGATGAAGTTCTATTAAACTTTTTCGAAAATTGAAAACAAAGTTCATTGTTTGTCGAATGCTCGCCAATTATAGTCAGTACGTAGTTTTAAAGTTTGAAATAGAATTGATATGTTGTTTAGTGTTTCTTCAGTTTACTTCACAACTGTTGATTCGTTGTAGAAGTGCCATTCAAAGAAAATATTATTGGCAATGTCTAAGGAAGTTCTGTATCGGAAAGCCCTCTCTTTCCTGGGAACGACCTAGTTGTCAATATTGTGATTCTGTAATATTATTTGTGAATAATTAATTAATAATTCATATGTTAAGGATGCAGATATAAATGAAAAAATTAATGTTGAGATGTTTTGTCAGTATTTTGTCGGAATAGTGGTATTAAAAATCATCCGTATGTGGATTTCGGTCACTTTCTTTTGGGAATTTGGAAAAACTTTCTTCTATAAAATTGTAGAGAATTAAATTTTCTATGCAAAAGGGCTATTTATTATGAATTATTGATGTTTCATAAATAAATATTTTTATTGAAAACATGGGTGGGCCCCACTTTTGGTTATTGTGGAAAATGTTGAATTTGGTGGGCCCCACTGGTGGTGTGCTGAATTTGGTCAAGAAGGTGTGCGTAGAATTTTTTTTAAAGAATATTAATATTTTATTAATTTAGTCTACTTTGGCGTTCTGGCATTTTCCTATAAATAGGGTGCTTAGTTAGAATTAAAAATCCCACCAGAATCTGAAGTTTTCTCTCTCTATAATATTGAGCGTATTTTGTGAGTATTTAGATACTTTGAGAGTTGCTATTCAGTGCAAGTTCCTTCAGCATTATATCTGATATTTCAGCCAGAAGTACTATTCTTTTGAGGTAAGGGATGTTATTTTCTTCGTAAATAATATTATTTCTTTCAATATCATTATACCGAAATATTGGTATGAATTTTATTATGAATTTTTTAACCTTTTCATGTCGAGGTTACTATTCATGTATACGACACTATTCACGTATACGACGCTATTCACGAATACGGTACTATTCATGAAGTATGATCATGCCAACAACTGTCCATCAATTCACTAAGAGCCAATAAGGACTTTTATCACATCATTTGTAATATTATAGGTCATGATTATACCGAATAATCCCTGGTCATAATCATACCAATCAACAGTCCATCTATGTACTACGGGCCAAAGATGACTTTTATCACAATATAAGCATGAGGATGATGACAATGTTATAAGAATTCAATCAAACGAAATCAATGATAAATATTAAAGATTTTTAATTTATCTAGAGTTTAAAAATGAAACGCCCTAAAATTCATACAATTCAATTATCGACTTGGTCGTTAATAACACGTCTAACTTCTAATTTTTACATCATTATTCGATGCTAAACTTAATAAAATGCGGAATAATTTAAACTTTTCTATCTTATTACTTTAATTCCCTGAATCAAAAACTTTATCATCTACACATCTCTGAATCAAGTTATTTTATGATTTGCTTCATCAAAGTTATTATATAGAATCTTACATTTTAATCTGATAACCTTTACATACCAAATAACCCAAACTTGACAGTTTATCGTTACATAATCATTGTAACTTATCAAGTACATTTCTCAAAACCTTTATCTTTACCTACCTTTAAACCATACTTAGCTTATTACTCAACTTATCAGAGTTAAAACTTACATCCAGGTTCAATACCCTTTCATACAATAAACAAAACTTAAACTTTATAACTCAACATCTATTAAATATTATATATTATTTGGAACCCTAAACATGGTTCAAATAATAATAATTCAGCCAAAGTGTATAAATCTTCAAGTATCACATCTGATTTATGTCTTTCAAGTAGCACATAACCTTACCTTGAATCTTTAACCTGCAAAAGTGGTTATTTGCAAGGTTGAGCTCGACAGCCCAACATAATCTAACAGTTTTTATGCATCACGTAACACATAATAACATGCTCAACATATATCTCATAAACATTGGACTAACATAACATGCATGCTATAGTTCATATAACAAGTATAAAGATTGAGTTCCTTACTCAATCAACATGCTTTACTCAATCAACGTAGTCATAAATTAACTTTAACATTTCATACTTTCAACATATATATAACACATCATTCTCTTTGCAATAAAGGTTTAAAATAGTTAATCATCAAGTTCACATAGCAAATAGGAACTAAAAGACTTGCCTTGATAGTTGTTTACCAATAACAGTTTAACAACGGTAAAACTATGTATTTCACCACTATACTTGGCAAGTTTTATTTAATACACTATTGAACTTTTAATTTTTCGAATTACATCACTGAACTAATTATTATTTTACAATTAAGTCATTCTGTTAAAAAAATTTGACAGACGTTAAAATATTGCTTATGTGGCGCTGACATGGGAAAAAAAAATTAAAAAATATTGCTTATGTGGTAAAAAAAGTCAAAAATAGATTTTAAAAATAAAAAAATACTCATTTTAAAGTTTTAAAAACAGATATTTTTAAAACCAGTTTTTTAAAAAAGATTTTTTTAAAAATGATTTTTTTAAAAATAGATTTTATATTTTTTTTAAAAAATAGGTTTTTTTAGAATTCTATTTTAAAAATAGATTTTAAAAAAATAGAATTCTATTTTTTAAAAAATATACTTTTTTAAAAGCAGATTTTTAAAAATATATTTTTTTAAAAATAGATTATTTAAAAAATGGAATTTTTAAAAAAGCAATTCTATTTATTAAAAATTACATTTTTTTAACAAAATCTGTTAAAAAAATGCTATTTTTTTAAAATTACATTTTAAAAAATTCTATTTTTTATAAAAACATTTTTAAAAAAATTACATTTTAAAAACATTTTTTTTTTAAAAATTCTATTTTTTAAAATTACATTTTTAAAAAATGCTATTTTTTAAAAAGTTCAGCTTTTTAAAAATTCTATTTTTAAAAAAATTCTAATTTTTTAAAATTACATTTTATAAAAAATTCTATTTTAAACAAATTCGCATTTTTAAAAAGTCTGCTTTTTTTAAAAAAATCATTATTAAAAAAATCATTTTTATTTTATTATGTTTTTGTTATTTTAAAACTTTAAAATGAGTATTTTTTTTTATTTTTAAAATCTGGTTTTGATTTTTTTTGCCACATAAGCAATATTTTTTTTTGCCACGTCAGTGCCACATAAGCAATATTTTAACGTCTGTCAAATTTTTTTAACGGAATGACTTAATTGTAAAATAATAATTAGTTCAAATGATGTAATTGAAAAATTAAAAGTTCAGTAGTGTATTAAATAAAACTTGCCAAGTATAGTGGTAAAATACATAGTTTTCTTGGATTAACAACTTCTGATTATCTGCACTTCACGTGCCCTACACAATTATATAATCATACACATCAACTATTAGTCACATAGCAACGCATAGTAGTTGTAATGTAAACTTTACTCTATATCCTATAACCCTTCTTATTAATCAATACACAATGTTCAATTTTATTGTGTTAACTTTCGACTTATATATCACTGTATTTCATACTCGAAGTTTATTCAAGTGTTTAAGTCTTGCAATCATTAACATTTGTTACGGCATTTCCACGTTCATTCGTCACACACCCGATTTGTCTCTCTTGTGTATGCTTAGTATGCTTATACAACTTATCTAATACATCATTTATTAATGTTAAGAATCATTATGTTTACTAACATTCATGTTTTATAACTTAGAACAACATCTTTTATCGTCAGAAGCACTACACTTGCATACGTGCATACCCGACGCCCTGCGATTGTCCCTGAAAACACAACAACCTTAATGATGACCATTTTGACCCCTGTTCTCGACCTCAAATTGAAACACTTAAAGAATAAAAGTTGTATTACTATTTGTCCTCATTCCGGATCATCTTGAATTGCCTCAATCGGAGTTCGTATAAAAATGTTATGCCTATTTTACTAAAATAGGTCAAAATAGTCACACCTGACATACTTTGGGCCTAGTTGAGCCCAATTAATCCTTAGGCGCAAAGACAATTTGGGCCTCAAATGACAAACCCAGTAGCAATTGCAATACGTTAAGCGAAAGCAGGACTCTAAGTTCAATGTTCTTGTAATTTTTGACCCTTTTCTCCTATTAATCTTCATAACTTGAGTTATACACATTCAAATTAGTCCGTTTTTGATTTTATGGATTCATAATTCATAGAACTACAACATATTAGAATTATAACAATTTATAGAAACATTAACCAACCTAAATCTTGACCGAAAACACATGTTCATACTTTATTTTTATGTTTTAACATGTTTAGTGAATTCATTCACTACGAATTCATTTCTTAACCAAATTGATTCATTCAACTTGCGTTCTTTTTGTTTTTTATCATACTAACAACATCTATTAATAATTTTAGATTATATACATTTTCTAACCATCAATTTAAGCCTTAAAATAGACCAAAATACATATACTAAGCCATAAACTAAATTTGTTCTTCTAACACTTGTTTCCATGAATTTGATTACATGTAAACCTATTATAGATTACATATAACTAATTATACATACTAATTAGCATATATAATCAATCTCTTAACAATCTAACCATAGAAATCCAACTTTTCAAAGAAAACTCAAGAAGAATAATACTAAAAACTCAAAGCTAGATTGTTACCTTTGATTAGCTATAAAATTTTGAACAATCTTCTTGTTTCTTCCTTCCATAATTCTTACAAATTTCTTCTCTCAATTTATAGAGAACTTATTCTCTTTCTCTCTTCTTTCTTCTCTCTTCTTTCTTCCTTCTGTTCTTTCTTAGGCTTAAGCCAACGTAAAACTAAAACAGATGCTAACATAAAAAAAAACAAAACTGACGTATAATAATAAGGCTACTAAATACATATCAGTTATTTTTATTTTAAATTTAAAAGTAATAAGGTCTTGTTTGACAAAACCTATTAAAAAAATGACTTAATCATTCCTTAAGCCTTGTTTGGCAAAACAAGATTAAAATAAGAATTTCAAAAGCACTAAGGCTTTGTTTGGTAAAACCAAATTAAAAATCTTTTAATTTATTTTCATAAGTCATTTATAATATAGTTTATTGTCCCACATTGTTTACTTGGATTTCTATATCCAATCTTAATTAAATAAACAAAACTAATTACCACAAAATTATAATTTTTATTATAATTTTACTTAATAAATTAACATATCACTTTAATTACTAAATTAAATTAAAACAACATTCTATCAAACTATATAAACCTTAACAACTCTCTAATGTAGTTATTAAGTTAGATTAGATTATTATCTCATAAATTTAATTCATCACTCTTTTAAGTTAATTTCTATAACTCATGAATTATTTACTTACTAATAAATAATCCAACAAATATCTACTAAACAACAAACACATGAATTAAAAATATTTATTTAATTCAATAAATATTTGAAAGTATAAATAAAATTCTGGATTGTTACAAAAAATATCCAAATTGACAACATGATAACTGCTTTGTGGAGTAAAATTCAAGAATAATATCCATGAATCAAAAATAATTTGGACAAAAAGAAAATCAATTTTTTGGGTGAATAGTATCCCGTGAATAGTACTTCATGAATAGTATCTCATGAATAGTACCCTGACATGAAAAGATTAAAATTTATCAAGAATGTCCAGAAAAATATTTTAGTGGAACGATACTAGTTGAAACGCAAATTTTAAGGATATTTCACTAATTTCAAGGAGTATAGAAGTAATACTTTAATAAAATGAGTGTAGAAATCATTATTTGAAATGAAATAATATTACTTACATACTATAGATGTGACACCCCCAAAATAGGTATACATCACCCATTCTATGTCGCCAAATACACTGTACAGAATACAAATACAAACTTAAATATACAACATGAGCTGTGAGTTTTAATACAAATATTGTCTTCTAGACAGTATTCAAACTCAAAATAAGTCCTCAATACATTTATTATCACACTATTTCACAGAATAGTGATGACTACTAATGCAAACATCTGGAACATTACTTCGTTCCCCGACTAGTCCCAGCTATATTCTCATTTCCTGAAGAGAACAATGAAAGCAAAAAGGGTGAGCTCAACTAGCCCAGTAAGAAATATTATGACTAAGATAATGCAGAATAAATTATCGTTAGCCTTCAACAGTGTTAAAATGATAAAATACAATAGACATCAAGTTTAACTGCAGCGAAACAAGCAATCCATTAGAAGAGTCAAGTAGAGCATGATATCTACTATCTTCTATGATTTATTATCAATAGTTTTATCGCTGAGACTCAGCTTAATAAATAATCATCGAATCACCCTTGCACTACGGCCAATGATATTCATTAGTATCACGACCACAAATTATCCATGCACTACGGGCCAAGGATATTCGTGTTTTCATCAATGGTCATGATCTTGCCAACAACTGTTCATCAATACAGTACGGGCCAATGAGAACTTTTACCACATCATTTATAATATTACAGTTATGATTATACCGAATAATCCCTGGTCATAATCATACCAAGTTCATCTATGCACTACGGGCCAAAGATGACTTTCATAACAATATAAGCATGAGGATGATGACAATAATATAAGAATTCAATTAAAAGAAAGCAAAGGATAAATTTTTAAAGATATATAATTTAATTTATCAAGAATTCAATAATGTCCAAATTGTCAACATGATACTGCTTTGTGGAGTAAAATTCAAGAATAATATTGTATCAAAAATGATTTTCATCGAAAAGAAATCAATTTTTTGTCATAAATAGTACCCCGAGTGAATAGTAACCGAGTGAATAGTACCCTATGAATAGTAACTTTGTGAATAGTAACCCTGTGAATAGTACTCTAACATAAAAAAGTTAAAACTTATCGAGAATACTCAGAATAATATTTTCATAAAAAGATACTGGATGAAATACAAATATCAAGGATATTCTACTAATTTCATGGAGTATGAATATTAAATGAATATAATATTGAACAAAATAAAATTTCTTACGAATACGAAAAATAATATCATAAGCGAATATGAAATAAATAATACCCCTTACAAATATTGAACGAAAATAATATTCCTTACGAATATTGAACGGAAATAATATTCATACGAATACGAAAAATAATATCTCTTCAGAATATGAAATAAATAATACCCCTTACGGATATTGAACGAAAATAATATTCCTTTCTAATATTGAACGAATATAATATTCCTTACGAATATTAAAGGAAGATAATTTACCTTACGGATATTGAAAGAAAATAATGAATATTGAACGATAATAATTTTCATACGAATACGAAAAATAATATCTCTTCATAATATAAAAAAAATAATAACCCTTACCTTAAAAAGAAGAGTATTCCAACTGGTATAGCGGGGATATTCTTGAAGAAAACTTTCACTGTTTTCTACGCTCAAAGCTTTCTGAAACTTGAAAGAAATACGCTCAATATTATAGAAGAAGAATTCTCTGATTCTGGTGTGATTTTCAATTCTAACTAAGCATCCTATTTATAGGAGAATGGAAGCATACTATTTAGAAAATGTTAATCACGGACGCACAGTAGAATTCATACGAATTCTTCACGGACGATTCCTTCGGTCGAATTTTATGAAAATTTGATTTACTATACAACACTATGCAATAAAATATTCTAATAAAACAAAAACTTTAAATATAATATAATATATTATATTTATAATCTAATAAAATAATTCTTAATATATATATATATATATATATATATATATATATATATATATATATATATATATAACATACCAAATACATGATTATTTCAATTTCATCCACCACCACCACCACAATTTCTTCACTTTCCTCATTCCTGACACACACATATATGATATATATATATATATATATATATATATATATATATATATATATATATATATATATCACATGCACACACTTTATATAATATACACTCCCTCCCATCCAATTAATCTTCCCCCACCCCCCTTTTTCTTCTTTGTTTTCATCCCATTCAGTATAACATATTCATACACACATACACCACACACACTCACATTCAATTTTCCACCAACATGTCACTCTCACACACATCACATTCATATATATCTATATATATATATATATATATATATATATATATATATACTCCATTCTTCTTCACCATTTCCACCACTACATCATTTCATCCTTTCATCAATCCATCGGTGAATATCATCCCCCCTCCCATTTTTCATCTAACATGTGGGCCCCACATATGTCCCCCCCCCACCAATAACTTTCTATCGATTATTTTGAAAAATGGGTAAATGAGAGTCCAAATAATAAACAAAATTTACAACAAATAATTCATAAAAATTCCCTCAATATTTTTAACAATCTTTATTCATAATTATTATAACTCGCAATATTAACAACCAGATCGTTCTCAGGAAAGAGGGGGCTTTCTAATAAGGATTTCTCCCTATTGGCGTGCAATTAGGTGACCAAACCTCTCCTCGACAGAACTTAATAGAAATCGTCAATATCGTCTCAATTATTAATTTAATAATATATAAAATATCGACAATAATTGAATCAAATAACGTGAGATACTATACAGCAATTATTGTAGCAATAATTGAAGAAAAATGAGTGACTTCTCAAGTAAGCATCAATAATCAATACCGTGTGCTACTATGCAAACACACGTATTACTATACGTTTATCACCGGGTATTTCAACAGTTTAATGGTAAAACTTTCACCGTTATTTTCATAAAAAAGATATTTCTATCGTTTTCTCATTCTGACAATAATTTCGTTGTGGGGTCCACCAATGATTGTGTCGTCGTATGAATATTCCTTGTTAAAATGAATATTCCCTGACTAATCGAATATTTTATGATAACTTGCATACTTTGCAAAATTTATAAATACTACCCACAACTATAACATTATATCAAATCCACAGCATAATACTTAAAAAAATATTTTGAGAAAAATAATCTTTATTCACAAAATTCAGGGTTTTACAATCTCCCCTCGAAATTAGGGTACGTACCTGGTATGTCGAAGAGGTGAGGATACCTTGATTTCATTTCAGATTCTAACTCCTGAGGTATAGCCTTTGAACGCAGAATATGCTCCTTCTTATCCAATATTTTAACAGGAACCTCTTCATATGTTAAATCTTCTGCTATTTCATCTGGTTCTAACTCAATAATATGGTTTGGGTCTTCCACATATTTACGTAACATGGATATATGAAAAAAAAATGTTATGAACACGCGACATACTTGGCGGTAAGGCGAGTCTATAGGCCACAGTTTATACTCGATCGATGATTTCAAATAGACCAATAAAGTCGAGGGTTGAGATTCCTCTCTTCGTCGATTATTGATTCTAGAATAATGCCCTCTTGAACCTTCTTCTTCACATTCATAAGCTCTGAGTTTGTAGCTTGAGAGGCTTTAAATTTATTGATTAAAGTCGGTTCTAATTGTATATTCGCTATCTTCACGTAAGTTCTTGGAGTCTTTAACTCTATCTCCATTTTTATAAGTCGTACAAAATGGGATTTTTGTGTTAACAACGTCGTACTCGTAGACGTATACGATCTTCTACTCAACGCGTCAGCTACGATGTTCACTTTTCTAAGATGGTATTAAATGGTATTTTCGTAATCTTTCAGCAGCTCGAGCCAACGACTTTGGCGCATGTTCATTTTGGGTGAAGAAATATTTGAAGGTTTTTGTATCGGGTTCAAGGTCGATACAAAATTCAATTTCATGCTCTGGGGGTAGGCTAGAAAGTTCTTCAGAGAATACGTCAGGAAATTTATTAACAATAGAAATATCATTCAAAACTGACGCATTTTTGTTTAAATCCGTGACATGGGCTAAGAAAGCTTAACATCCGTTTTTCAATAAGCGAATAGCTTTATAGCTTGAGTTGACAGTGATTGATTTTAATTGTTCGGTTGCTTGAATTCGCATAATAGGTTGGTTAGGAATATGAAAGCTAACAACCTTACGAAATATATCAATTTTTGCATGATAAGTAATTAACCAATAAATCCCTAAAATTGTTAGGTTTGTAATATTCATGAACGCAATCAAATTGCACAAAATTAGCGGAAGCATAAAAAATTAGAGTTTAAAATTTTTACAAACCATATACCCGGATCATCCTTTATGCACAATTATTAATTAAATGAAAAGATAAAGAACAAGAATCATACCCTTGAAGATTCGAGCTTCCTTAGGTACGAGTTCACCTCCAAATCCTTTCGCGTTCAACTTGAATCCACCGGGTTTGGTTCCTTCCTTTGATCAACGTTAGCCACCCAAGTGTTTGGCCTCTAGAGGTGATCCACCAAGGAAGAAGAAAGATTCAAGAAGATGAGTGTTTGGCAAAATCCTAGTTTTTCTATCTCTCATAGAAAAAGAGCGTACTCTCCAACAATTGGAATCACGTATATTGATATCTGATATAAGACTCCTCTTATAAAGATATCAGTTAACCCTTCTAATCTAATTAGAAAATAGGGTATTATTTAATTAATTAAATTATTTTAATTAATTAAGCTCCCTAATCTTATTAGGGATAATTAATTAAATTCTTTTAATTAATTTACCTCCTAATCCTATTAGGATATTTGAGAGTATTTTTATTAATTAATTCCCAAAATCCTTTATGAATTAAATAATAATAAAAGTAATAATAATAATAAGAATCCTCTTATTAATTTATATTTAATATTTCTAAAATATTAAATAGTAAATATTAAGCTATTTAATTTATTCTATCACCATAGATTAAATTAAATATACTTAACTTATTATTACGATTATGCCATTAACTTCTTAAATAATTATTCTTCCTTTTATGGTGTGACCCTTTAGGTTCTCCATATTAAACCGGTTGTGAATAAATCAATTAGAACAATTCTAATCTTATTTAAATAAATAAATTAAACTATTAATTTATTTAAATAAATAATATTGATTCTACAATAGGGATAAGCCTACCTAACGATTAACGACTTTCCAGATAATATAGATTTTAACATTAATCATAAAAGAACCTTTGAGTAAATAGTTACCGTATAATTCAATCCTTCCACCATACAATGTTCCAATTAAATATAAGACATGGAATTACTGTCAAGTCTTATTTTATTTAATTATATGTTTTTCGATTCTTAAATGCACAACACCAAATAATGCAAATTAGAAACTCCTTTCTAATTTCATTCTGCCTTGGCCAAGGACTACTGGGTTTTCATTTATCGAATCACATAGGACATTTCTCTTCTTTTACTAGAAGCGGTAGATTTTTTATTGATCATACATTATCTCCATGTATAACTTATTATACCCAAGCATACCCTTTGATATACCCTAAGGGTCTTAAGGAATAAGTCAAAGTATAATTCATCATATACAAGATACTATGATGATCTCAAGTCTAAGGATCATTTGTACTACTATCACTAAAGGAATTCCTTTTGACGGGCAAGTAAAACTCCATTAGGTATTCCTTAGCGAGCCACGTTCAGTGAACTTATTCTCTAATAAGCACCTACATACTTTCTTTAGTGTCTCCACATAAATGATCATGAGATCAATAATCCTCATTCAATGAGCAAGCAACGTATGTACCAATCTATACGGATTTACTAATCCCCAATTCAGTAATCCAACGATTGAGAACTATTTTAATTTTAAGCTTTTTAAGAATTTAGATCTCATTAGAATGATCATCATCATTATTCTAAAAGCATTGCTTAAAACTATGGGTTTATCACATATTATAAAACAACATCATGTAGATAATTAAAAGCCTTTAGTTAATTAATACTTTTGATTAATAAATGAATAAGATTGTTACAAAGTATTTGCTTTATCATCAAACATGATTGGCTTGTGTGCATACTACTTTTAAAAATCACATCAAATGAAAGTATTTTCAAAGAGATAAGATCGACAGGTAATGTGAGGGTGCCGATTTAAATCAAACAAGATTTATAAACAGTGGACATAACGAAGGTTTCTCCCAACGGAGTTTCAACAGATAAGTCAAAGTCTAATTTCTCCGGAGTTAAATTTAAACGTTGAGCGCAAGTAAGAGAAATAAAAGAGTGGGTAGAACCGATATCGAATAAGGTATAAACTTCGCACGAGTTTATGATTAGCTTACCCGTGATAACTTCATTTGGGTTCCTCACTTATTGGGAAGTCATGACAACCGCTCTCCCTTGAACTACTCGACTTTGACTTGTCTGGGGCAGCATTTGGTGTCATCACTACCGTTGGAATTGACTTTTCTATAGGGCATATTCCACCCTTAACTGCTTCGTCGTACTCCTGATTCATGATCTGAATCATCAATCTTCGATCCATATCGAATTGAGGTTGACCGCTCTGTAAAGGGTTATTCAAAACTCGATATTGGGTTCTCCCAATTGCTGTCCAAAAAGAGAAATACACATCATCCATTTTAGCCTTTTTGGATCGGACGTCTCTTTCTACAATATCAACACGTCGTGCGGCTTTTACCCATGTATCTTCCATTCTCATTCATTCAGTTGCTTCTTCTTTCAGCTAATTATTGACATTTGAATTCTCAGATTCCAGCTTTAATATCTTACACTCTACCAAAGAGTGCTTCTGTTCAAGCATCACATATCGGGTAATACAATTTTGAATTGTTGCATCCCTTTGCTCCATGACCGGCTGCCGTTCTTCAACCTGTTCTTCTAACTCACGAATACGATCTTGCAGTTCTACATTTCGATCAAAAAATTCTTCTAATAAATTCTTCTCAGTTTCCTCTTCTTCCTCACTCTCAGCTGCTACCTCTGCGACTAGCTCGGGTGCAACTAGTAATTCTTCCCTCACCACAAGAATATCTCTAATTCCTTCTTCGCCAGACATCACATTATCCTGGTTGGTGATTAGAGGTGTCTCCATGGTTTCATTCACTCCATTGTTAACATTTTTAGCTGCCATTCTCAAATACTGCCACAAAACAAGGGTTAAATAACAAAATTGACATGCCACATAATATCCCTATATTTTGACCGACCAATTAAATAACAAATAAACTTAGGTAGGTCATACTAGCGAAGGAATTACCCATCTTTCCCCTCCTAGTTCTAGTCTCGCATCTCAGCCAGTGATCATATCCCTAAGCTTTGATATCAACTGTGACGCCCCCAAAATAGGTATACATCACCCATTCTGAGTCGCCAAATACATGGTATGCAGAATACAAATACAAACTTAAATATACAACATGAAATTTGAGTTTTAATACAAATATTGTCTTCTAGGTATGATTTAAACTCAAAATAAGTCCTCAATACATTTATTATCACACTATTTCACAGAATAGTGATGACTACTAATGCAAACATCTGGACCGTCTCTCCGTTCCCTGACTAGTCCCATCTATATTCTCATTTCCTGAAGAGAACAATGAAAGCTAAAAGGGTGAGCTCAACTAGCCCAGTAAGAAATATTATGACTAAGATAATGCAGAATAAATTATCGTTAGCCTTCAACAATGTTAAACTGATAAAATACAATAGACATCAAGTTTAACTACAACAGATATTCATTAGTATCACAACCACAAATTATCCATGTACTACGGGCCAAGGATATTCGTGTTTTCATCAATGGTCATGATCATGCCAACAACTGTTCATCAATGCACTACGGTCCAATGAGACCTTTTACCATATCATTTGTAATATTACGGTCATGATTATACCGAATAATCCCTGGTCATAATCATACCAAGTCCATCTATGCACTACGAGCCAAAGATGACTTTCATAACAATATAAGCATGAGGATGATGACAATGATATAAGAATTCAATTAAAAGAAAGCAAAGGAAATTTTTTTTAAAGATTTATAATTTAATTTATCAAGAATTCAATAATGTCCAAATTGTCAACATGATACTACTTTGTGGAGTAAATTTCAAGAATAATATTGTATCAAAAATGATTTTGATCGAAAAGAAATCAATTTTTGTCATAAATAGTACCCCAGATGAATAGTAACTGAGTAAATAGTATCTCGTGAATAGTAACTTCGAGAATAGTAACCCCGTGAGTAGTACTCCGACATGAAAAAGTTAAAACTTATCAAGAATGCTCAGAATAATATTTCCATGAAAAGATACTGGATGAAGCGCAAATATCAATGATATTCTACTAATTTCATGGAGTATAGAAACAAAAACTTTAACAAAATGAGTGTAGAATTCGAAATCAAAAACGAAATAATATTACTTACATACTATAGAGTATGGAAGAAAATATTATTTCATATGAATACTGAACAAAAATAATATCCCTTACGACTTTTGAACGAAAATAATATTCCTTAAGAATATTAAACGAATATAATATTCCCTACGAATATTAAATGAATATAATATTTCTTGTGAATATTGAACGAAATAAAATTTCTTACTAATACGAAAAATAATATCGTAAGCGAATATGAAATAAATATTAACCTTTACGAATATTGAACGAAAATAATATTCCTTACAAATATTAAATGAAGATAATTTACCTTACGGATATTGAACGAAAATAATGAATATTGAACGATAATAATATTCATACGAATACGAAAAATAATATCTCTTCAGAATAATAAAAAAATAATAACCCTTACCTTAAAAAGAAGAGTATTCCAACTGGTATAGCAGGAATATTCTTGAAGAAAACTCTCACTGTTTTCTATGCTCAAAGCTTTCTAAAACTCGAAAGAAATACGCTCAATATTATAGAAGAAGAATTCTCTGATTCTGGTGTGATTTTCAATTCTAACTAAGCATCCTATTTATAGAGAATGGAAGGATACTATTTAGAAAATTTTAATCACAGACGCACAGTAGAATTCATACGAATTCTTCACGGACGATTCCTTCGGCCAAATTTTCTGAAAATTTGATTTACTATGCAGCACTATGCAATAAAATATTCTAATAAAATGAAAACTTTAAATAAAATATAATATATTCTATTTATAATCTAATAAAACAAAACTTAATATATATATATATATATATATATATATATATATATATATAATCATATGCGTGTGTCGTAGGAATGAGGGAAAGTGAAGAAATTGTGGTGGTGGTGGTGGATGAAATTGAAATAATCATTCCTACGACACACACATATGATTATATATATATATATATATATATATATATATATATATATATATATACACACACACACACACACACATCACATGCACATACTTTATATAATATACACTCCCTCCCATCCAACTAATCTTCCCCCACCCCCTTTTCTTCTTTGTTTTTCATCCCATTCGTATAACATATTCATACACACATACACCACACACACTCACATTCACTTTTCCACAAACATGTCACTCTCACACACATCTCTCTCACACACATATCATTCATATATATATATATATATATATATATACTCCATTCTTTTTCACCATTTCCACCACTACATCATTTCATCCTTTCATCAATCCATCCGTGAATATCATCCCCCCTCCAATTTTTCATCCAACATATGGGCCCCACATGTGGCCCCCAACAATAACTTTCTACTGATTATTTTGAAAAATGGGTAAATGGGAGTCCAAATAATAAACAAAATTTACAACAAATATTTCATAAAAATTCCCTCAATATTTTTAACAATCTTTATTCATCATTATTATAACTTGCAATATTAACAACCAGATCGTTCCTAGGAAAGAGGGGGCTTTTCAATATTTCTCCCTATTGGCGCGCAATTAGGTGACTAAACCTCTCCTCGACAGAACTTTCTAGACATCGTCAATATCGTCTCAATTATTGATTTAATAATACATAAAATATCGACAATAATTAAATCAAATAACGTGAGATACTATGCAGCAATTACTATAGCAATAATTGAATAAAAATGAGTGACTTCTCACGTAAGCATCAATAATCAATACCGTGTGCTACTATGCAAACACGCGTATTATTGTACTTTTACCACTGGGTATTTCAACAGTTTAACGCTAAAACTTCCGCCGTTATTTTCATAAAAAGATATTTCTGTCATTTTCCCATTCTGACAATAATTTTGTTGTGGGGTCCACTAATGATTGTGCCGTCGTACGAATATTCCCTGTTAAAACGAATATTCCCCGACCAATCGAATATTTTATGACAACTTGAATACTTTGCAAAATTTATAAATACTACCCACAACTATAACATTATATCAATTCCACACCATAATACTTAAAAACTATTTTCAGAAAAGTAATCTTTATTCACAAAATTCGGGGTCTTACAACAGAGTATGGAAGAAAGTATCATTTCTTATGATTATTGAACAAAAATTATATCCCCTACCTTAAAAGGAAAGTACTTCTGACTGGTAGGGCAGTGATATTCTTGAAGAAAACTTGCACTATTTTCTATACTCAAAGCTTCCTTAAACTTTAAAGAAATAAGCTCAATATTATAGAAGAAGAATTCTCTAATTCTGGTGTGATTTTCAATTCTAAACTAAGCATCTTATTTATTGGAGAATGGTAGGATATTATTTGAAAAAGAAAATCATAGACTGCAAAGTAGAAGTTTCACGGGCACTGCAATCGGCTGAAAATTTTAATTTTTTTTTTGATTTTACTATGCTGCACTATGCAATACTATGTATTACTATGCAATATTATGCAATACTATACAGTACTATGTAATCAATAAAATATAATATATTCTATTTTATATAAAAAACAAATTTATATATATATATATATATATATATATATATATATATATATATATATATATATATATATATATATATATAGGGTCTCCATCCAATAGCAGGTTGTTGGGAGCAACCCATTTGGCTAGCCATACAAGCTCTCACCCGGCTTATAAAAAAAAAAAAAAAAATTGTCCAAGTAGAGTGAGAGCTTGTAGCGGCTAGCCAAAAATGGGTTGCTCTCAACAACAATAGGTTCTTGTGGATGGAGACCTATATATATATATATATATATATATATATATATATCCTTTGCCTCACGACAAAGGCACACACACACACATTAATATATATATATATATATATATATATATATATATATATATATATATATATATATATATATATATATATATATATAAAGCTGAGATAACTTTCTGCCGATGATTTTGAAAAATGAGTAAGTGGGGGTTCATATAATAAGCCAAATTTATAACAAATACTTCATAAAAATCCCCTCTATTTATCTCAATTCACTTGGCTTCTCAAAACACATTTTTAATAACATTCATCATTAATATTATAAATTACAATATTAACAACCAGATCATTCTCAAGGAAAAGAGAGCTTTCCGATAAGGATTTCTCCTTATTGGCGCACAATTAGGTGACCAAACCCCTTTCCTCGACAAAACTTTCTAGACATCGTCAATAATACAAATAATAATATGAATAACTTTGTCGTCTCAATTATTGATTTAATAATATAAAATATTGTGACAATAATTGAATCATTAACGTGAGATCCTTATCGGAAAGTCCCTCTTTCCTGGGAATGATCTGGTTGTTAATATTATGAGTTATAATATTAATAATTAATATTATTAAAATTGTGTTTTGAGAAGCCAAGCGAATTGAGATAAATAGAAGGGATTTTTATGAAGTATTTGTTATAAATTTTGCTCATTATAGACCCCCACTTACTTATTTTTTTTAAAATAATCGATAGAAAGTTATTGTAGTTTTATTATATATATATATATATATATATTATAATAAGTTTTATTTTTTATGAAAAATAGAATATATCATATTTTATTATGCATAGTATTTGCATAGTGTCTGCATAGTATTTGCATAGTAAAATCAAAAAATTTTCACGTGAATTCGTCGGTGCACGCCCATGAACTTTTCTTTACTGTGCATCTAAATAGTATCGTGCCATTCTATGAAGCCCCCAAATCCAGGTCCCTTCGAACCTCGGATCTGGTCCGCCATGATACTACTATCGTCAAATTATTTATATCTTTTATTCGTAACTTAAGGAATATAACTTTGCTTATTACAATTTTAAAAAATAAATTCTTTCCATTTCCAGGGTATGTGTAATGACCCCAAACTTTATAAGTTTCACATCTTGGTCATTTACCATTCCTGTCTTACATCATAATCAATGTTAAAAAAATATGCGGAATAATTTAAACTTTTTCAATCTCTTAAAAGAAATCTTTATTGATTTCTTAACTTGAATCAATTACATATCCTTGAACCAAATTATGTTATGATTCATTCTGTTAGAATTACTGTATATATTTTAACATCTCGATTCGAATTCCTCTATACATTACATAGTATAATTTTTTAACTCGACATGTATTACACATCGCAAACTACTATCATGTACATCTCTTAGAACCTAAAAATGGTTCAAGATCATATATTTAGATAAATAGATCAATATCCTTCGATACTATTGAACTTTATCAATCAAGTAGCACGAAATCTTTACCATGAATCCTTAACCTGTAAAAGTTGTTATTTGCAAGGGTGAGCTCGACAACCCAACAATTCTAACTTTTCATGCAGCACATAACATATAATAGCATATTCAGTTCATGCATTCATAATCAATTAATATTTACTACGCATGTTACTTCTCACATAACAGGCATAGAGATTTACTTCACAAGCATATCATCAAAGATCAACTTTCAACTTTCATACATATCTCATATGCATTTCATATATATACATCAACATTCTCATAGCATAATATAGATTAACTAACAGTTATAGAATTCATATATCAAATAGGAACTGAAAGACTTGCCTGATTCGTAGTTTATCAACTACGACTTAACTGCTTAAAGCTTATTTTGCACTGCGTGTATTCCTACACAGTTATATAATCATGGATTCACATCCATTAGTCACATAGTTCATACATTCTTAATATAATAATAAAGTTACATTATTTCCTAACTAGGTTAATAAACCCTACATTTCACTTTCTCATTATACTCTTAGAATAGCTAGGTATGTATATGTATACCTTAACCACTCGTACTTGACATCAACATTCATATACATTTATCACACACTTGACTCGCTATGTGTTCGACACATAATTAAAGTTTATAGATACGTGATCTATGTCGTTCATACATTTTTACAAACCTAATAAAATTTAACAACTCTGTGTTTTATATAACCATTACATGCTTTTATGCTTAAAAAATCATCTATGTCAAGTATTATAGCTTTAGACATTCATTAGACATATGCTTTAAGGTTTAGATCAAAGTTAAAATAATCAGGCATTATCGCCTTGTAGCAAATTGAGGTTGAAATTTGTGCAGGATGGGGAATGGCTGCTTTTAGTCCCCAACTGCACAAAGTTGAGTATTTATTTTTTGGTAGCATGCATGACTATTAACACATATCTTACCCACATGTTATGAGGTCTTAGCCCAAGTCTGGTGCCTCTTGTATTTACCTTAAGTTGTTTTACACTTTATAGCTTTATTAGCATTTATTTCACGACTAAGTAAGTTCATACAACAACGGGTCTAACTATATGACCACCAATGAGGTTAAACAACTTTCAATACACATGCTTATATGTAATCATATGTCTAGTATGGTTTATCACTTAAAATCTTACTTTAAGACATGCATAGTTCATATTACGTCTATCTAATAGGGTACACGTACTCATCATGCCTAGATGCATAAAAGTCCTATCATGTTGCACATAAGATCAGAACACAAGTACTTAATGTTCGTCCCTCTTAGTTTCAAAATCTCAAAACTTTATTCTCAAAATCAATGTCATACTAACTAGTCATGCAAGGCAACTTCAACTTACATGTCATACTCGTTTGTACATGTTTCTCTCTACGCTTGCAGGGTCAAAATATAACCACTTCATATTTTAAAACTTAGTTTATAAAAGATAACGAAGTTTGCCTTTTAAATCATTTTAACCAAAACAAGTTATCCATCACACATACGATTCAACTTTGAAGCTTACATCATGCGTAATTAGACCTCATATATATGCTATCAAGGTCTGAATTAAAGGTACACAATTTCGTCATAGTTAGTTTTCAAAATCTTTAAGTTTCTTTTCGAAACATATATTAACATAAACCAATACAACACGTATATGCAAGGGAACTTTACACACATGCTAAATGTGCCCTCATGCCTAACTAAGCTCTACCAATCATGTTAACGCTTAATGATCAGAGAGCATAACTTCAACAGGAACCCGCATGCCTAACGCAACTCTTGTCTTGTATTGTGGGAGCAGCAGCATTTATGCTACATTCCCAAAACAAACACAAAAAAAAGACATAGGCGTAGCATTGCGCTGAATGAATCTGAGAATGGGCACAACTATGCCCTTCTTGAACAGCCCCAGAAAAGTATCTGCTTCTGCAGAACTTAAAACCTAAACATAATATCTTCTTTTCACATCCTTAAACTCAACTATAATACTTTTGTACATGCTTGTAACCCTTAACTAACATGATAGAAAACTTCTAAACACATAAACAACAATTTGATTACTTTAATTCAAGATTATTGCCATTTTTCTATAATTTGACATATTTAGGGAATTTCATCACTACAGATTCGTTTCTTAACCAATTTGGTCCATTCAACTTCTGTTGTTTTCGTATTTGACTATATTATCAATATCTAATAGAAAATTACCTACTGCAACAAGTTTTAGCCATTAATTTTTGGACTTAAAAGCACTTTTTCTTCATACTTTTCTAGTAAATTAAGAACTTTGAATTCAAGAACATGAATGACAGAAATGTTACCTTCTTAATGCTTGAAATTGTTAACTATCACTCTCCAATCCTCTAATTGCTCCTTAATTCAACTTACTCTCTCTATCAAATGCTCAGACATTCAACAAACATGAAGAGAAGAAGGGGACTCTATTTATAAAGGAAGGATTATCCAGTTCATGGTTTTGCACACTAAATTAATCTAAGGGGAGGAAGCAGAAGCTAGTGGATGCTGAAGAGTCGGTCACCAACTCCATGTTCAGCCATCATCAACTCTACTACGTAACGAAGAAGAAATGGGATAGGCCTATTGTGAGACCCCAAATTTTATGAAATGAAGATAAAAGGTTAAAGTTAAGGGTGATAAATGAAAATTTTGCAAAGTATACAAGTTGTTATATTATATTTGTTTGGTCGGGAAATATTCTTTTTGTTGGGGAATATCCGTAAGACAACACAATCATTGGTGGACCCCACAACGGAAGTATTGTCGTAGTTAGAAAACGACATAATTATCTTTTTATAAAAATAACGGAGAAAGTGTTACCATTAAAACTGTTGAACTACCCGGTAGTAAAAGTACAGTAATACGCGTGGTTGCATAGTAGCACACGGTATTGATTATTGATGTTTACGTAAGAAGTCACTCAGTTATACTCAATTATTGCTATAGTAATTGCTGCATCATATCTCTCATATTGTTAATTCAATTATTATCACAGTATCATCTGCATAATATGATATATTGTTAAATTAATAATTGAGATGATAAAGTTATTCATATTATTATTTACAATATTGACAATGTCTAGAAGTTCTATCAAGGAGAGGTTTGGTCACCTAATTGCGCGCCAATAAGGAGAAATCCTTATCGAAAAGCCCCCTCTTTCCTGGGAACGACCTGGTTGTTAAATATTGCGATTTATAATAATAATCAATAAATGTTATTAAAAATCAAATTTGAGTTCAGAGTTGAATTTGGAGACGCGGACGTGATATTTGAGTCTGGAGCGATGAAATTAGTAAAAATAGACTATAAACACAAAATTTACCGGGGTTAACTTTTTGGTTAAAAAGTCAACAGTTAACTTTTTCGGAAAAAGCCAAACTTCAAAATTTCAAAAATAATTTTTTTGATCAAAATAGTTCCATTGTGTTGGGATTATTAGTGTTAGTGGAAATCGACATTTATTTCGATATTAATTGATGTCTGGAAGTTATATTGACCAATCGGGTAATTAACCGGATAAATGAGCAATTAATTGCTATTGATTCACATAATTATAACTATTTGTTCACATGAGTGTACTATTGATTCACATTCATTTACTATTAGTGGAGTTGGTGCAAGATTGATAATACTTGCATAACTAAGTTAAAAATGGAGGTATAGATGGAGGTAGTATACTGTACTTCGTATTTTCACATGATTATAATTATTGATTCACATGATTGAACTATTGATTAACATTATTTACTATTAGGGGATGTGGTGTATGTTTGATAATACTTGCAGGACTAAATTAAAAATGAAGGAAAAGATAAAGATATTATACTGTAATATTTTGAGCCCCAAAATGTGCAATTATTAAAACTATATTTTTCTATAAATAGAAGCTCATTCTTCCTTCATTTCTCACCAATTCACTAAACCTATAAAGCAATTATTATAGAGAGAAAGAGGAAGGGAAGTCTGCTACCTCACTATTCCAGTATCCAGTCTTCTTTTGAGGTAAGGGATATTATTATTATAGTAAGGGGTATTATTTCTTTTGTATTCATGAAGAGAGCTTTTGTTATTCCATTATTTATTATTTTGTTGGAATAACCTGTATACGCGGACTACCGTATACATGGTGAAATTCTTCTGTTATTCCATTCTTTATTATTTTGTTGGAATATCACGTCTCATGCATATTCGCATGACACAGTTCAATTCTTTATTATTCTATTGGAATATCATATCGTGCATGGATTACATATGACACGGTTCCATTCTTTATTATTCTATTGGAATATCACATGCATGCGGATTTCGCATGACACAGTTCCATTATTTATTATTTTTTGGAATAACACGTATAAAATGCGATCTATCGCATGCATGGTGAATTCTTCCCTTATTCCATTCTTTATTATTCCATTGTAATAACCTATCTATGTGTATTACCATATGCATGGTGAATGATCCTTCGTATTCATTCCTTATTAAATCGTGTAAATGATCTATCTACGTGGATTACCGTATGACGGGCGAAAATCCATTTGCAGTTTCATAATTTTTCTGACCCTAAAAAATTTTGAAAAAATTTGGGAGGATATTATGATAAGTTTTCTAACATCTCCAAGTGGAATCACTGAAAGAGGAGTTGTAGATTTTTGTATGGACTATTTTTAACAAAGCACGAAAAAAGTGAAAAAGAAGAAAAAAACTCTTGCCCAAAATTTTGTAAAAGAAATTTGCTTTTACCACTTAATTTGTGAGAAAATTTTCGGCCTTTTGGGACATGGAAATATATGGTATAAAGTACCTCATGTCCAAAAATGAGCTCATTCCGACTTAAAATGAGCAAGTTATGACTATTTCAATATTTAGGTTTTTTCGACGAAAATGCTATAACCGGAGTTCTATAACTCCGATGACCATGAGATTTAAACTGGAAGCTCACGTTAACATGTGTAAGATCCTGCTAAGATTTGGGAATTTCTGGAGTTACACTTGAGGTAGATAATTTCTTAAGGAATTAATTAGAAATTGATTTTTGAAAAATACTAAAGGGAGTTGAAAAATTATAAAAAAATACTTGTTGTGTATGAAATATATGTATATATGTTTGGACAAAGGATAGAAAAATAATAAGTTGATTTGGTAATTTTTCATGAAAATGGTTTAGTTACGAAAATATGAGTTAAATATGTTATGTGAAGTTGAAAAATTGGTAAATAGAATTTTATGGCTTGAAAATCCTATATAAGGTATATACGGATTTTTGATGAGGGATTTGATCATTGGTGATGAAATCTTATGAGTATGGCATTTTTGAATGATTAAATGCATTATTTGGTAAAGTGTAAATAATTAAAATAAATTATTTATAAGTTTAAGAAATAATTAAAATATTATTATAATATTAATGATATTAGAGTATGAGATTATTAAGTGATTGATAACATTGGGATATTCTTGAACCCTGGATAAATGTTTAATATTTATCATTTATCTCATTTGATTGATTCTTTATATCATTGTCATGATCCTCATGCTTATATTGTGTTGAAATTCATCTCTTGTAACGACCCGAAAATTTGGATTTTCCAGAATTTAAGTTTAAAGAATTAGTTATTAATAAAATGATTTTTTATTAATAATATTATGTGTTATGTGTTTATTAATCATTCTAGAACCTAGGATGATTATAAGTCGGGAGGATTTTGGCTACGAGCTAGACTAAGCGATTAAGAATTTTCAAGACGTAAATGAAAATTTTCCGGGAACAAAAATATTTCTGGAGAAAAAGACGAAATAGGCACTATTCACCCGACGAAACCTAAGGGTTAGGGTTTGAATAACCTAAGCCGTTCTGAGAGTTTGGTATGTCGAATGACATTCCGTTGAAAGTTTTGACGATTATATATCTTGAAAAGTTAAGTAAGCCGATAAAAGTTTTTCGTGAAAATAGTGCAGAAATCGGATAAAATAAAAACGACAAAAAGTACTCCTATGTACTTTTCATTCGTTTAGCTACGTTAGGGTAAAACGTGAAGGAAAACGCTTAACGCCAAAAAGTGTTTTTTAGTTTTTCGGAAATCCGAAGAATACGTAAAAATTAATCGGTAAAGGAAAGACGAAATATCCAAAAATATTTGGATTCCGAGAATCGCAATTTTTAAAACTGTCGGACGAAACTCGAAAGACGGAACCACGAAGCTTCCAAGGGAAGCTACGTGAATAGTAAGAAGGTGTATTGAGGAGGTGGGAATAGTATGGAGGTGTGAATAGTAAGGAGGTTGGGGGTGAAATAGCTAAAATACCCCTAGCCTTGAAAATCTATAAATAATAAGCTTAATTCATTTAAATGAGATATTGAAAATTCTATATCTAGAGAGAGAGAGAATTCGGATGGAGAGGGAGAAGAAAGAGCTTGAGCATGATCGATCGGATCGAAAGTGTTCGTGAAATAGAAAAGCTAGCAAATCGCCGATTTTGTCTAGCGAAAGAAAAATAAAGAGGAAAGGTAATAAAACCTAACTTCTATGTTAGATTTTCTTTAAGCTATATATGTTTAAAACATAACTTAATGAGAATAAGAAGTATATGATGTTAGGAATGATTTCATATGGTTGAAATCATAAGAAAATAAAGAAATAAGAATTTAAAGTTTAGTAAATAATATTTTTAAGGAAGTATAAGATTTGTAATGAATTAGAATGATCCGAGTGAATATATGAATGAGTAGATGAAATAAGTAAGGAATAATGTTCTATAACATCAAATTCCAATAAAAAGTGAAATTTTAATCCAAAATATCAATTAAAATGAAGAACGAACGAAGAACACGCGAAGAACACGAAGAACATTGTTGATGGATAAATTTAAAACCATCATAGGATAATTGTTGTTGATGAACAAGTTTAAAACCATTGCGTATAAGTTAGATGCATATTGCTTGGTTAGGAACGATAGAAACGTTTATGAAGAACTGATTAAAACTTAGCTATAACAAAGTTATGGCGAAAATTTCGTAAAAGGCGAACGAGAACTAGAAAGTTAGTAAATGAACCCGAACGTGTAGGGTTTCATAAGAATGTAAGAAAATGTTGAAAACATGAGTCATGGACTCAAGAACGATCGAGTTCTGAGCTCGGATGACCAAATTACGGATAAACGAACAAAGATCGTTAAAAACGTAAAATGAACGAATGATGAAGATCAACCCAATCAAATGGAACGTTAACAGATTCAGAATGAAGTTCTGTTCGGGAGTATTGAAGTACGTAAGATAAGGAAGAGAATGACTTTTGAATGACCTCATTCCGAGTTATAACGAATAAGTTATGAAAGCGGGAAGTAAGCGTCTCAATTTGGATCAAAGACTTAGATAAAATATTTCTAGGGTTAGGGCTTAGCATGTATTTCAACCATGCCTACTGTAAGGTAAGTGGCTGCAACATTCAGACCGAGATCCGATTCTACGCACAAACTTCGTGCTGCAAGTGGCGTGAGAGATAGAAGGGTGAGTGGTGCCGCAGCGCCAGTGTAGGGAAAAAGACAGAGAAGAGCTTTTAACTGCTCAACTCTTGGGAGGAAACGTATGGGAAGATAAAGAACATAATGTTCAACTAATATAACACTTTAACAAGTGAATTAAACCTTTAATGAAGGTTGAACAAAAAGATTAATCGAGATTAAAAGATAAAGAATGTGAATGTGGGTTACGTAACCGATATCCGGGGACCGTAGTCGCGATAAACAAACGTGGGGGATTGCTATGATTGTGATTCCCTAGACGTTTGGGAACGAGGGTAATGAATAACATTTCAATGTTATGTCATAATAGTGAGAGATAAGTGTGAAGCATTTGAGACCTTTGTGTATGCACTGTGTTGCTTGTTGTAGTAAGCAGTGGTCTTAGCATACAACGAACTATATGGCCGACATTAAGGAAGAATAACGAATGGTATTAAGAAAGCCGTAATGAATGGTAAAAAAGATTAATGGAAGCCGAGTGTCAGTCGGATAAGGACGTTAGAATAAAATGTAAGTGTTGAACACTTTAACCGACGTGAAGGTTGAGGGTACGCAAATATTAAACGAATAGAACCTACACCCCGTGTATGGTTTGACCTTAAGATGATGACGATCAATGATTAAACCATGAATGGTAAAAGACTGAATTAAAGACAATGACGTTAACGTAACGAAGCTGAGTAATGATTAACTTGAATGATAGCTCTGAGTATACAAAAGACTATATGACTTAGACGATAAAGAGTGAATACTGAGGTATGACATTTAGTTTCCAGGAAGCCATAAGGAATGAGAAATTAACTTAACGAAGATTATAGTTTAATAATTCGGATAAGTTAAGATAAGTTAAGTTGTAGTACAATTGTAACCTTTGTTGGTTGACATATGGAAGCTGGGCTAAACAATTCCTTCAGAGAGCGAAGGTATATACAAAATTGGCAACTGATCTAACTCTTCATTATTAAAGATTATGAGCGAGAAGGAACTTGTTTGTTGGTTGTTTGTGGGAAACCACTCGAGTACCATATGGACTACTAAGAGAGAAGCGATGTGTCTTTGAGTCCTAGAGAAGTTATAAGAAGAAGATAAGAATGTAAAACATCAAAGATGATGAACGTATAAGTAAGACATCTCCGTATGTCATGAAGCCGTAGAACGGTAATGAAAGTGGTCGTGTAAACTTAGGTTGCAAGAACGCGAACCCTAAGAAGTAAAGTTAAGTAAACTAATGTATAAGTCAAAGATGTGTGACTAATTGGTGTATGTGGTGTTTTCTTATGTGTTATATAGGAATTGAAATGAAAGCGATTCGGACGTAAATTTGTGGTAAGGCGTAAGGCAAGTTTCCTAACTTCATTCATATTTCAAATGAATGCTAGTTTCTTAAACTTCTCAAATGTTCAACTTGAGAAGTTCTGTCTATGTGTTAATGTGCGATATTTGTGTAAAGTGGTAGAACATATGAGGCCTTGTGCCACAATGTGAACACTTCGGTGTTTCTATGAGATGAACTGTTCTGTGATTTAACTGTTCAATAAGAGAATGCTCTGTTCATACATGATCCGTTATTGTTAAGTCTGTGCTAATGATTCTAGCCAGACAGAATGTGTATGAAAAAGGTAGAAGAATGAAAGTATTTTAAAATTAAAGTGAATATTGTTTTAAAATGATAGGAATCGAGATTATTCCTATTATTCAAGCTGCTTCATAACCTTTGTTCGGTTATTGAAGTCTTAAAAGAATGTTTGAATTCTGGAAGATGTTTGTTCAATTTTTATGACTTGCTAGGCAATTGAATGCTCACACTTGCTTTAAATGAAAAACATTTTTAGCGAACGATGTTAGACGAACTTAAGGATCCCGTAAAGATCAAGCTGACGGTATCCAGATGGAATGTCAATCAGAATGTGGATGAGCGAGAAGATCAAGTGAAGAGTTATAATATAAAATAAGTTAAACGAACTTTAGATTAGTTTAAGGAACTGTTATGTATCCTTGGTGGCGGATAAAAGTCACTCTTGTAAGATGAAATGAATAATGTATTTATGATTATTTGAAATGAAAAAGGTTATAAGGTTTCCAGAACCTGGGATTTGAGAGTATATGTTGTTATATTTAGCTATATAATGATGTATGTTTGGAAGAGGATGGGATCGTGATGTACGGAATTCGGGTGTGAAGATAGACCGGATTTCAGGGCGTCACATCTGTGGCTTATGTGCTTAGATGGACTTGGTATGATTATGACCAGGGATTATTCGGTATAATCATGACCGTAATATTACAAATGATGTGGTAAAAGTCATCTTTGGCCCGTAGTGCATAGATGGACTTGGTATGATTATGACCGAGGATTATTCGGTATAATCATGGATCAGATTGAAAACACGAATATCCTTGGCCGTAGTGCATGGATAATTCGTGGTCGTGATACTATTAAGTTGAGTCTCGACATTATTGGTTTTCTGATTGTATATCTTTGGCTTTGTAGTGCAAAAGATGGACCGTTGGTTATTAGTTTTCTGATTGTATATCTTTGGCCTATAGTGCGAAGATGAGCTGTTGGTTATTAGTTTTATGATTGTATATCTTTGGCCGTAGTGCAAAGATGAATTTATTAGTATGATTATGAGCGGAATTGTGATTTGGTATAACCATGAGATTTTTGATGTTTTTGGTGAAGATAGGTGATGAAAATTATCTTCGTCCGAGCTAAGAGGAATTGTAATCACAATTATGATTATGAGTTATTTATATGATTGTGGGATGAGGCTGTTGATTGATGTTCTGAGGATAAAACATTGTTGGTGGACTTTTAACATGGGAAGATAATAGACCTTATGGTCTATTTGACTCTTTTAATGGATTGCTCGTTCCACTACAATTATGGTTGAAAAGTTTTATTATCTACTATATGTTCTAAATCTCTGATTTATTATTGATTTAAAGCTATTGATAATTTAATTATCTTTAATCATGATATTCTTTTATTGGGCTAGTTGTGCTCACCCTTTTGCTTCATAATTCCTTTCGTGTAATAAGAGTGTTCTTGAAAGTCGATGAAGGGGATAACAGGGGAATAGAACGGTGGTCTATAGCTGTTGAGGTTCTCCCTAAATAGTATGGACATAATTTTATTGAGAAATTTAGATAAGTGTGTCGTATTGTATACGTCATTTGATATTTAATTTTGGTGAATCGAATAGGGTGAGGTGAACCCAACTTTGGAAGGGCGTTTTTGCCACTATCATACAAGATGTCTACAAGATGTCTTATCTGTTGTCGTACTCTGTACGACAGTTCAACAGTTGTATAAATGAAGTTTGTATTTGATTTTTATAGTGTGATATCTGGCGACTCAGAATGGGTCGTGTGGACCTATTTTGGGGGTGTCACACCTATGGCCTATTCATATGGCTGATATATATAAATGGGTGACAATGATTTTGGGACATGGTTTAAATCCCAGCAATAGAGCTTAGTTTGGTTCCTTTAATTCTCAAAATGTAATTTTTATGTGTACAATTGTTACTATAATATGAAAACTAGGGATCTAATATATTCCCATTTCATATAATCCATATATATTTGGGCTAGCCCAAGTAATATTTTAATTGGGCTAAATATCATTTAGTTGGGTACTTTCAACCCATTATCACATTTTATTATCACAACAATTAATTAATATTAATAATTTATTTTCTTACAATAATTAGTATGTACTACACTAATTAATATAATTCTTTCATTTCATTTTTTCCATAAATTGTTCCAAAATAATTTTCTTTAGCCACCACATACAATATTAACCTTATGCATCAATCTCTAACCAATAATTACTTACAATTATATTGGTTCTCTTCTTTTATTAATCACTTATCTTCCAAATATTAACCCTTTTATATATTACAATATTATGTAATATATTAAAAATATCAAATATTAATTAACATATTTCTTTCATCCTCTTAGGCATTAATCCATTCATGGGTGTAATAACCCAAGATTTTCTATATAAATAAATAAGAAATTTTTATGTATTTTTTTTTTTCTATATAAAGGTGGGGATATGTACAAGATAAAGCGTATGTATTTATGTGATAAATAAAAATATATTTATTACATGAATAATTACAAATAGTTTTATTTTAGAATTATTGATCATTATAAAGTATATTCTTATAATAATTAATTTTATAGTAGAAATATTTTATTATTTATTTTCCATAAAAATATGGTTATATAAAATTTAAATAATATATGAAATGATTATAGAATTATTATAATAATTATTTTTGTTATATGAATGTATTTGATTAATTAAGTTGATTATTATAAATTAATTAATAAAGGTATGTATATGAAAGATAAATCATATATGGAATCCAAACCCTAATTTTGAATTTTGAACTTTGAACAAGGAATGAGAATAATAATATAATATTATTTTTATTTCGATCTGCTATAAATATGAACTATATGTGTAGGTCGATAATGGTTGGTCAATTATGGTGTATCATGCAAAACCCTAGCATTGCTTTGATAGACCACAATATGAAAGTCAAATCGACTTTAAAATTTGTTAAGTCATAGTGTTATGAGATATATGATTTGTCTAGTAGGTTTTAACATTAATTATGGAGAACCCTATTAGTAATTAAAACCCTAATTTTTTTAAAATTAGTAACCCTAATTGGGTATGTATGAACCCTAATTGGCTATGTATGAACCCTAATAGCTAATTTAGTAATCTTAATGCTAATTAGTGAACCTTAAACCTAATTTTCATGTTTTATATTATTAGAAAACCTAAACTAATTAAGAAACCCTAAATTTGTAATTTAGGAAACCTAATTTTACATTTTAGCCCTAAATGCAAAATACTAGGAAACCAAATTATAGAACCCTAAGGGTTAAACCCTAAGGGTTTGTTTAACCCTAAGGTTTGGACAAAAGTCAAGAAAGCCATTAAAATTATATGTTCAATGACCAAAATACCCTTTCATATATTTTTTATTATGTAACTTGTCAATCTTGCCAAAATGAGAGTTGGTGACCAACTAATTTGACCTTGTGACTAAAAATCTCAACCAATTGACCTCTTATTGACATATATGCCAGCATTATTCATTATATCTAAAGATTATATGATATAAGAGAGAGAAAGTTGCTAAAGTTGCTCATTTGGATATCTAACTCTCAAACAACTTTTCTCTCTCCCAAACCTCTGAAAATATAAAGTATATCAGTCCCATAAACAGCCCCTAGATCACCAAGATCGATTAAGGAGATCAAAGATTGAAACTAGAAAGGTATAAAGCCCTAATCCTTTTGATCTTAGATGGTAAGATAAATTTTGTGTTTAAGTGTTTAATCATGTGTTAGAAGATGTTTTAGATGATCTATGATGATCCATCACGGATCCATTGCATCAAAGGGCTTTGAAATGAAGTTTTTCAAAAAGCGTCCATGAACACTAAAGTGGTTACGACAACCATATGTCGATGGCCTTAGATCTCTTTTGTTTATGATTTTTGTTGTTTTATGTTATGGATCGGTAGTTTGGCATGAGGTCTTTGATTTGGAAGTGGAATCCCAACCATTCCATGTCTAGATTGTAAGATATTCATGGTCAAACCACATTGGCCGAAGCTTGACCGGGTGATTTCTAGGTAAGCGAAATCCTAAGCCGTCGTCGACAATACTTTGCAAGGCTTTGATCTATCGGACATTAAGTAGTTTGTTGATGATGTTGTATGAAGTTTGTAGCATGTAATTTATACTCTAGATACATGTCTTTAGACCCTTCAAAACATCAATAAATCAAATGGAGTGAATGGTCAAAGTAGCCACTTTAGACAGCGATTTAGAGTTTTAGAAAACCCAAAACTTCGTAAGAGCTAGCTCTCGACAAGGTTTGGTAGAGATGAATCTAGAATATATGATGTATTGATTTATTACATTGATGTAAATATGTTCTATGATATGAGTACTACATGTATAGACCAAGAAACCATTTAACTAATGACCGAGCATTATAGAAAATGGAACTAGAAAATGCCTACTTAAAGCTCTACGGGTTTCGGGTAACCTAGAAAACCCAGTTAGTCTGACGAGTGATTTAGAATGGCGGATGTTCGTGGTGTTGTGTGATATGACCTAGATTGTTGTTCATACTTGTATTGTTACATAAACACTTCTGAGATCAAGTTTCAAGCTTGCTTCATAAATATTTTGGGTGAGAATTAAAATTTGGTCAAAGCGAGGCCCCTTTAATCTTGGCTCAATGTTCTTGAACTCAAAACACAAACCATGGCGAAACCATCGCTAAAGCCTTTAGCGATGATTTAATTATTTTAGTTTTCTAATTTTCAAAAAATTCATTAAAATTGAAAATAATTTCTTAAAATTACAAAGTTTGTTTAAAAATTATTTTAAGTTATAAAAATTAAGTTTTAGTAATTTGACATATTTTTAATAAATATTAGTATTTATTTGAATATTATTGATATTTAATTATTTAATAAATGATTTAAATAAATTTATTAAAAATGATTTTATTATATTAAAAATCATTTTAAATGATAATAAGGTATTTAAAAATATTTTAAGTTATAAAATATAACTTTTAATATTTTAAAGAAAATTTCATTAATTATTTAATATTAATGATATTAGATTTATTTAATAATTATATTAAATAAATTAGTTTTAAAATGATTTTAATATTAGAAAAATCATTTTAAATGAAAATAAAGAGTTTAAAAACATTTTAAGTTATAAAATATAACTTTTAATATTTAAAGGTAAATTTCATTAATAATTTAATATTAAATGATATTTTATTTATTTAATAATTATATTAAATAAATAGTTTAAAAATGGTTTTATTAATTTAAAAATCATTTAAAATGGATATAAATGAATTAAACATATTTTAAGGTATAATTAATGATTTTTAATATTTTAATAAATAATACATTAATATTTAAATATTAATGGTAAATATTTAAAAATAATTTAAATGTTTTAAAAATCATTTAATGGTAATAAAAATATTTTAAAAGTATTTTAAGTTATTATAAATAACATTAATATTTTAGCAATGGTTTCATTAATAATAAAATATTAATTAAATATTAATGATAATAGAATTATTTAATATTTAAATCATTGTATAATGATTTAGGTGTTTGAAAAATCATGATAAATTATTATAAGTCACTTAAAAATAATATGGTGATATTTACATTTATTGAACTATGGAGCACGAGTTTCAAATATCAATTAACATATTTCTTTCATCCTCTTAGGCATTAATCCATTCATAATTTGTAATAACCCAAGATTTTCTATATAAATAAATAAGAAATTTTGCGTATAATTTTTTTTCTATATAAAGGTGGGGATATGCACAAGATAAAGCGTATGTATTTATGTGATAAATAAAAATATATTTATTACATGAATAATTACAAATAGTTTTATTTTAGAATTATTGATCATTATAAAGTATATTCTTATAATAATTAATTTTATAGTAGAAATATTTTTATTATTTATTTTCCATAAAAATATGGTTATATAAAATTTAAATAATATATGAAATGATTATAGAATTATTATAATAATTATTTTGTTATATGAATGTATTTGATTAATTAAGTTGATTATTATAACTTAATTAATAAAGGTATGTATATGAAAGATAAATCATATATGGAATCAAACCCTAATTTTGAATTTTGAACTTTGAACAAGGAATGAGAATAATAATATAATATTATTTTTATTTTGATTGCTATAAATATGAACTATATGTGTGGTGATAATGGTTGAGTCGATTATGGTGTATCATGCAAAAACCCTAGCATTGCTTTGATAGACCCTAATATGAAAGTCAAATCGACTTTAAAATTTGTTAAGTCATCATAGTGTTATGAGATATATGATTTGTGCAAGTAGGTTTTAACATTAATTATGGAGAACCCTATTAGTAATTAAAAACCTAATTTTTTTAAAATTAGTAACCCTAATTGGGTATGTATGAACCCTAATTGGCTATGTATGAACCCCAATAGCTAATTTAGTAATCTTAATGCTAATTAGTGAACCTTAAACCTAATTTTCATGTTTTATATTATTAGAAAACCTAAACTAATTAAGAAACCCTAAATTTGTAATTTAGGAAACCTAATTTTACATTTTAGCCCTAAATGCAAAATACTAGGAAACCAAATTATAGAACCCTAAGGGTTAAACCCTAAGGGTTTGTTTAACCCTAAGAGGTTTGGACAAAAGTCGAAAGCCATTAAAATTATATGTTCAATGACCAAAATACCCTTTCATATATTTTTTATTATGTAACTTGTCAATCTTGCCAAAATGAGAGTTGGTGACCAACTAATTTGACCTTGTGACTAAAAATCTCGACAATTGACCTCTTATTGACATATATGCGGCATTATTCATTATATCTAAAGATTATATGATATAGAGAGAAAGTTGCTAAAGTTGCTCATTTGGATATCTAACTCTCAAACAACTTTCTCTCTCCCAAACCTACGAAAATATAAAGTATATCGGTCCATAAATGACCCCTAGATCACGAAGATCGTTAAGGAGATCAAAGATTGAAACTAGAAAGGTATAAAGCCCTAATCCTTTTTGATCTTAGATGGTAAGATAAATTTTGTGTTTAAGTGTTTAATCATGTGTTAGAAGATGTTTTTAGATGATCTATGATGATCCATCATGGATCCATTGCATCAAAGGGCTTTGAAATGAAGTTTTCAAAAAGCGTCCATGAACACTAAAGTGGTACGACAACCATATGTCAGTGGCCTTAGATCTCTGCCTGTTTATGATTTTTGTTGTTTTATGTTATGGATCGGTAGTTTGGCATGAGGTCTTTGATTTGGAAGTGGAATCCCAACCATTCCATGTCTAGATTGTAAGATATTCATGGTCAAACCACATTGGCCAGAGCTTAATAGGGTGATTTCTAGGTAAACCAGAAATCCTAAAAGCGGCGTCGACAATACTTTGCAAGGCTTTGATCTATCGGACATTAAGTAGTTTGTTGATGATGTTGTATGAAGTTTGTAGCATGTAATTTATACTCTAGATACATGTCTTTAGACCCTTCAAAACATCAATAAATCAAGCGGAGTGAATGGTCAAAAGTAGGCCACTGAGACAGCGATTTAGAGTTTTAGAAAACCCGAACTTCGTAAGAGCTAGCTCTCGACAAGGTTTGCCAAGAGATGAATCTAGAATATATGATGTATTGATACATTACATTGATGTAAATATGTTCTATGATATGAGTACTACATGTATAGACCAAGAAACCATTTAACTAATGACCGAGCATTATAGAAAATGGAACTAGAAAATGCCTACTCAAAGCTCTACGGGTTTACGGGTAACCTAGAAAACCCAGTTGAGTCTGACGATGATTTAGAATGGCGGATGTTAGGTGGTGTTGTGTGATATGACCTAGATTGTTGTTCATACTTGTATTGTTACATAAACACTACAAGATCAAGGTTGACTTGCTTTCGTAAATATTTTGGGTGAGAATTAAAATTTGGTCAAGCGAGGCCCTTTAATCTTGGCTGTCAATGTTCTTGAACTCAAAAACACAAACCATGACAGAAACCATCGCTAAAGCCTTTAGCGACAGATTTAATTATTTTAGTTTTCTAATTTTCAAAAAATTCATTAAAAATTGAAAATAATTTCTTAAAATTACAAAGTTTGTTTTAAAAAATTATTTTAAGTTATAAAAATTAACTTTTAGTAATTTGACATATTTTTAATAAATATTAGTATTTATTTGAATATTATTGATATTTAATTATTTAATAAATGATTTAAATAAATTTATTAAAAATGATTTTATTATATTAAAAATCATTTTAAATGATAATAAGGTATTTAAAAATATTTTAAGTTATAAAATATAACTTTTAATATTTTAAAGAAAATTTCATTAATTATTTAATATTAATGATATTAGATTTATTTAATAATTATATTAAATAAATTAGTTTTAAAATGATTTTAATATTAGAAAAATCATTTTAAATGAAAATAAAGAGTTTAAAAACATTTTAAGTTATAAAATATAACTTTTAATATTTAAAGGTAAATTTCATTAATAATTTAATATTAAATGATATTTTATTTATTTAATAATTATATTAAATAAATAGTTTAAAAATGGTTTTATTAATTTAAAAATCATTTAAAATGGATATAAATGAATTAAACATATTTTAAGGTATAATTAATGATTTTTAATATTTTAATAAATAATACATTAATATTTAAATATTAATGGTAAATATTTAAAAATAATTTAAATGTTTTAAAAATCATTTAATGGTAATAAAAATATTTTAAAAGTATTTTAAGTTATTATAAATAACATTAATATTTTAGTAATGGTTTCATTAATAATAAAATATTAATTAAATATTAATGATAATAGAATTATTTAATATTTAAATCATTGTATAATGATTTAGGTGTTTGAAAAATCATGATAAATTATTATAAGTCACTTAAAAATAATATGGTGATATTTACATTTATTGAACTATGGAGCGAGTTTCAAATATCAATTAACATATTTCTTTCATCCTCTTAGGCATTAATCCATTCATGGACTGTAATAACCCAAGATTTTCTATATAAATAAATAAGAAATTTTGCGTATAATTTTTTTTTTCTATATAAAGGTGGGGATATGTACAAGATAAAGCGTATGTATTTATGTGATAAATAAAAATATATTTATTACATGAATAATTACAAATAGTTTTATTTTAGAATTATTGATCATTATAAAGTATATTCTTATAATAATTAATTTTATAGTAGAAATATTTTTATTATTTATTTTCCATAAAAATATGGTTATATAAAATTTAAATAATATATGAAATGATTATAGAATTATTATAATAATTATTTTTGTTATATGAATGTATTTGATTAATTAAGTTGATTATTATAACTTAATTAATAAAGGTATATATATGAAAGATAAATCATATATGGAATCCAAACCCTAATTTTGAATTTTGAACTTTGAACAAGGAATGAGAATAATAATATAATATTATTTTTATTTGATTTTATAAATATGAACTATATGTGTAGGCCGATAATGGTTGGTCGATTATGGTGTATCATGCAAAACCCTAGCATTGCTTTGATAGACCCTAATATGAAAGTCAAATCGACTTTAAAATTTGTTAAGTCATAGTGTTATGAGATATATGATTTATCTAGTAGGTTTTAACATTAATTATGGAGAACCCTATTAGTAATTAAAAACCTAATTTTTTTAAAATTAGTAACCCTAATTGGGTATGTATGAACCCTAATTGGCTATGTATGAACCCCTAATAGCTAATTTAGTAATCTTAATGCTAATTAGTGAACCTTAAACCTAATTTTCATGTTTTATATTATTAGAAAACCTAAACTAATTAAGAAACCCTAAATTTGTAATTTAGGAAACCTAATTACATTTTAGCCCTAAATGCAAAATACTAGAGAAACCAAATTATAGAACCCTAAGGGTTAAACCCTAAGGGTTTGTTTAACCCTAAGGGTTTGGACAAAAGTCAAAGAAAGCCATTAAAATTATATGTTCAATGACCAAAATACCCTTTCATATATTTTTATTATGTAACTTGTCAATCTTGCCAAAATGAGAGTTGGTGACCAACTAATTTGACCTTGTGACTAAAAATCTAAATAATTTGACCTCTTATTGACATATATGCGACATTATTCATTATATCTAAAGATTATATGATATAAGAGAGAAAGTTGCTAAAGTTGCTCATTTGGATATCTAACTCTCAAACAACTTTTCTCTCTCCCAAACCTACGAAAATATAAAGTATATCGGTCCATAAGCATGACCCTAGATCACGAAGATCGGTTAAGGAGATCAAAATTGAAACTAGAAAGGTATAAAGCCCTAATCCTTTTTGATCTTAGATGGTAAGATAAATTTTGTGTTTAAGTGTTTAATCATGTGTTAGAAGATGTTTTAGATGATCTATGATGATCCATCATGGATCCATTGCATCAAAGGGCTTTGAAATGAAGTTTTTCAAAAAGCGTCCATGAACACTAAAGTGAATTACGACAACCATATGTCGGTGGCCTTAGATCTCTTGCTGTTTATTATGATTTTGTTGTTTTATGTTATGGATCGGTAGTTTGGCATGAGGTCTTTGATTTGGAAGTGGAATCCCAACCATTCCATGTCTAGATTGTAAGATATTCATGGTCAAACCACATTGGCCGAAGCTTAATAGGGTGATTTCTAGGTAAACCGAAATCCTAAGCCGGCGTCGACAATACTTTGCAAGGCTTTGATCTATCGGACATTAAGTAGTTTGTTGATGATGTTGTATGAAGTTTGTAGCATGTAATTTATACTCTAGATACATGTCTTTAGACCCTTCAAAACATCAATAAATCAAAGCGGAAGTGAATGTGAAAGTAGTAGCCCACTAGAACAACGATTTAGAGTTTTAGAAAACCCGAACTTCGTAAGAGCTAGCTCTACGACAAGGTTTGTAGAGATGAATCTAGAATATATGATGTATTGATTTATTACATTGATGTAAATATGTTCTATGATATGAGTACTACATGTATAGACCAAGAAACCATTTAACTAATGACGAGCATTATAGAAAATGGAACTAGAAAATGCTACTCAAAGCTCTGCGGGTTTACGGGTAACCTAGAAAACCCAGTTAGTCTGACGGTGATTTAGAATGGCGGATGTTAGGTGGTGTTGTGTGATATGACCTAGATTGTTGTTCATACTTGTATTGTTACATAAACACTCAAGATCAAGGTTAAACTTGCTTTCGTAAATATTTTGAATTTGAGAATTAAAATTTGGTCAAAGCGAGGCCCCTTTAATCTTGGCTGTCAATGTTCTTGAACTCAAAAACACAAACCATGACATGAAACCATCGCTAAAGCCTTTAGCTGACATTTAATTATTTTAGTTTTCTAATTTTCAAAAATTCATTAAAATTGAAAATAATTTCTTAAAATTACAAAGTTTGTTTTAAAAAATTATTTTAAGTTATAAAAATTAACTTTTAGTAATTTGACATATTTTAATAAATATTAGTATTTATTTGAATATTATTGATATTTAATTATTTAATAAATGATTTAAATAAATTTATTAAAAATGATTTTATTATATTAAAAATCATTTTAAATGATAATAAGGTATTTAAAAATATTTTAAGTTATAAAATATAACTTTTAATATTTTAAAGAAAATTTCATTAATTATTTAATATTAATGATATTAGATTTATTTAATAATTATATTAAATAAATTAGTTTTAAAATGATTTTAATATTAGAAAAATCATTTTAAATGAAAATAAAGAGTTTAAAACATTTTAAGTTATAAAATATAACTTTTAATATTTAAAGGTAAATTTCATTAATAATTTAATATTAAATGATATTTTATTTATTTAATAATTATATTAAATAAATAGTTTAAAAATGGTTTTATTAATTTAAAATCATTTAAAATGGATATAAATGAATTAAACATATTTTAAGGTATAATTAATGATTTTTAATATTTTAATAAATAATACATTAATATTTAAATATTAATGGTAAATATTTAAAAATAATTTAAATGTTTTAAAAATCATTTAATGGTAATAAAATATTTTAAAAGTATTTTAAGTTATTATAAATAACATTAATATTTTAGCAATGGTTTCATTAATAATAAAATATTAATTAAATATTAATGATAATAGAATTATTTAATATTTAAATCATTGTATAATGATTTAGGTGTTTGAAAAATCATGATAAATTATTATAAGTCACTTAAAAATAATATGGTGATATTTACATTTATTGAACTATGGAGACGAGTTTCAAATATCAATTAACATATTTCTTTCATCCTCTTAGGCATTAATCCATTCATGGGTTGTAATAACCCAAGATTTTCTATATAAATAAATAAGAAATTTTAAGTATAATTTTTTTTTCTATATAAAGGTGGGGATATACAAGATAAAGCGTATGTATTTATGTGATAAATAAAAATATATTTATTACATGAATAATTACAAATAGTTTTATTTTAGAATTATTGATCATTATAAAGTATATTCTTATAATAATTAATTTTATAGTAGAAATATTTTATTATTTATTTTCCATAAAAATATGGTTATATAAAATTTAAATAATATATGAAATGATTATAGAATTATTATAATAATTATTTTGTTATATGAATGTATTTGATTAATTAAGTTGATTATTATAACTTAATTAATAAAGGTATGTATATGAAAGATAAATCATATATGGAATCCAAACCCTAATTTTGAATTTTGAACTTTGAACAAGGAATGAGAATAATAATATAATATTATTTTTATTTTGGTCTTTATAAATATGAACTATATATGTATGGTGATAATGGTTGGTCAATTATGGTGTATCATGCAAAAACCCCTAGCATTGCTTTGATAGACCCTAATATGAAAGTCAAATCGACTTTAAAATTTGTTAAGTCACCTTAGTGTTATGAGATATATGATTTGTCTAGTAGGTTTTAACATTAATTATGGAGAACCCTATTAGTAATTAAAAACCCTAATTTTTTTAAAATTAGTAACCCTAATTGGGTATGTATGAACCCTAATTGGCTATGTATGAACCCCAATAGCTAATTTAGTAATCTTAATGCTAATTAGTGAACCTTAAACCTAATTTTCATGTTTTATATTATTAGAAAACCTAAACTAATTAGAAACCCTAAATTTGTAATTTAGGAAACCTAATTTACATTTTAGCCCTAAATGCAAAATACTAGGAAACCAAATTATAGAACCTAAGGGTTAAACCCTAAGGGTTTGTTTAACCCTAAGGGTTTGGACAAAAGTCGAAAGCCATTAAAATTATATGTTCAATGACCAAAATACCCTTTCATATATTTTTATTATGTAACTTGTCAATCTTGCCAAAATGAGAGTTGGTGACCAACTAATTTGACCTTGTGACTAAAAATCTCAGCAATTCAGCCTCTTATTGACATATATGCCAGCATTATTCATTATATCTAAAGATTATATGATATAAGAGAGAGAAAGTTGCTAAAGTTGCTCATTTGGATATCTAACTCTCAAACAACTTTTCTCTCTCCCAAACCTCTGAAAATATAAAGTATATCAGTCCCATAAACAGCCCCTAGATCACCAAGATCAGTTAAGGAGATCAAAGATTGAAACTAGAAAGGTATAAAGCCCTAATCCTTTTTGATCTTAGATGGTAAGATAAATTTTGTGTTTAAGTGTTTAATCATGTGTTAGAAGATGTTTTTAGATGATCTATGATGATCCATCATGGATCCATTGCATCAAAGGGCTTTGAAATGAAGTTTTTCAAAAACTGTCCATGAACACTAAAGTGGTACGACAACCGTATGTCGGTGCCTTAGATCTCTTCACATTTATGATTTTTGTTGTTTTATGTTATGGATCGGTAGTTTGGCATGAGGTCTTTGATTTGGAAGTGGAATCCCAACCATTCCATGTCTAGATTGTAAGATATTCATGGTCAAACCACATTGAGCGAAGCTTGATAGGGTGATTTCTAGGTAAACGAAATCCTAAGCCGGCGTCGACAATACTTTGCAAGGCTTTGATCTATCGGACATTAAGTAGTTTGTTGATGATGTTGTATGAAGTTTGTAGCATGTAATTTATACTCTAGATACATGTCTTTAGACCCTTCAAAACATCAATAAATCAAGAAGAATGAGTGAATGGTCAAAGTAGGCCCTTAGAACAACGATTTAGAGTTTTAGAAAACCCGAACTCGTAAGAGCTAGCTCTCGACAAGGTTTGGTAGAGATGAATCTAGAATATATGATGTATTGATTACATTACATTGATGTAAATATGTTCTATGATATGAGTACTACATGTATAGACCAAGAAACCATTTAACTAATGCCGAGCGTATAGAAAATGGAACTAGAAAATGCCTACTCAAAGCTCTCGGGTTTACGGGTAACCTAGAAAACCCAGTTAGTCTGATAAGTGATTTAGAATGGCGGATGTTAGGTGGTGTTGTGTGATATGACCTAGATTGTTGTTCATACTTGTATTGTTACATAAACACTACAAGATCAAGGTTCAAACTTGCTTTCATAAATATTTTGAATTTGAGAATTAAGGCCCGGTCAAGCGAGGCCCTTTAATCTTGGCTGTCAATGTTCTTGAACTCAAAAACACCAACCATAGCGAAACCATCGCTAAAGCCTTTAGCTGACAGATTTAATTATTTTAGTTTTCTAATTTTCAAAAATTCATTAAAAATTGAAAATAATTTCTTAAAATTACAAAGTTTGTTTTAAAAATTATTTTAAGTTATAAAAATTAACTTTTAGTAATTTGACATATTTTAATAAATATTAGTATTTATTTGAATATTATTGATATTTAATTATTTAATAAATGATTTAAATAAATTTATTAAAAATGATTTTATTATATTAAAAATCTTTTAAATGATAATAAGGTATTTAAAAATATTTTAAGTTATAAAATATAACTTTTAATATTTTAAAGAAAATTTCATTAATTATTTAATATTAATGATATTAGATTTATTTAATAATTATATTAAATAAATTAGTTTTAAAATGATTTTAATATTAGAAAAATCATTTTAAATGAAAATAAAGAGTTTAAAAACATTTTAAGTTATAAAATATAACTTTTAATATTTAAAGGTAAATTTCATTAATAATTTAATATTAAATGATATTTTATTTATTTAATAATTATATTAAATAAATAGTTTAAAAATGGTTTTATTAATTTAAAAATCATTTAAAATGGATATAAATGAATTAAACATATTTTAAGGTATAATTAATGATTTTTAATATTTTAATAAATAATACATTAATATTTAAATATTAATGGTAAATATTTAAAAATAATTTAAATGTTTTAAAATCATTTAATGGTAATAAAAATATTTTAAAAGTATTTTAAGTTATTATAAATAATATTAATATTTTAGCAATGGTTTCATTAATAATAAAATATTAATTAAATATTAATGATAATAGAATTATTTAATATTTAAATCATTGTATAATGATTTAGGTGTTTGAAAAAATCATGATAAATTATTATAAGTCACTTAAAAAATAATATAGTGATATTTACATTTATTGAACTATGGAGCGAGTTTCAAATATCAATTAACATATTTCTTTCATCCTCTTAGGCATTAATCCATTCATGGACTGTAATAACCCAAGATTTTCTATATAAATAAATAAGAAATTTTGCGTATAATTTTTTTTTCTATATAAAGGTGGGGATATATACAAGATAAAGCGTATGTATTTATGTGATAAATAAAATATATTTATTACATGAATAATTACAAATAGTTTTATTTTAGAATTATTGATCATTATAAAGTATATTCTTATAATAATTAATTTTATAGTAGAAATATTTTTATTATTTATTTTCCATAAAAATATGGTTATATAAAATTTAAATAATATATGAAATGATTATAGAATTATTATAATAATTATTTTTGTTATATGAATGTATTTGAGATTAATTAAGTTGATTATTATAACTTAATTAATAAAGGTATGTATATGAAAGATAAATCATATATGGAATCCAAACCCTAATTTTGAATTTTGAACTTTGAGCAAGGAATGAGAATAATAATATAATATTATTTTTATTTGGTGCTTATAAATATGAACTATATGTATAAGCTGATAATGGTTGGTCAATTATGGTGTATCATGCAAAAACCCTAGCATTGCTTTGATAGACCCCTAATATAAAAGTCAAAATCGACTTTAAAATTTGTTAAGTCTTAGTGTTATGAGATATATGATTTTATCTTAGTAGGTTTTAACATTAATTATGGAGAACCCTATTAGTAATTAAAAACCCTAATTTTTTTAAAATTAGTAACCCTAATTGGGTATGTATGAACCCTAATTGGCTATGTATGAACCCTAATAGCTAATTTAGTAATCTTAATGCTAATTAGTGAACCTTAAACCTAATTTTCATGTTTTATATTATTAGAAAACCTAAACTAATTAAGAAACCCTAAATTTGTAATTTAGGAAACCTAATTTACATTTTAGCCCTAAATGCAAAATACTAGGAAACAAATTATAGAACCCTAAGGGTTAAACCCTAAGGGTTTGTTTAACCTAAGGGTTTGGACAAAAGTCAAGAAAGCCATTAAAATTATATGTTCAATGACCAAAATACCCTTTCATATATTTTTATTATGTAACTTGTCAATCTTGCCAAAATGAGAGTTGGTGACCAACTAATTTGACCTTGTGACTAAAAATCTAAATAATTGACCTCTTATTGACATATATGCGACATTATTCATTATATCTAAAGATTATATGATATAAGAGAGAGAAAGTTGCTAAAGTTGCTCATTTGGATATCTAACTCTCAAACAACTTTTCTCTCTCCCAAACCTCTGAAAATATAAAGTATATCAGTCCCATAAACAGCCCCTAGATCACCAAGATCAGTTAAGGAGATCAAAGATTGAAACTAGAAAGGTATAAAGCCCTAATCCTTTTTGATCTTAGATGGTAAGATAAATTTTGTGTTTAAGTGTTTAATCATGTGTTAGAAGATGTTTTTAGATGATCTATGATGATCCATCATGGATCCATTGCATCAAAGGGCTTTGAAATGAAGTTTTTCAAAAACTGTCCATGAACACTAAAGTGGTCTGACAACCATATGTCAGTGGCCTTAGATCTCTTCCTGTTTATGATTTTTGTTGTTTTATGTTATGGATCGGTAGTTTGGCATGAGGTCTTTGATTTGGAAGTGGAATCCCAACCATTCCATGTCTAGATTGTAAGATATTCATGGTCAAACCACATTGGCCAGAGAAGCTTGGTAGGGTGATTTCTAGGTAAACCAGAAATCCTAAACCGGCGTCTGACAATACTTTGCAAGGCTTTGATCTATCAGACATTAAGTAGTTTGTTGATGATGTTGTATGAAGTTTGTAGCATGTAATTTATACTCTAGATACATGTCTTTAGACCCTTCAAAACATCAATAAATCAAACGGAGTGAATGGTCAAAGTAGGCCACTAGAACTTTGCGATTTAGAGTTTTAGAAAACCCCCGAACTTCGTAAGAGCTAGCTCTCGACAAGGTTTGCCAAGAGATGAATCTAGAATATATGATGTATTGATGACATTACATTGATGTAAATATGTTCTATGATATGAGTACTACATGTATAGACCAAGAAACCATTTAACTAATGACCGAGCGTATAGAAAATGGAACTAGAAAATGCCTACTCAAAAGCTCTACGGGTTTACGGGTAACCTAGAAAACCCAGTTGAGTCGACGGTGATTTAGAATGGCGGATGTTAGGTGGTGTTGTGTGATATGACCTAGATTGTTGTTCATACTTGTATTGTTACATAAACACTACAAGATCAAGGTTCAAACTTGCTTTCGTAAATATTTTGGATGAGAATTAAAATTTGGTCAAACGAGGCCCCTTTAATACTGGCCTGTCAATGTTCTTGAACTCAAAAACACCAACCATGACAGAAACCATCGCTAAAGCCTTTAGCGACAGATTTAATTATTTTAGTTTTCTAATTTTCAAAAAATTCATTAAAAATTGAAAATAATTTCTTAAAATTACAAAGTTTGTTTTAAAAAATTATTTTAAGTTATAAAAATTAACTTTTAGTAATTTGACATATTTTTAATAAATATTAGTATTTATTTGAATATTATTGATATTTAATTATTTAATAAATGATTTAAATAAATTTATTAAAATGATTTTATTATATTAAAAATCTTTTAAATGATAATAAGGTATTTAAAAATATTTTAAGTTATAAAATATAACTTTTAATATTTTAAAGAAAATTTCATTAATTATTTAATATTAATGATATTAGATTTATTTAATAATTATATTAAATAAATTAGTTTTAAAATGATTTTAATATTAGAAAAATCATTTTAAATGAAAATAAAGAGTTTAAAAACATTTTAAGTTATAAAATATAACTTTTAATATTTAAAGGTAAATTTCATTAATAATTTAATATTAAATGATATTTTATTTATTTAATAATTATATTAAATAAATAGTTTAAAAATGGTTTTATTAATTTAAAATCATTTAAAATGGATATAAATGAATTAAACATATTTTAAGGTATAATTAATGATTTTTAATATTTTAATAAATAATACATTAATATTTAAATATTAATGGTAAATATTTAAAATAATTTAAATGTTTTAAAAATCATTTAATGGTAATAAAAATATTTTAAAAGTATTTTAAGTTATTATAAATAATATTAATATTTTAGCAATGGTTTCATTAATAATAAAATATTAATTAAATATTAATGATAATAGAATTATTTAATATTTAAATCATTGTATAATGATTTAGGTGTTTGAAAAATCATGATAAATTATTATAAGTCACTTAAAAATAATATGGTGATATTTACATTTATTGAACTATGGAGCGAGTTTCAAATATCAATTAACATATTTCTTTCATCCTCTTAGGCATTAATCCATTCATGGACTGTAATAACCCAAGATTTTCTATATAAATAAATAAGAAATTTTGCGTATAATTTTTTTTTCTATATAAAGGTGGGGATATGCACAAGATAAAGCGTATGTATTTATGTGATAAATAAAAATATATTTATTACATGAATAATTACAAATAGTTTTATTTTAGAATTATTGATCATTATAAAGTATATTCTTATAATAATTAATTTTATAGTAGAAATATTTTTATTATTTATTTTCCATAAAAATATGGTTATATAAAATTTAAATAATATATGAAATGATTATAGAATTATTATAATAATTATTTTTGTTATATGAATGTATTTGATTAATTAAGTTGATTATTATAACTTAATTAATAAAGGTATGTATATGAAAGATAAATCATATATGGAATCCAAACCCTAATTTTGAATTTTGAACTTTGAACAAGGAATGAGAATAATAATATAATATTATTTTTATTTCGATTGCTATAAATATGAACTATATGTGTAAACCGATAATGGTTGGTCGATTATGGTGTATCATACAAAAACCTAGCATTGCTTTGATAGACCCTAATATAAAAGTCAAATCGACTTTAAAATTTGTTAAGTCAAGTGTTATGAGATATATGATTTATCTAGTAGGTTTTAACATTAATTATGGAGAACCCTATTAGTAATTAAAAACCCTAATTTTTTTTAAAATTAGTAACCCTAATTGGGTATGTATGAACCCTAATTGGCTATGTATGAACCCTAATAGCTAATTTAGTAATCTTAATGCTAATTAGTGAACCTTAAACCTAATTTTCATGTTTTATATTATTAGAAAACCTAAACTAATTAAGAAACCCTAAATTTGTAATTTAGGAAACCTAATTTTACATTTTAGCCCTAAATGCAAAATACTAGGAAACCAAATTATAGAACCCTAAGGGTTAAACCCTAAGGGTTTGTTTAACCCTAAGGGTTTGGACAAAAGTCAAGAAAGCCATTAAAATTATATGTTCAATGACCAAAATACCCTTTCATATATTTTTATTATGTAACTTGTCAATCTTGCCAAAATGAGAGTTGGTGACCAACTAATTTGACCTTGTGACTAAAAATCTCAGCAATTCAGCCTCTTATTGACATATATGCCAGCATTATTCATTATATCTAAAGATTATATGATATAAGAGAGAAAGTTGCTAAAGTTGCTCATTTGGATATCTAACTCTCAAACAACTTTTCTCTCTCCCAAACCTCTCGAAAATATAAAGTATATCAGTCCCATAAACTGCCCCTAGATCACCAAGATCAGTTAAGGAGATCAAAGATTGAAACTAGAAAGGTATAAAGCCCTAATCCTTTTTGATCTTAGATGGTAAGATAAATTTTGTGTTTAAGTGTTTAATCATGTGTTAGAAGATGTTTTTAGATGATCTATGATGATCCATCATGGATCCATTGCATCAAAGGGCTTTGAAATGAAGTTTTCAAAAGCGTCCATGAACACTAAAGTGGTTACGACAACCATATGTCGGTGGCCTTAGATCTCTTCTGTTTTATGATTTTTTGTTGTTTTATGTTATGGATCGGTAGTTTGGCATGAGGTCTTTGATTTGGAAGTGGAATCCCAACCATTCCATGTCTAGATTGTAAGATATTCATGGTCAAACCACATTGGCCAGAAGCTTGATAGGGTGATTTCTAGGTAAACCGGAAATCCCTAAGCCGAGGTCGTCGACAATACTTTGCAAGGCTTTGATCTATCAGACATTAAGTAGTTTGTTGATGATGTTGTATGAAGTTTGTAGCATGTAATTTATACTCTAGATACATGTCTTTAGACCCTTCAAAACATCAATAAATCAGACGGAGTGAATGGTCAAAGTAGGCCACTAGACACTGATTTAGAGTTTTTAGAAAACCCAGAACTCGTAAGAGCTAGCTCTCTGACAAGGTTTGACCGAGATGAATCTAGAATATATGATGTATTCGGACTGTTCTGTTGATGTAAATATGTTCTATGATATGAGTACTACATGTATAGACCAAGAAACCATTTAACTAATGACCAGAACGTATAGAAAATGGAACTAGAAAATGCCTACTCAAAGCTCTCTGGGTTTCTGGGTAACCTAGAAAACCCAGATTGAGTCTGACAGTGATTTAGAATGGCGGATGTTAGGTGGTGTTGTGTGATATGACCTAGATTGTTGTTCATACTTGTATTGTTACATAAACACTACTGAGATCAAGGTTCAAGCTTGCTCGTAAATATTTTGGATGAGAATTAAGGATTCGGTCAAACGAGGCCCTTTAATCTCGGCTGTCAATGTTCTTGAACTCAAAAACACAAACCATGATAGAAACCATCGCTAAAGCCTTTAATGATGATTTAATTATTTTAGTTTTCTAATTTTCAAAAATTCATTAAAAATTGAAAATAATTTCTTAAAATTACAAAGTTTGTTTTAAAAAATTATTTTAAGTTATAAAAATTAACTTTTATTAATTTGACATATTTTTAATAAATATTAGTATTTATTTGAATATTATTGATATTTAATTATTTAATAAATGATTTAAATAAATTTATTAAAATGATTTTATTATATTAAAAATCATTTTAAATGATAATAAGGTATTTAAAAATATTTTAAGTTATAAAATATAACTTTTAATATTTTAAAGAAAATTTCATTAATTATTTAATATTAATGATATTAGATTTATTTAATAATTATATTAAATAAATTAGTTTTAAAATGATTTTAATATTAGAAAAATCATTTTAAATGAAAATAAAGTTTAAAAAACATTTTAAGTTATAAAATATAACTTTTAATATTTAAAGGTAAATTTCATTAATAATTTAATATTAAATGATATTTTATTTATTTAATAATTATATTAAATAAATAGTTTAAAAATGGTTTTATTAATTTAAAAATCATTTAAAATGGATATAAATGAATTAAACATATTTTAAGGTATAATTAATGATTTTTAATATTTTAATAAATAATACATTAATATTTAAATATTAATGGTAAATATTTAAAATAATTTAAATGTTTTAAAAATCATTTAATGGTAATAAAAATATTTTAAAAGTATTTTAAGTTATTATAAATAATATTAATATTTTAGTAATGGTTTCATTAATAATAAAATATTAATTAAATATTAATGATAATAGAATTATTTAATATTTAAATCATTGTATAATGATTTAGGTGTTTGAAAAATCATGATAAATTATTATAAGTCACTTAAAAATAATATGGTGATATTTACATTTATTGAACTATGGAACAGAGTTTCAAATATTAATTAACATATTTCTTTCATCCTCTTAGGCATTAATCCATTCATGGACTGTAATAACCCAAGATTTTCTATATAAATAAATAAGAAATTTTGCGTATAATTTTTTTTTTTCTATATATAAAGGTGGGGATATATACAAGATAAAGCGTATGTATTTATGTGATAAATAAAAAATATATTTATTACATGAATAATTACAAATAGTTTTATTTTAGAATTATTGATCATTATAAAGTATATTCTTATAATAATTAATTTTATAGTAGAAATATTTTTATTATTTATTTTCCATAAAAATATGGTTATATAAAATTTAAATAATATATGAAATGATTATAGAATTATTATAATAATTATTTTGTTATATGAATGTATTTCAGATTAATTAAGTTGATTATTATAACTTAATTAATAAAGGTATATGTATATGAAAGATAAATCATATATGGAATCCAAACCCTAATTTTGAATTTTGAACTTTGAACAAGGAATGAGAATAATAATATAATATTATTTTTATTTGATCTTATAAATATGAACTATATGTAAACCGATAATGGTTGGTCAATTATGGTGTATCATGCAAAAACCCTAGCATTGCTTTGATAGACCCTAATATGAAAGTCAAATACGACTTTTAAAATTTGTTAAGTCATAGTGTTATGAGATATATGATTTGTCAAAGTAGGTTTTAACATTAATTATGGAGAACCCTATTAGTAATTAAAACCCTAATTTTTTTAAAATTAGTAACCCTAATTGGGTATGTATGAACCCTAATTGGCTATGTATGAACCCTAATAGCTAATTTAGTAATCTTAATGCTAATTAGTGAACCTTAAACCTAATTTTCATGTTTTATATTATTAGAAAACCTAAACTAATTAAGAAACCCTAAATTTGTAATTTAGGAAACCTAATTTTACATTTTAGCCCTAAATGCAAAATACTAGGAAACCAAATTATAGAACCCCAAGGTTAAACCCTAAGGGTTTGTTTAACCCTAAGGGTTTGGACAAAAAGTCAAGAAAGCCATTAAAATTATATGTTCAATGACCAAAATACCCTTTCATATATTTTTATTATGTAACTTGTCAATCTTGCCAAAATGAGAGTTGGTGACCAACTAATTTGACCTTGTGACTAAAAATCTCTAAGAATTGACCTCTTATTGACATATACTGACATTATTCATTATATCTAAAGATTATATGATATAAGAGAGAGAAAGTTGCTAAAGTTGCTCATTTGGATATCTAACTCTCAAACAACTTTTCTCTCTCCCAAACCTCTGAAAATATAAAGTATATCAGTCCCATAAACAGCCCCTAGATCACCAAGATCAGTTAAGGAGATCAAAGATTGAAACTAGAAAGGTATAAAGCCCTAATCCTTTTTGATCTTAGATGGTAAGATAAATTTTGTGTTTAAGTGTTTAATCATGTGTTAGAAGATGTTTTTAGATGATCTATGATGATCCATCATGGATCCATTGCATCAAAGGGCTTTGAAATGAAGTTTTTCAAAAACTGTCCATGAACACTAAAGTGGTCTGACAACCATATGTCAGTGGCCTTAGATCTCTTCCTGTTTATGATTTTTGTTGTTTTATGTTATGGATCGGTAGTTTGGCATGAGGTCTTTGATTTGGAAGTGGAATCCCAACCATTCCATGTCTAGATTGTAAGATATTCATGGTCAAACCCTGTTGACCGAGCTTGACCGGGTGATTTCTAGGTAAACCAGAAATCCTAAACCGGCGTCTGACAATACTTTGCAAGGCTTTGATCTATCAGACATTAAGTAGTTTGTTGATGATGTTGTATGAAGTTTGTAGCATGTAATTTATACTCTAGATACATGTCTTTAGACCCTTCAAAACATCAATAAATCAAAGCGGAGTGAATGGTCAAAGAAGCCACTAGACAACGATTTAGAGTTTTTAGAAAACCCGAACTCGTAAGAGCTAGCTCTCGACAAGGGTTTGGCCACCGAGATGAATCTAGAATATATGATGTATTGAATTTATTACATTGATGTAAATATGTTCTATGATATGAGTACTACATGTATAGACCAAGAAACCATTTAACTAATGACCGTAGCGTATAGAAAATGGAACTAGAAAATGCCTACTCAAAGCTCTACGGGTTTACGGGTAACTAGAAAACCCAGATTGAGTCTGACAGTGATTTAGAATGGCCAGATGTTCGTGGTGTTGTGTGATATGACCTAGATTGTTGTTCATACTTGTATTGTTACATAAACACTACAAGATCAAGGTTCAAGCTTGCTCATAAATATTTTGGACTGAGAATTAAGACTGGTCAAACGAGGCCCCTTTAATACTGGCCTGTCAATGTTCTTGAACTCAAAAACACCAACCATGATGGTATGAAACCATCGCTAAAGCCTTTAGCTTAATGACATTTAATTATTTTAGTTTTCTAATTTTCAAAAATTCATTAAAAATTGAAAATAATTTCTTAAAATTACAAAGTTTGTTTTAAAAAATTATTTTAAGTTATAAAAATTAACTTTTAGTAATTTGACATATTTTTAATAAATATTAGTATTTATTTGAATATTATTGATATTTAATTATTTAATAAATGATTTAAATAAATTTATTAAAAATGATTTTATTATATTAAAATCTTTTAAATGATAATAAGGTATTTAAAATATTTTAAGTTATAAAATATAACTTTTAATATTTTAAAGAAAATTTCATTAATTATTTAATATTAATGATATTAGATTTATTTAATAATTATATTAAATAAATTAGTTTTAAAATGATTTTAATATTAGAAAATCATTTTAAATGAAAATAAAGAGTTTAAAACATTTTAAGTTATAAAATATAACTTTTAATATTTAAAGGTAAATTTCATTAATAATTTAATATTAAATGATATTTTATTTATTTAATAATTATATTAAATAAATAGTTTAAAATGGTTTTATTAATTTAAAATCATTTAAAATGGATATAAATGAATTAAACATATTTTTAAGGTATAATTAATGATTTTTAATATTTTAATAAATAATACATTAATATTTAAATATTAATGGTAAATATTTAAAAATAATTTAAATGTTTTAAAATCATTTAATGGTAATAAAAATATTTTAAAAGTATTTTAAGTTATTATAAATAATATTAATATTTTAGCAATGGTTTCATTAATAATAAAATATTAATTAAATATTAATGATAATAGAATTATTTAATATTTAAATCATTGTATAATGATTTAGGTGTTTGAAAAATCATGATAAATTATTATAAGTCACTTAAAAATAATATGACTGATATTTACATTTATTGAACTATGGAACAGAGTTTCAAATATCAATTAACATATTTCTTTCATCCTCTTAGGCATTAATCCATTCATGGACTGTAATAACCCAAGATTTTCTATATAAATAAATAAGAAATTTTGCGTATAATTTTTTTTTTCTATATAAAGGTGGGGATATGTACAAGATAAAGCGTATGTATTTATGTGATAAATAAAAATATATTTATTACATGAATAATTACAAATAGTTTTATTTTAGAATTATTGATCATTATAAAGTATATTCTTATAATAATTAATTTTATAGTAGAAATATTTTTATTATTTATTTTCCATAAAAATATGGTTATATAAAATTTAAATAATATATGAAATGATTATAGAATTATTATAATAATTATTTTGTTATATGAATGTATTTCAGATTAATTAAGTTGATTATTATAACTTAATTAATAAAGGTATGTATATGAAAGATAAATCATATATGGAATCCAAACCCTAATTTTGAATTTTGAACTTTGAACAAGGAATGAGAATAATAATATAATATTATTTTTATTTCAGTGCTATAAATATGAACTATATGTGTAAACTGATAATGGTTGGTCAATTATGGTGTATCATGCAAAAACCCTAGCATTGCTTTGATAGACCCTAATATAAAAGTCAAATACGACTTTAAAATTTGTTAAGTCACCGTGTTATGAGATATATGATTTGTGCATCAGTAGGTTTTAACATTAATTATGGAGAACCCTATTAGTAATTAAAAACCCTAATTTTTTTAAAATTAGTAACCTAATGGGTGGGTGTATGAACCCTAATTGGCTATGTATGAACCCTAATAGCTAATTTAGTAATCTTAATGCTAATTAGTGAACCTTAAACCTAATTTTCATGTTTTATATTATTAGAAAACCTAAACTAATTAAGAAACCCTAAATTTGTAATTTAGAAACCTAATTTTACATTTTAGCCCTAAATGCAAAATACTAGGAAACCAAATTATAGAACCCTAAGGGTTAAACCCTAAGGGTTTGTTTAACCCTAAGGGTTTGGACAAAAGTCAAGAAAGCCATTAAAATTATATGTTCAATGACCAAAATACCCTTTCATATATTTTTATTATGTAACTTGTCAATCTTGCCAAAATGAGAGTTGGTGACCAACTAATTTGACCTTGTGACTAAAAATCTCAGCAATTCAGCCTCTTATTGACATATATGCCAGCATTATTCATTATATCTAAAGATTATATGATATAAGAGAGAGAAAGTTGCTAAAGTTGCTCATTTGGATATCTAACTCTCAAACAACTTTTCTCTCTCCCAAACCTCTGAAAATATAAAGTATATCAGTCCCATAAACAGCCCCCTAGATCACCAAGATCGTTAAGGAGATCAAAGATTGAAACTAGAAAGGTATAAAGCCCTAATCCTTTTTGATCTTAGATGGTAAGATAAATTTTGTGTTTAAGTGTTTAATCATGTGTTAGAAGATGTTTTTAGATGATCTATGATGATCCATCATGGATCCATTGCATCAAAGGGCTTTGAAATGAAGTTTTTCAAAAAGCGGCCCATGAACACTAAAGTGGTCTCGACAACCATATGTCGCTGGCCTTAGATCTCTTCTCGTTTATGATTTTGTTGTTTTATGTTATGGATCGGTAGTTTGGCATGAGGTCTTTGATTTGGAAGTGGAATCCCAACCATTCCATGTCTAGATTGTAAGATATTCATGGTCAAACCATTGATCGAAGCTTGATTAGGGTGATTTCTAGGTAAACCAGAATCTCTAAACCTAAAGGTTCCACAATACTTTGCAAGGCTTTGATCTATCGGACATTAAGTAGTTTGTTGATGATGTTGTATGAAGTTTGTAGCATGTAATTTATACTCTAGATACATGTCTTTAGACCCTTCAAAACATCAATAAATCAAACGGAGTGAATGGTCAAAGTAGGCCACTGTACACCTTGATTTAGAGTTTTAGAAAACCCGTAACTCAGAAGAGCTAGCTCTCCGACAAGGTTTCGACCGAGATGAATCTAGAATATATGATGTATTGATTTGATTCATTGATGTAAATATGTTCTATGATATGAGTACTACATGTATAGACCAAGAAACCATTTAACTAATGACCGTAACGATTATAGAAAATGGAACTAGAAAATGCCTACTCAAAGCTCTCGGGTTTTCGGGTAACCTAGAAACCCCAGATTGAGTCCGGATAGTTGATTTAGAATGGCCAGATGTTCGTGGGTGTTGTGTGATATGACCTAGATTGTTGTTCATACTTGTATTGTTACATAAACACTACAAGATCAAGGTTCAGCTCATTTCATAAATATTTTGGATGAGAATTAAGACCTGGTCAAACGAGGCCCTTTAATATCGGGGCCTGCCAATGTTCTTGAACTCAAAAACACCAACTATGAGCCAGAAACCATCGCTAAAGCCTTTTAATGATGATTTAATTATTTTAGTTTTCTAATTTTCAAAAATTCATTAAAATTGAAAATAATTTCTTAAAATTACAAAGTTTGTTTTAAAAATTATTTTAAGTTATAAAATTAACTTTTTAGTAATTTGACATATTTTTAATAAATATTAGTATTTATTTGAATATTATTGATATTTAATTATTTAATAAATGATTTAAATAAATTTATTAAAATGATTTTATTATATTAAAAATCTTTTTAAATGATAATAAGGTATTTAAAAATATTTTAAGTTATAAAATATAACTTTTAATATTTTAAAGAAAATTTCATTAATTATTTAATATTAATGATATTAGATTTATTTAATAATTATATTAAATAAATTAGTTTTAAAATGATTTTAATATTAGAAAATCATTTTAAATGAAAATAAAGAGTTTAAAAACATTTTAAGTTATAAAATATAACTTTTAATATTTAAAGGTAAATTTCATTAATAATTTAATATTAATGATATTTTATTTATTTAATAATTATATTAAATAAATAGTTTAAAAATGGTTTTATTAATTTAAAATCATTTAAAATGGATATAAATGAATTAAACATATTTTAAGGTATAATTAATGATTTTTAATATTTTAATAAATAATACATTAATATTTAAATATTAATGGTAAATATTTAAAATAATTTAAATGTTTTAAAAATCATTTAATGGTAATAAAAATATTTTAAAAGTATTTTAAGTTATTATAAATAATATTAATATTTTAGCAATGGTTTCATTAATAATAAAATATTAATTAAATATTAATGATAATAGAATTATTTAATATTTAAATCATTGTATAATGATTTAGGTGTTTGAAAAAATCATGATAAATTATTATAAGTCACTTAAAATAATATGACCGATATTTACATTTATTGAACTATGGAAATGAGTTTCAAATATCAATTAACATATTTCTTTCATCCTCTTAGGCATTAATCCATTCATGGACCTGTAATAACCCAAGATTTTCTATATAAATAAATAAGAAATTTTCATGTATAATTTTTTTTTTTTTTTTTTCTATATAAAGGTGGGGATATGTACAAGATAAAGCGATGTATTTATGTGATAAATAAAAATATATTTATTACATGAATAATTACAAATAGTTTTATTTTAGAATTATTGATCATTATAAAGTATATTCTTATAATAATTAATTTTATAGTAGAAATATTTTTATTATTTATTTTCCATAAAAAATATGGTTATATAAAATTTAAATAATATATGAAATGATTATAGAATTATTATAATAATTATTTTTGTTATATGAATGTATTTCAGATTAATTAAGTTGATTATTATAACTTAATTAATAAAGGTATGTATATGAAAGATAAATCATATATGGAATCCAAACCCTAATTTTGAATTTTGAACTTTGAACAAGGAATGAGAATAATAATATAATATTATTTTTATTTCAAAGGTTATAAATATGAACTATATGTAAACCGATAATGGTTGGTCAATTATGGTGTATCACAAAACCCTAAGCATTGCTTTTGATAGACCCTAATATAAAAGTCAAATACGACTTTAAAATTTGTTAAGTCACCGTGTTATGAGATATATGATTTGTAAATCGTAGGTTTTAACATTAATTATGGAGAACCCTATTAGTAATTAAAAACCCTAATTTTTTTAAAATTAGTAACCCTAATTGGGTATGTATGAACCCTAATTGGCTATGTATGAACCCTAATAGCTAATTTAGTAATCTTAATGCTAATTAGTGAACCTTAAACCTAATTTTCATGTTTTATATTATTAGAAAACCTAAACTAATTAAGAAACCCTAAATTTGTAATTTAGAAACCTAATTTTACATTTTAGCCCCTAAATGCAAAATACTAGAAACCAAATTATAGAACCCAAGGGTTAAACCCTAAGGGTTTGTTTAACCCTATGGTTTGGACAAAAGTCAAGAAAAGCCATTAAAATTATATGTTCAATGACCAAAATACCCTTTCATATATTTTTATTATGTAACTTGTCAATCTTGCCAAAATGAGAGTCAGACCAACTAATTTGACCTTGTGACTAAAAAATCTCGTTAATTCAAATTTTCTTATCGACATATATGCCAAAGATTATTCATTATATCTAAAGATTATATGATATAAGAGAGAGAAAGTTGCTAAAGTTGCTCATTTGGATATCTAACTCTCAAACAACTTTTCTCTCTCTCCAAACCTCCTCTGAAAATATAAAGTATATCAATTCCCATAAATGCATTTCAGATCACCAAGATCGCTTAAGGAGATCAAAGATTGAAACTAGAAAGGTATAAAGCCCTAATCCTTTTGATCTTAGATGGTAAGATAAATTTTGTGTTTAAGTGTTTAATCATGTGTTAGAAGATGTTTTTAGATGATCTATGATGATCCATCATGGATCCATTGCATCAAAGGGCTTTGAAATGAAGTTTTCAAAATCGCCCATGAACACTCAAAGTGGTCTCGACAACCATATGTCGCTGGCCTTAGATCTCTTCCTGCTTATGATTTTTGTTGTTTTATGTTATGGATCGGTAGTTTGGCATGAGGTCTTTGATTTGGAAGTGAATCCCAACCATTCCATGTCTAGATTGTAAGATATTCATGGTCAAACCCCGTTGGACCGAGCTTGACCGGGTGATTTCTAGGTAAACCAGAAATCCTAAACCCAAGGTCTCGACAATACTTTGCAAGGCTTTGATCTATCGCACATTAAGTAGTTTGTTGATGATGTTGTATGAAGTTTGTAGCATGTAATTTATACTCTAGATACATGTCTTTAGACCCTTCAAAACATCAATAAATCAAACGGAGTGAATGGTCAAAGTAGGCCACTAGACACTGATTTAGAGTTTTTAGAAAACCCAGAACTCGTAAGAGCTAGCTCTCTGACAAGGTTTGACCGAGATGAATCTAGAATATATGATGTATTCTGATCTGTTGATGTAAATATGTTCTATGATATGAGTACTACATGTATAGACCAAGAAACCATTTAACTAATGACCAGAACGTATAGAAAATGGAACTAGAAAATGCCTACTCAAAGCTCTCTGGGTTTCTGGGTAACCTAGAAAACCCCATCGAGTCCGGATGTTGATTTAGAATGGCCGATGTTCGTGGTGTTGTGTGATATGACCTAGATTGTTGTTCATACTTGTATTGTTACATAAACACTACAAGATCAAGGTTCAAGCTTCATTTACAAATATTTTGGGTGAGAATTAAGACCGGGTCAAACGAGGCCCCTTTAATATCGGGCTCACAATGTTCTTGAACTCAAAAAACACCAACTATGACAGTAAACCATCGCTAAAGCCTTTAGCTTATGATTTAATTATTTTAGTTTTCTAATTTTCAAAAATTCATTAAAATTGAAAAATAATTTCTTTAAAATTACAAAGTTTGTTTTAAAAAATTATTTTAAGTTATAAAAATTAACTTTTAGTAATTTGACATATTTTTAATAAATATTAGTATTTATTTGAATATTATTGATATTTAATTATTTAATAAATGATTTAAATAAATTTATTAAAAATGATTTTATTATATTAAAAATCTTTTTAAATGATAATAAGGTATTTAAAAATATTTTAAGTTATAAAATATAACTTTTAATATTTTAAAGAAAATTTCATTAATTATTTAATATTAATGATATTAGATTTATTTAATAATTATATTAAATAAATTAGTTTTAAAATGATTTTAATATTAGAAAATCATTTTAAATGAAAATAAAGAGTTTAAAAACATTTTAAGTTATAAAATATAACTTTTAATATTTAAAGGTAAATTTCATTAATAATTTAATATTAATGATATTTTATTTATTTAATAATTATATTAAATAAATAGTTTAAAAATGGTTTTATTAATTTAAAAAATCATTTAAAATGGATATAAATGAATTAAACATATTTTAAGGTATAATTAATGATTTTAATATTTTAATAAATAATACATTAATATTTAAATATTAATGGTAAATATTTAAAATAATTTAAATGTTTTAAAAATCATTTAATGGTAATAAAATATTTTAAAAGTATTTTAAGTTATTATAAATAATATTAATATTTTAGCAATGGTTTCATTAATAATAAAATATTAATTAAATATTAATGATAATAGAATTATTTAATATTTAAATCATTGTATAATGATTTAGGTGTTTGAAAAATCATGATAAATTATTATAAGTCACTTAAAATAATATGACCGATATTTACATTTATTGAACTATGGAATGTAGTTTCAAATATCAATTAACATATTTCTTTCATCCTCTTAGGCATTAATCCATTCATGGAATCGTAATAACCCAAGATTTTCTATATAAATAAATAAGAAATTTTATGATAATTTTTTTTTTTTCTATATAAAGGTGGGGATATGTACAAGATAAAGCGTATGTATTTATGTGATAAATAAAATATATTTATTACATGAATAATTACAAATAGTTTTATTTTAGAATTATCGATCATTATAAAGTATATTCTTATAATAATTAATTTTATAGTAGAAATATTTTTATTATTTATTTTCCATAAAATATGGTTATATAAAATTTAAATAATATATGAAATGATTATAGAATTATTATAATAATTATTTTGTTATATGAATGTATTTCAGATTAATTAAGTTGATTATTATAACTTAATTAATAAAGGTATGTATATGAAAGATAAATCATATATGGAATCCAAACCCTAATTTTGAATTTTGAACTTTGAACAAGGAATGAGAATAATAATATAATATTATTTTTATTTCAAAGGCTATAAATATGAACTATATGTGTAAACCGATAATGGTTGGTCAATTATGGTGTATCATGCAAAAACCCTAGCATTGCTTTGATAGAATTCTAATATAAAAGTCAAATACGACTTTAAAATTTGTTAAGTCACCGTGTTATGAGATATATGATTTGTACCGTAGGTTTTAACATTAATTATGGAGAACCCTATTAGTAATTAAAAACCCTAATTTTTTTTAAAATTAGTAACCCTAATTGGGTATGTATGAACCCTAATTGCCATGTATGAACCCTAATAGCTAATTTAGTAATCTTAATGCTAATTAGTGAACCTTAAACCTAATTTTCATGTTTTATATTATTAGAAAACCTAAACTAATTAAGAAACCCTAAATTTGTAATTTAGGAAACCTAATTTTACATTTTAGCCCTAAATGCAAAATACTAGGAAACCAAATTATAGAACCTTAAGTGGTTAAACCCTAAGGGTTTGTTTAACCCCAAGTGGTTTGGACAAAAGTCAAGAAAGCCATTAAAATTATATGTTCAATGACCAAAATAATTCTTTCATATATTTTTATTATGTAACTTGTCAATCTTGCCAAAATGAGAGTTGGTGACCAACTAATTTGACCTTGTGACTAAAAAAAAAATCAAATAATTCAAATTCTTATCGATATATATGCCAAAGATTATTCATTATATCTAAAGATTATATGATATAAGAGAGAGAAAGTTGCTAAAGTTGCTCATTTGGATATCTAACTCTCAAACAACTTTTCTCTCTCCCAAACCTCCGAAAATATAAAGTATATCATTCCATAAACAAAATTTCTAGATCACCAAGATCGCTTAAGGAGATCAAAGATTGAAACTAGAAAGGTATAAAGCCCTAATCCTTTTGATCTTAGATGGTAAGATAAATTTTGTGTTTAAGTGTTTAATCATGTGTTAGAAGATGTTTTTAGATGATCTATGATGATCCATCATGGATCCATTGCATCAAAGGGCTTTGAAATGAAGTTTTTCAAAAACTGTCCATGAACACTAAAGTGGTCTGACAACCATATGTCAGTGGCCTTAGATCTCTTCCTGTTTATGATTTTTGTTGTTTTATGTTATGGATCGGTAGTTTGGCATGAGGTCTTTGATTTGGAAGTGGAATCCCAACCATTCCATGTCTAGATTGTAAGATATTCATGGTCAAACCCTGTTGACCGAGCTTGACCGGGTGATTTCTAGGTAAACCAGAAATCCTAAACCTAGGCTCCGATAATACTTTGCAAGGCTTTGATCTATCGGATATTAAGTAGTTTGTTGATGATGTTGTATGAAGTTTGTAGCATGTAATTTATACTCTAGATACATGTCTTTAGACCCTTCAAAACATCAATAAATCAGACGGAGTGAATGGTCAAAGTAGGCCACTGTATAATCGATTTAGAGTTTTTAGAAAACCCAGAACTCGTAAGAGCTAGCTCTCTGACAAGGTTTGACCGAGATGAATCTAGAATATATGATGTATTCGGACTGTTCTGTTGATGTAAATATGTTCTATGATATGAGTACTACATGTATAGACCAAGAAACCATTTAACTAATGACCAGAACGTATAGAAAATGGAACTAGAAAATGCCTACTCAAAGCTCTCTGGGTTTCTGGGTAACCTAGAAAACCCAGATTGAGTCTGACAGTGATTTAGAATGGCCAGATGTTCGTGGTGTTGTGTGATATGACCTAGATTGTTGTTCATACTTGTATTGTTACATAAACACTACAAGATCAAGGTTCAAGCTTGCTCATAAATATTTTGGACTGAGAATTAAGACTGGTCAAACGAGGCCCCTTTAATATCGGGCTCACAATGTTCTTGAACTCAAAACACAAACCATGACAGAAACCATCGCTAAAGCCTTTTAAATATGATTTAATTATTTTAGTTTTCTAATTTTCAAAAATTATTAAAAATTGAAAATAATTTCTTAAAATTACAAAGTTTGTTTTAAAAATTATTTTAAGTTATAAAAATTAACTTTTATTAATTTGACATATTTTTAATAAATATTAGTATTTATTTGAATATTATTGATATTTAATTATTTAATAAATGATTTAAATAAATTTATTAAAATGATTTTATTATATTAAAAACATTTTAAATGATAATAAGGTATTTAAAAATATTTTAAGTTATAAAATATAACTTTTAATATTTTAAAGAAAATTTCATTAATTATTTAATATTAATGATATTAGATTTATTTAATAATTATATTAAATAATTAGTTTTAAAATGATTTTAATATTAGAAAAATCATTTTAAATGAAAATAAAGAGTTTCAAAATATTTTAAGTTATAAAATATAACTTTTAATATTTAAAGGTAAATTTCATTAATAATTTAATATTAATGATATTTTATTTATTTAATAATTATATTAAATAAATAGTTTAAAAATGGTTTTATTAATTTAAAAATCATTTAAAATGGATATAAATGAATTAAATATATTTTAAGGTATAATTAATGATTTTTAATATTTTAATAAATAATACATTAATATTTAAATATTAATGGTAAATATTTAAAAATAATTTAAATGTTTTAAAAATCATTTAATGGTAATAAAAATATTTTAAAAGTATTTTAAGTTATTATAAATAACATTAATATTTTGGTAATGGTTTCATTAATAATAAAATATTAATTAAATATTAATGATAATAGAATTATTTAATATTTAAATCATTGTATAATGATTTAGGTGTTTGAAAAATCATGATAAATTATTATAAGTCACTTAAAAATAATATGACCGATATTTACATTTATTGAACTATGGAATGTAGTTTCAAATATTAATTAACATATTTCTTTCATCCTCTTAGGCATTAATCCATTCATGGATCGTAATAACCCAAGATTTTCTATATAAATAAATAAGAAATTTTCATGTGATAATTTTTTTTTTCTATATAAAGGTGGGGATATGCACAAGATAAAGCGATGTATTTATGTGATAAATAAAAATATATTTATTACATGAATAATTACAAATAGTTTTATTTTAGAATTATTGATCATTATAAAGTATATTCTTATAATAATTAATTTTATAGTAGAAATATTTTATTATTTATTTTCCATAAAAATATGGTTATATAAAATTTAAATAATATATGAAATGATTATAGAATTATTATAATAATTATTTTTGTTATATGAATGTATTTCAGATTAATTAAGTTGATTATTATAACTTAATTAATAAAGGTATGTATACGAAAGATAAATCATATATGGAATCCAAACCCTAATTTTGAATTTTGAACTTTGAACAAGGAATGAGAATAATAATATAATATTATTTTTATTTTCATATAAATATGAACTATATGTGTAAACCGATAATGGTTGGTCAATTATGGTGTATCATGCAAAAACCCTAGCATTGCTTTGATAGTATTCTAATATGAAAGTCAAATACATTTTAAAATTTGTTAAGTCACCGTGTTATGAGATATATGATTTAAAATTGTAGGTTTTAACATTAATTATGGAGAACCCTATTAGTAATTAAAACCCTAATTTTTTTAAAATTAGTAACCCTAATTGGGTATGTATGAACCCTAATCACATGTATGAACCCTAATAGCTAATTTAGTAATCTTAATGCTAATTAGTGAACCTTAAACCTAATTTTCATGTTTTATATTATTAGAAAACCTAAACTAATTAAGAAACCCTAAATTTGTAATTTAGGAAACCTAATTTTACATTTTAGCCCTAAATGCAAAAAAATACTAGAAACCAAATTATAGAACCCTAAGGGTTAAACCCTAAGGGTTTGTTTAACCCTAATGGTTTGGACAAAAGTCAAGAAAGCCATTAAAAATTATATGTTCAATGACCAAAATACCCTTTCATATATTTTTATTATGTAACTTGTCAATCTTGCCAAAATGAGAGTCAGTGACCAACTAATTTGACCTTGTGACTAAAAAATCTCAAAGAATTCAAATTTTCTTATCGATATATATGCCAAAGATTATTCATTATATCTAAAGATTATATGATATAAGAGAGAGAAAGTTGCTAAAGTTGCTCATTTGGATATCTAACTCTCAAACAACTTTTTCTCTCCCAAACCTCCGAAAATATAAAGTATATCACCCCATAAACAAAATTTCTAGATCACCAAGATCGCTTAAGGAGATCAAAGATTGAAACTAGAAAGGTATAAAGCCCTAATCCTTTTTGATCTTAGATGGTAAGATAAATTTTGTGTTTAAGTGTTTAATCATGTGTTAGAAGATGTTTTAGATGATCTATGATGATCCATCATGGATCCATTGCATCAAAGGGCTTTGAAATGAAGTTTTTCAAAAATCGCCCATGAACACTAAAGTGGTCTCGACAAACCATATGTCGCTGGCCTTAGATCTCTGCACTGCTTATGATTTTTGTTGTTTTATGTTATGGATCAGTAGTTTGGCATGAGGTCTTTGATTTGGAAGTGGAATCAACCATTCCATGTCTAGATTGTAAGATATTCATGGTCAAACCTCGCTGACCGAAAGCTTGAAGGGTGATTTCTGTGTAAACCAGAAATCCTAAACCGCTGGCTCGACAATACTTTGCAAGGCTTTGATCTATCGTATATTAAGTAGTTTGTTGATGATGTTGTATGAAGTTTGTAGCATGTAATTTATACTCTAGATACATGTCTTTAGACCCTTCAAAACATCAATAAATCAAACGGAGTGAATGGTCAAAGTAGGCCACTAGACACTGATTTAGAGTTTTTAGAAAACCCGTAACTCAGTAAGAGCTAGCTCTCGACAAGGTTCGACCGAGATGAATCTAGAATATATGATGTATTCTTGAATTCGCTCATTGATGTAAATATGTTCTATGATATGAGTACTACATGTATGTACTCAAGAAACCATTTAACCAATGACCGTAACGTATAGAAAATGGAACTAGAAAATGCCTACTCAAAGCTCTCTCGGTTTCGGGTAACCTAGAAAACCAGATCGAGTCCGATGTTGATTTAGAATGGCCAGATGTTCGTGGTGTTGTGTGATATGACCTAGATTGTTGTTCATACTTGTATTGTTACATAAACACTACAAGATCAAGGTTCAAGCTTGCTCATAAATATTTTGGACTGAGAATTAAGACTGGTCAAACGAGGCCCCTTTAATACTGGCCTGTCAATGTTCTTGAACTCAAAAACACCAACCATGACAGAAACCATCGCTAAAGCCTTTAGCGACAGATTTAATTATTTTAGTTTTCTAATTTTCAAAAAATTCATTAAAAATTGAAAATAATTTCTTAAAATTACAAAGTTTGTTTTAAAAAATTATTTTAAGTTATAAAAATTAACTTTTAGTAATTTGACATATTTTTAATAAATATTAGTATTTATTTGAATATTATTGATATTTAATTATTTAATAAATGATTTAAATAAATTTATTAAAAATGATTTTATTATATTAAAAATCTTTTTAAATGATAATAAGGTATTTAAAATATTTTAAGTTATAAAATATAACTTTTAATATTTTAAAGAAAATTTCATTAATTATTTAATATTAATGATATTAGATTTATTTAATAATTATATTAAATAAATTAGTTTTAAAATGATTTTAATATTAGAAAATCATTTTAAATGAAAATAAAGAGTTTAAAAACATTTTAAGTTATAAAATATAACTTTTAATATTTAAAGGTAAATTTCATTAATAATTTAATATTAATGATATTTTATTTATTTAATAATTATATTAAATAAATAGTTTAAAAATGGTTTTATTAATTTAAAAATCATTTAAAATGGATATAAATGAATTAAACATATTTTAAGGTATAATTAATGATTTTAATATTTTAATAAATAATACATTAATATTTAAATATTAATGGTAAATATTTAAAATAATTTAAATGTTTTAAAAATCATTTAATGGTAATAAAAATATTTTAAAAGTATTTTAAGTTATTATAAATAATATTAATATTTTAGCAATGGTTTCATTAATAATAAAATATTAATTAAATATTAATGATAATAGAATTATTTAATATTTAAATCATTGTATAATGATTTAGGTGTTTGAAAAAATCATGATAAATTATTATAAGTCACTTAAAAATAATATGACTGATATTTACATTTATTGAACTATGGAATGTAGTTTCAAATATCAATTAACATATTTCTTTCATCCTCTTAGGCATTAATCCATTCATGGACCTAGAATAACCCAAGATTTTCTATATAAATAAATAAGAAATTTTACAGATAATTTTTTTTTTCTATATAAAGGTGGGGATATGTACAAGATAAAGCGTTGATGTATTTATGTGATAAATAAAAATATATTTATTACATGAATAATTACAAATAGTTTTATTTTAGAATTATTGATCATTATAAAGTATATTCTTATAATAATTAATTTTATAGTAGAAATATTTTTATTATTTATTTTCCATAAAAATATGGTTATATAAAATTTAAATAATATATGAAATGATTATAGAATTATTATAATAATTATTTTTTGTTATATGAATGTATTTCAGATTAATTAAGTTGATTATTATAACTTAATTAATAAAGGTATGTATATGAAAGATAAATCATATATGGAATCCAAACCCTAATTTTGAATTTTGAACTTTGAACAAGGAATGAGAATAATAATATAATATTATTTTTATTTCAGTGCTATAAATATGAACTATATGTGTAAACCGATAATGGTTGGTCAATTATGGTGTATCATGCAAAACCCTAGCATCGCTTTGCTTTGATAGACCCTAATATGAAAGTCAAATACGACTTTTTAAAATTTGTTAAGTCACCGTGTTATGAGATATATGATTTGAAAAATCAGTAGGTTTTAACATTAATTATGGAGAACCCTATTAGTAATTAAAAACCCTAATTTTTTTTAAAATTAGTAACCCTAATTGGGTATGTATGAACCCTAATTGGCTATGTATGAACCCCAATAGCTAATTTAGTAATCTTAATGCTAATTAGTGAACCTTAAACCTAATTTTCATGTTTTATATTATTAGAAAACCTAAACTAATTAAGAAACCCTAAATTTGTAATTTAGGAAACCTAATTTTACATTTTAGCCCTAAATGCAAAATACTAGAAACCAAATTATAGAACCCTAAGGGTTAAACCCTAAGGGTTTGTTTAACCCTAATGGTTTGGACAAAAGTCAAGAAAGCCATTAAAATTATATGTTCAATGACCAAAATACCCTTTCATATATTTTTATTATGTAACTTGTCAATCTTACAAAATGAGAGTTGGTGACCAACTAATTTGACCTTGTGACTAAAAAATCTCAAAGAATTCAAATTTTCTTATTGACATATATGCCAAAGATTATTCATTATATCTAAAGATTATATGATATAAAGAGAGAAAGTTGCTAAAGTTGCTCATTTGGATATCTAACTCTCAAACAACTTTTCTCTCTCCCAAACCTCCGAAAATATAAAGTATATCACCCCATAAATGTTTTCTAGATCACCAAGATCGATTAAGGAGATCAAAGATTGAAACTAGAAAGGTATAAAGCCCTAATCCTTTTTGATCTTAGATGGTAAGATAAATTTTGTGTTTAAGTGTTTAATCATGTGTTAGAAGATGTTTTTAGATGATCTATGATGATCCATCATGGATCCATTGCATCAAAGGGCTTTGAAATGAAGTTTTTCAAAAACTGTCCATGAACACTAAAGTGGTCTCGACAACCATATGTCGTCTGGCCTTAGATCTCCGCCGCTTATGATTTTTTGTTGTTTTATGTTATGGATCGGTAGTTTGGCATGAGGTCTTTGATTTGGAAGTGGAATCCCAACCATTCCATGTCTAGATTGTAAGATATTCATGGTCAAACCCTGTTGACCGAGCTTGACCGGGTGATTTCTAGGTAAACCAGAAATCCTAAACCGGCGTCTGACAATACTTTGCAAGGCTTTGATCTATCAGACATTAAGTAGTTTGTTGATGATGTTGTATGAAGTTTGTAGCATGTAATTTATACTCTAGATACATGTCTTTAGACCCTTCAAAACATCAATAAATCAAACGGAGTGAATGGTCAAAGTAGGCCACTAGACACTGATTTAGAGTTTTTAGAAAACCCAGAACTCGTAAGAGCTAGCTCTCTGACAAGGTTTGACCGAGATGAATCTAGAATATATGATGTATTCTTGATTGATTGCTCGCTGATGTAAATATGTTCTATGATATGAGTACTACATGTATGTACTCAAGAAACCATTTAACTAATGACCGTAACGTATAGAAAATGGAACTAGAAAATGCCTACTCAAAGCTCTCTCGGTTTCGGGTAACCTAGAAACCCAGATCGAGTCCGACAAAGGATTTAGAATGGCCGATGTTCGTGGTGTTGTGTGATATGACCTAGATTGTTGTTCATACTTGTATTGTTACATAAACACTACAAGATCAAGGTTCAAGCCGCTTCATAAATATTTTTGACTGAGAATTAAGATCGGGTCAAACGAGGCCCTTTAATATCGGGCCTCACAATGTTCTTGAACTCAAAACACCAACCATGACAGTAAACCATCGCTAAAGCCTTTAGCTTATGCATTTAATTATTTTAGTTTTCTAATTTTCAAAAAATTTATTAAAATTGAAAATAATTTCTTAAAATTACAAAGTTTGTTTTAAAAATTATTTTAAGTTATAAAATTAACTTTTAGTAATTTGACATATTTTTAATAAATATTAGTATTTATTTGAATATTATTGATATTTAATTATTTAATAAATGATTTAAATAAATTTATTAAAAATGATTTTATTATATTAAAAATCTTTTTAAATGATAATAAGGTATTTAAAAATATTTTAAGTTATAAAATATAACTTTTAATATTTTAAAGAAAATTTCATTAATTATTTAATATTAATGATATTAGATTTATTTAATAATTATATTAAATAAATTAGTTTTAAAATGATTTTAATATTAGAAAAATCATTTTAAATGAAAATAAAGAGTTTAAAAACATTTTAAGTTATAAAATATAACTTTTAATATTTAAAGGTAAATTTCATTAATAATTTAATATTAATGATATTTTATTTATTTAATAATTATATTAAATAAATAGTTTAAAAATGGTTTTATTAATTTAAAAATCATTTAAAATGGATATAAATGAATTAAACATATTTTAAGGTATAATTAATGATTTTTAATATTTTAATAAATAATACATTAATATTTAAATATTAATGGTAAATATTTAAAAATAATTTAAATGTTTTAAAAATCATTTAATGGTAATAAAAATATTTTAAAAGTATTTTAAGTTATTATAAATAATATTAATATTTTAGCAATGGTTTCATTAATAATAAAATATTAATTAAATATTAATGATAATAGAATTATTTAATATTTAAATCATTGTATAATGATTTAGGTGTTTGAAAAATCATGATAAATTATTATAAGTCACTTAAAAATAATATGATCGATATTTACATTTATTGAACTATGGAAATGAGTTTCAAATATCAATTAACATATTTCTTTCATCCTCTTAGGCATTAATCCATTCATGGATCTGTAATAACCCAAGATTTTCTATATAAATAAATAAGAAATTTTAAGGTGATAATTTTTTTTTTTTCTTTTATATAAAGGTGGGGATATGTACAAGATAAAGCGTATGTATTTATGTGATAAATAAAAATATATTTATTACATGAATAATTACAAATAGTTTTATTTTAGAATTATTGATCATTATAAAGTATATTCTTATAATAATTAATTTTATAGTAGAAATATTTTTATTATTTATTTTCCATAAAAATATGGTTATATAAAATTTAAATAATATATGAAATGATTATAGAATTATTATAATAATTATTTTTTTGTTATATGAATGTATTTTATTAATTAAGTTGATTATTATAACTTAATTAATAAAGGTATGTATATGAAAGATAAATCATATATGGAATCCAAACCCTAATTTTGAATTTTGAACTTTGAACAAGGAATGAGAATAATAATATAATATTATTTTTATTTCAAAGGTTATAAATATGAACTATATGTGTAAACCGATAATGGTTGGTCAATTATGGTGTATCATGCAAAAACCCTAGCATTGCTTTGATAGAATTCTAATATAAAAGTCAAATACGACTTTAAAATTTGTTAAGTCACCGTGTTATGAGATATATGATTTGAAATCAGTAGGTTTTAACATTAATTATGGAGAACCCTATTAGTAATTAAAAACCCTAATTTTTTTTAAAATTAGTAACCCTAATTGGGTATGTATGAACCCTAATTGGCTATGTATGAACCCTAATAGCTAATTTAGTAATCTTAATGCTAATTAGTGAACCTTAAACCTAATTTTCATGTTTTATATTATTAGAAAACCTAAACTAATTAAGAAACCCTAAATTTGTAATTTAGGAAACCTAATTTTACATTTTAGCCCTAAATGCAAAATACTAGGAAACCAAATTATAGAACCCTAAGGGTTAAACCCTAAGGGTTTGTTTAACCCTAAGGGTTTGGACAAAAGTCAAGAAAGCCATTAAAATTATATGTTCAATGACCAAAATACCCTTTCATATATTTTTATTATGTAACTTGTCAATCTTGCCAAAATGAGAGTTGGTGACCAACTAATTTGACCTTGTGACTAAAAAATCTCTTAATTCACCTCTTATTGACATATATGCCAAAGATTATTCATTATATCTAAAGATTATATGATATAAGAGAGAGAAAGTTGCTAAAGTTGCTCATTTGGATATCTAACTCTCATACAACTTTTCTCTCTCCCAAACCTCTGAAAATATAAAGTATATCAGTCCCATAAACAGCCCCTAGATCACCAAGATCAGTTAAGGAGATCAAAGATTGAAACTAGAAAGGTATAAAGCCCTAATCCTTTTTGATCTTAGATGGTAAGATAAATTTTGTGTTTAAGTGTTTAATCATGTGTTAGAAGATGTTTTTAGATGATCTATGATGATCCATCATGGATCCATTGCATCAAAGGGCTTTAAAATGAAGTTTTTCAAAAACTGTCCATGAACACTAAAGTGGTCTGACAACCATATGTCAGTGGCCTTAGATCTCTGCCTGTTTATGATTTTTGTTATTTTATGTTATGGATCAGTAGTTTGGCATGAGGTCTTTGATTTGGAAGTGGAATCCCAACCATTCCATGTCTAGATTGTAAGATATTCATGGTCAAACCCTGTTGACCGAGCTTGACCGGGTGATTTCTAGGTAAACCAGAAATCCTAAACCGGCGTCTGACAATACTTTGCAAGGCTTTGATCTATCAGACATTAAGTAGTTTGTTGATGATGTTGTATGAAGTTTGTAGCATGTAATTTATACTCTAGATACATGTCTTTAGACCCTTCAAAACATCAATAAATCAAACGGAGTGAATGGTCAAAGAGGCCACTAGACAATCGATTTAGAGTTTTTAGAAAACCCAAAACTCAGAAGAGCTAGCTCTCGACAAGGTTCAATTGAGATGAATCTAGAATATATGATGTATTCGGACTGTTCTGTTGATGTAAATATGTTCTATGATATGAGTACTACATGTATAGACCAAGAAACCATTTAACTAATGACCAGAACGTATAGAAAATGGAACTAGAAAATGCCTACTCAAAGCTCTCTGGGTTTCTGGGTAACCTAGAAAACCCATTGAGTCTGATAGTGATTTAGAATGGCCAGATGTTCGTGGTGTTGTGTGATATGACCTAGATTGTTGTTCATACTTGTATTGTTACATAAACACTACAAGATCAAGGTTCAAGCTTGCTCATAAATATTTTGGACTGAGAATTAAGACTGGTCAAACGAGGCCCCTTTAATACTGGCCTGTCAATGTTCTTGAACTCAAAAACACCAACCATGACAGAAACCATCGCTAAAGCCTTTAGCGACAGATTTAATTATTTTAGTTTTCTAATTTTCAAAAAATTCATTAAAAATTGAAAATAATTTCTTAAAATTACAAAGTTTGTTTTAAAAAATTATTTTAAGTTATAAAAATTAACTTTTAGTAATTTGACATATTTTTAATAAATATTAGTATTTATTTGAATATTATTGATATTTAATTATTTAATAAATGATTTAAATAAATTTATTAAAAATGATTTTATTATATTAAAATCATTTTAAATGATAATAAGGTATTTAAAAATATTTTAAGTTATAAAATATAACTTTTAATATTTTAAAGAAAATTTCATTAATTATTTAATATTAATGATATTAGATTTATTTAATAATTATATTAAATAAATTAGTTTTAAAATGATTTTAATATTAGAAAAATCATTTTAAATGAAAATAAAGAGTTTAAAAACATTTTAAGTTATAAAATATAACTTTTAATATTTAAAGGTAAATTTCATTAATAATTTAATATTAATGATATTTTATTTATTTAATAATTATATTAAATAAATAGTTTAAAAATGGTTTTATTAATTTAAAAATCATTTAAAATGGATATAAATGAATTAAACATATTTTAAGGTATAATTAATGATTTTTAATATTTTAATAAATAATACATTAATATTTAAATATTAATGGTAAATATTTAAAATAATTTAAATGTTTTAAAAATCATTTAATGGTAATAAAAATATTTTAAAAGTATTTTAAGTTATTATAAATAATATTAATATTTTAGCAATGGTTTCATTAATAATAAAATATTAATTAAATATTAATGATAATAGAATTATTTAATATTTAAATCATTGTATAATGATTTAGGTGTTTGAAAAATCATGATAAATTATTATAAGTCACTTAAAAATAATATGACTGATATTTACATTTATTGAACTATGGAACAGAGTTTCAAATATCAATTAACATATTTCTTTCATCCTCTTAGGCATTAATCCATTCATGGACTGTAATAACCCAAGATTTTCTATATAAATAAATAAGAAATTTTGCGTATAATTTTTTTTTTCTATATAAAGGTGGGGATATGTACAAGATAAAGCGTATGTATTTATGTGATAAATAAAAATATATTTATTACATGAATAATTACAAATAGTTTTATTTTAGAATTATTGATCATTATAAAGTATATTCTTATAATAATTAATTTTATAGTAGAAATATTTTTATTATTTATTTTCCATAAAAATATGGTTATATAAAATTTAAATAATATATGAAATGATTATAGAATTATTATAATAATTATTTTTGTTATATGAATGTATTTCAGATTAATTAAGTTGATTATTATAACTTAATTAATAAAGGTATGTATATGAAAGATAAATCATATATGGAATCCAAACCCTAATTTTGAATTTTGAACTTTGAACAAGGAATGAGAATAATAATATAATATTATTTTTATTTCAGTGCTATAAATATGAACTATATGTGTAAACTGATAATGGTTGGTCAATTATGGTGTATCATGCAAAAACCCTAGCATTGCTTTGATAGACCCTAATATAAAAGTCAAATACGACTTTAAAATTTGTTAAGTCACCGTGTTATGAGATATATGATTTGTACCGTAGGTTTTAACATTAATTATGGAGAACCCTATTAGTAATTAAAAACCCTAATTTTTTTTAAAATTAGTAACCCTAATTGGGTATGTATGAACCCTAATTGGCTATGTATGAACCCTAATAGCTAATTTAGTAATCTTAATGCTAATTAGTGAACCTTAAACCTAATTTTCATGTTTTATATTATTAGAAAACCTAAACTAATTAAGAAACCCTAAATTTGTAATTTAGGAAACCTAATTTTACATTTTAGCCCTAAATGCAAAATACTAGGAAACCAAATTATAGAACCCTAAGGGTTAAACCCTAAGGGTTTGTTTAACCCTAAGGGTTTGGACAAAAGTCAAGAAAGCCATTAAAATTATATGTTCAATGACCAAAATAATTTTCATATATTTTTATTATGTAACTTGTCAATCTTGCCAAAATGAGAGTTGGTGACCAACTAATTTGACCTTGTGACTAAAAAATCTCAAAGAATTCAAACCTCTTATTGACATATATGCCAAAGATTATTCATTATATCTAAAGATTATATGATATAAGAGAGAGAAAGTTGCTAAAGTTGCTCATTTGGATATCTAACTCTCATACAACTTTTCTCTCTCCCAAACCTCTCGAAAATATAAAGTATATCACCCCATAAATAAATTTCTAGATCACCAAGATCAGTTAAGGAGATCAAAGATTGAAACTAGAAAGGTATAAAGCCCTAATCCTTTTTGATCTTAGATGGTAAGATAAATTTTGTGTTTAAGTGTTTAATCATGTGTTAGAAGATGTTTTTAGATGATCTATGATGATCCATCATGGATCCATTGCATCAAAGGGCTTTGAAATGAAGTTTTTCAAAAACTGTCCATGAACACTAAAGTGGTCTGACAACCATATGTCAGTGGCCTTAGATCTCCATTGTTTATGATTTTTGTTATTTTATGTTATGGATCAGTAGTTTGGCATGAGGTCTTTGATTTGGAAGTGGAATCCCAACCATTCCATGTCTAGATTGTAAGATATTCATGGTCAAACCCTGTTGACCGAAGTTGACCGGTGATTTCTAGGTAAACCGTAAATCCTAAACCCGTGGCTCGATAATACTTTGCAAGGCTTTGATCTATCAGACATTAAGTAGTTTGTTGATGATGTTGTATGAAGTTTGTAGCATGTAATTTATACTCTAGATACATGTCTTTAGACCCTTCAAAACATCAATAAATCAAACGGAGTGAATGGTCAAAGTAGGCCACTAGACACTGATTTAGAGTTTTTAGAAAACCCAAAACTCGTAAGAGCTAGCTCTCTGACAAGGTTTGACCGAGATGAATCTAGAATATATGATGTATTCGGACTGTTCTGTTGATGTAAATATGTTCTATGATATGAGTACTACATGTATAGACCAAGAAACCATTTAACTAATGACCAGAACGTATAGAAAATGGAACTAGAAAATGCCTACTCAAAGCTCTCTGGGTTTCTGGGTAACCTAGAAAACCCAGATTGAGTCTGACAGTGATTTAGAATGGCCAGATGTTCGTGGTGTTGTGTGATATGACCTAGATTGTTGTTCATACTTGTATTGTTACATAAACACTACAAGATCAAGGTTCAAGCCGCTTTCATAAATATTTTGGATCGAGAATTAAGATTTGGTCAAACGAGGCCCCTTTAATATCGGGCTGTCAATGTTCTTGAACTCAAAAACACCAACTATGACAGAAACCATCGCTAAAGCCTTTAATGCATGACAGATTTAATTATTTTAGTTTTCTAATTTTCAAAAATTCATTAAAATTGAAAATAATTTCTTAAAATTACAAAGTTTGTTTTAAAAAATTATTTTAAGTTATAAAAATTAACTTTTAGTAATTTGACATATTTTTAATAAATATTAGTATTTATTTGAATATTATTGATATTTAATTATTTAATAAATGATTTAAATAAATTTATTAAAATGATTTTATTATATTAAAAATCTTTTTAAATGATAATAAGGTATTTAAAAATATTTTAAGTTATAAAATATAACTTTTAATATTTTAAAGAAAATTTCATTAATTATTTAATATTAATGATATTAGATTTATTTAATAATTATATTAAATAATTAGTTTTAAAATGATTTTAATATTAGAAAAATCATTTTAAATGAAAATAAAGAGTTTAAAACATTTTAAGTTATAAAATATAACTTTTAATATTTAAAGGTAAATTTCATTAATAATTTAATATTAAATGATATTTTATTTATTTAATAATTATATTAAATAAATAGTTTAAAAATGGTTTTATTAATTTAAAATCATTTAAAATGGATATAAATGAATTAAACATATTTTAAGGTATAATTAATGATTTTTAATATTTTAATAAATAATACATTAATATTTAAATATTAATGGTAAATATTTAAAATAATTTAAATGTTTTAAAAATCATTTAATGGTAATAAATATATTTTAAAAGTATTTTAAGTTATTATAAATAATATTAATATTTTAGCAATGGTTTCATTAATAATAAAATATTAATTAAATATTAATGATAATAGAATTATTTAATATTTAAATCATTGTATAATGATTTAGGTGTTTGAAAAATCATGATAAATTATTATAAGTCACTTAAAAAATAATATGATCGATATTTACATTTATTGAACTATGGAAATGAGTTTCAAATATCAATTAACATATTTCTTTCATCCTCTTAGGCATTAATCCATTCATGGACCTGTAATAACCCAAGATTTTCTATATAAATAAATAAGAAATTTTGCGTGATAAATTTTTTTTTTTTTTTCTATATAAAGGTGGGGATATGTACAAGATAAAGCGTATGTATTTATGTGATAAATAAAAATATATTTATTACATGAATAATTACAAATAGTTTTATTTTAGAATTATTGATCATTATAAAGTATATTCTTATAATAATTAATTTTATAGTAGAAATATTTTTATTATTTATTTTCCATAAAAATATGGTTATATAAAATTTAAATAATATATGAAATGATTATAGAATTATTATAATAATTATTTTTGTTATATGAATGTATTTCAGATTAATTAAGTTGATTATTATAACTTAATTAATAAAGGTATGTATATGAAAGATAAATCATATATGGAATCCAAACCCTAATTTTGAATTTTGAACTTTGAACAAGGAATGAGAATAATAATATAATATTATTTTTATTTCAAGTCTTATAAATATGAACTATATATGTAAAGCGATAATGGTTGGTCAATTATGGTGTATCATGCAAAAACCCTAGCATTGCTTTGATAGACCCTAATATAAAAGTCAAATACGACTTTAAAATTTGTTAAGTCACCGTGTTATGAGATATATGATTTGTACCGTAGGTTTTAACATTAATTATGGAGAACCCTATTAGTAATTAAAAACCTAATTTTTTTAAAATTAGTAACCCTAATTGGGTATGTATGAACCCTAATTGGCTATGTATGAACCCTAATAGCTAATTTAGTAATCTTAATGCTAATTAGTGAACCTTAAACCTAATTTTCATGTTTTATATTATTAGAAAACCTAAACTAATTAAGAAACCCTAAATTTGTAATTTAGGAAACCTAATTTTACATTTTAGCCCTAAATGCAAAATACTAGGAAACCAAATTATAGAACCCTAAGGGTTAAACCCTAAGGGTTTGTTTAACCCTAAGGGTTTGGACAAAAGTCAAGAAAGCCATTAAAATTATATGTTCAATGACCAAAATACCCTTTCATATATTTTTATTATGTAACTTGTCAATCTTGCCAAAATGAGAGTTGGTGACCAACTAATTTGACCTTGTGACTAAAAATCTCAGCAATTCAGCCTCTTATTGACATATATGCCAGCATTATTCATTATATCTAAAGATTATATGATATAAGAGAGAGAAAGTTGCTAAAGTTGCTCATTTGGATATCTAACTCTCATACAACTTTTCTCTCTCCCAAACCTCTGAAAATATAAAGTATATCGGTCCATAAATGATTTCTAGATCACCAAGATCGAGTTAAGGAGATCAAAGATTGAAACTAGAAAGGTATAAAGCCCTAATCCTTTTGATCTTAGATGGTAAGATAAATTTTGTGTTTAAGTGTTTAATCATGTGTTAGAAGATGTTTTAGATGATCTATGATGATCCATCATGGATCCATTGCATCAAAGGGCTTTAAAATGAAGTTTTCAAAAGCGCCCATGAACACTAAAGTGGTCTACGACAACCATATGTCGATGGCCTTAGATCTCTGCTGTTTATGATTTTTGTTATTTTTATGTTATGGATCGAAGAGTTTGGCATGAGGTCTTTGATTTGGAAGTGGAATCCCAACCATTCCATGTCTAGATTGTAAGATATTCATGGTCAAACCCTGTTGACCGAGCTTGACCGGGTGATTTCTAGGTAAACCAGAAATCCTAAACCGGCGTCTGACAATACTTTGCAAGGCTTTGATCTATCAGACATTAAGTAGTTTGTTGATGATGTTGTATGAAGTTTGTAGCATGTAATTTATACTCTAGATACATGTCTTTAGACCCTTCAAAACATCAATAAATCAAACGGAGTGAATGGTCAAAGTAGGCCACTAGACACTGATTTAGAGTTTTTAGAAAACCCAAAACTCGTAAGAGCTAGCTCTCTGACAAGGTTTGACCGAGATGAATCTAGAATATATGATGTATTCTTTGATCATTCATTGATGTAAATATGTTCTATGATATGAGTACTACATGTATAGACCAAGAAACCATTTAACTAATGACCAGAACGTATAGAAAATGGAACTAGAAAATGCCTACTCAAAGCTCTCTGGGTTTCTGGGTAACCTAGAAAACCCAGATTGAGTCTGACAGTGATTTAGAATGGCCAGATGTTCGTGGTGTTGTGTGATATGACCTAGATTGTTGTTCATACTTGTATTGTTACATAAACACTACAAGATCAAGGTTCAAGCTTGCTCATAAATATTTTGGACTGAGAATTAAGACTGGTCAAACGAGGCCCCTTTAATACTGGCCTGTCAATGTTCTTGAACTCAAAAACACCAACCATGACAGAAACCATCGCTAAAGCCTTTAGCGACAGATTTAATTATTTTAGTTTTCTAATTTTCAAAAAATTCATTAAAAATTGAAAATAATTTCTTAAAATTACAAAGTTTGTTTTAAAAAATTATTTTAAGTTATAAAATTAACTTTTAATAATTTGACATATTTTTAATAAATATTAGTATTTATTTGAATATTATTGATATTTAATTATTTAATAAATGATTTAAATAAATTTATTAAAAATGATTTTATTATATTAAAAATCATTTTAAATGATAATAAGGTATTTAAAAATATTTTAAGTTATAAAATATAACTTTTAATATTTTAAAGAAAATTTCATTAATTATTTAATATTAATGATATTAGATTTATTTAATAATTATATTAAATAAATTAGTTTTAAAATGATTTTAATAAAAAAATCATTTTAAATGAAAATAAAGAGTTTAAAACATTTTAAGTTATAAAATATAACTTTTAATATTTAAAGGTAAATTTCATTAATAATTTAATATTAAATGATATTTTATTTATTTAATAATTATATTAAATAAATAGTTTAAAAATGGTTTTATTAATTTAAAAATCATTTAAAATGGATATAAATGAATTAAACATATTTTAAGGTATAATTAATGATTTTTAATATTTTGATAAATAATACATTAATATTTAAATATTAATGGTAAATATTTAAAAATAATTTTAAATGTTTTAAAAATCATTTAATGGTAATAAAATATTTTAAAAGTATTTTAAGTTATTATAAATAACATTAATATTTTAGCAATGGTTTCATTAATAATAAAATATTAATAAAATATTAATGATAATAGAATTATTTAATATTTAAATCATTGTATAATGATTTAGGTGTTTGAAAAATTGATAAATTATAATAATAATTTAAAAATTATTATAAGTCAATTAAAATAATATAACCGATATTTACATTTATTGAACTATGGAACAAAGTTTTAAACTCGAAAATTACTCGATAAAGCGCCGAACAATCGCATGTTTTGTAAATTGATTTGAACTTAGATAATTTGACTAGATATATGTCTGTTTATGATTCAATGACTGCTAAACATATGTGATAATGTGATTAGGTAATGTGTTGACTGCAAATAGCAGTACTATGTGTTATAATATAATATTCTAATCGAACGAATGATCTTATTAATGATAGGTTTTGATATAAAAGATAAAACTAATTTGCGTAACTGTAAGCAGCAGACCAGACAAATATCCTACCTTTGCATTTACTTTATGCAATGGACATGAGTAAGAAAGTTTTAGAATTAATTATTTTATCACTGTGCCAGATTATTACTCTATTGTTATCGATTATGTATCCAATCATTTGTATTCATACAAGTTCTTAAATTATCCGATCATTGTTTATCAACACAGTATCATATTATAATTCAGATATTTATTATGTTCGTTAATTTCTAAATATGGTTATACAAGTGTCCCCACTTGGATAATCATTGTATTTAATTATATGTTGATACATAATTATTGATTTCCAGTATGTATACATTGACTTAAAAGTCATCTAAGCTATTTGATTTGGCTAGACATAAACTTAAAAATATTATTGAACAAGAGAGAACTTTATTATTTTCAACTAAATTGTTTTGGTTCAGATTCCCGACTAAGTATGAACATCCCGTACATGGGAAACTTTTGTGCACCAAATGCGGATAAGATGAACGATAATATCGTTCTTGCATGTAGTATTGATCAATACAGGGTATAACGGGCTGATCACCCCCCGTGCCTGTAAGTTATGACGATTTACAGATGAAGTTCTGTTTAACCTTTTCGAAAATAGAAAACAATGTTCATAGTCTGTCGACTAATCTCCAGTTATAGTCAGTACGTAGTTTCAAAAATTTGATATAGAATTGGTATGCTGTTATTATTGGTTTAGCTTACTTCACAATTGTTGATTTGTTATAGAAGTGTCATTCAAAGAAAACATTTAATCCTTTCAGCTAATATTTATTCTTGCTATTACTTGCTGGGCACCCAAATGCTCATTCTTACTTAATTTAAATGTTTTTAGCTAATTGTGATCAACATGAAGGTTCATGCAGAAACAAAGGAAAAGGAAAGAAAACAGAATAAGATTTATGGTATTTTGTGTAATAGTTAGACTTTATTAAGACAATAAAATCTATTAATTATCATGTAATGAATGTTTAAAGGTCGTGTACCTAGGATTAGACTCTGATATATGTAAATTAAGTTTGGTATTTATATTATTGTTATTATTATTAGTATTATTCCGCTCATAGAAATGGTATCGTGAAGCACCGAGTTTGGGTTTCAAGTACTTGAATTTGGGGGCGTCACAGTATGGTATCAGAGCTTTAGGTTTAGAAACCTTAGGTGAGATAGACTTGAGGCTATAACCTTAGAACAGAGGAAAACGTTGAAAATACAAATATCTTATATAGAGTTTAAAAAGAGATGAATTGACTAAATTCATCGTCAAACAAAATAAAAGATAACTTATATAAAACTATTATTTGCTGTGTGTATATACTATATGCTAATCAGGATAATTTATATGTGTAGATGTCAGGTGGAAAAGGCTTATTATATGCTTATAAATTGAAGAAGGATCAAATCCATTTATCCGAGCTAATATCGAAACCAATAGCTGAAATAGAGGCTCACATTGAAGGTAACCTTGATGAGGTGATCATTTTGGAAAATATATTACCAGATCCAGAAACGATAGAACTGGCAGATAGTGATTCGGACACCAAAATTGGAGTGGATCAAGCATCAACCGAAGTGCAGAATCTACGGGACTGGGTTTCCTCTTTGGAAAAGTTGTGGGAAATAGAAAAGCTGCTAAATAATCAATTACGACAGGCGTTAATAGAAATAATGGAAGAACAAGATAAGATTGAAATCCAAATTGATCTTATGGGAGCCAAAAGTAACATATCGTGTGCATCTTTGAGCAATAAGGGGAAAAGAAAGATAAAAGACCACGACTTAGGAAAATACGATAATAACCAAGGGAAAAAGATATGTTATATTTGCGGCCATGAGGGACATACCTTTCCTCATTGTCCCGACTCTAAGTGAGGTGCATGTTTTATTTGTGGGTTGGAAGGTCATCGGGTGAAAGGTTGTCCAAAATCAAGAAAAAGGTGTAGGAAATAAGGAGAATTAATATTTGATTATGTGTGTTTGGTAATGTGTTTATGATATGTATGCGTGTGTATTGTAATATTCCCAACTTTTGAATAAGTTGTAGTAGCGAATCCCGACTTTTGTGGTCATAAAGGGATAGAAGATGTTTAAAACAGTATGCATTATGCTATGTAAAGTATTTTGAAATCGCTAAATGAATATGAATCTATGTTTGAGTAATGAAGCAAGTTTAATATATTAAACTTATACGATAAGGTTTAGAATGTAAGTTAATAAAGAATAATTTATGGTCTTATTTAACCAGATAATGCCGCCAAGACCTCAAACTCAAAATCAAAGGGCAAAAGAATCATCAACAACAATTTGGGACAACAACCCGGACCGATGCAACACTTTGCAAACATGGTAGCTCAAAGTATATACACGAGGAATGCCAATGAACATGGAATTAGCCAGATAATTGTTTAGCAAATTTCAAAGATTTTAAGGCTGTAGGACCTCCTGAATTTAGAGGTACAACTGACCATGTAGAAGCCCAAACCTGGGTAAACAAAATTGAAAAATCGTTTGTAATAGCTAGGGTAGCTGAGGGGCAAAAGACAGCTTTTGCCACCTATATGATGAAAGAGGAGGCTAATTTTTTGTGGGAAGCAAATCAGGCGAGGGTAGGAGAAGGTGTAGTTACTTGGGTTAGGTTCAAGACTTTGTTATTTGAGAATTATTTCTTGACTAGTATGCAGGCTAGGATGGAGGTGAAGTTTTTGGAGTTGAAGAAGGAGAACATGACTATTGCAGAGTATGCCGCAAATTTTAATGAGTTGGCTAGGTTCGCTCCGCATCAAGTTGATATAGAGGCTAGGAAGGAGAGAAGGTTTGAGTTGGGATTAAAACTCTGGCTCTACAACAAGGTGGAAGTGTTATAGATAAACACTTTTGTAGCACTCATGGAAAAAGGTATTATAGCTGAGGAGGGAAGTGAGGCCATGAGCCTCTATAACAAGGAAAAAAGGAATAAGGGTCAGGTCGAGGGAGTAGTAAAGGTGGAAGCTAGCACTGGGAATAAGAATGTGAAAAGAACAGGAAACAATTTTGGGAATATCCAGGTTAAGCAAGAAGGTGTGAAGAAGCAGGTGGTACAATGTGAAAACTGTGGGAAGAACCATTCGGGTAAGTGCCTCAAAGGAAAATTTGTGTGTTACAAGTGCGGACAGGAGGGCCATATCTCTCCCAACTGCCCCAATCCTAGAATGAATAGTGGGTGTTTCCTATGCGGATCGACGGAACATAAGGTTAAGGACTGTCCAAAAAGGAGAATGGAGGCAGGAAGCGTAAATACTGGGAAAGGAAGTAGGACTCTGGCGATCACCAGACCAACCTCATCAAGTAAACCAACAAAATCAACCGCAAGGGTCTTCAACATGACGGTACAGGATACTGTGGCAGCTGGTGATGGAACTCCAGGTATTATTCGTATAACTTTTATTTTCTTATACATGATTTTCCTATATATAGCAAATAATTTTATAAAGAAATTTTGAAGGAGGAATTTGAGTTCTTTTAGAAATCAAATTTCTGTTTAATCAGATAGACAAGCTTTATGCAGAATAGTTAAAGATTAGTTCGATTAATTTTGATCGAGATCTACTTGCAATGACTATATATGCTATGTACCCTAGTATGTATAAGTTTTAAAACGGTGATTCTGGGGACGGAATCTTTATAAGGGAGGGTGCATGTAATAACCCAAGATTTTCTATATAAATAAATAAGAAATTTTGCGTATAAATTTTTATTTTTTTTATATAAAGGTGGGGATATGTACAAGATAAAGCGTATGTATTTATGTGATAAATAAAAATATATTTATTACATGAATAATTACAAATAATTTTATTTTAGAATTATTGATCATTATAAAGTATATTCTATAATAATTAATTTTATAGTAAAAATATTTTTTATTATTTATTTTCTATGAAAATATGGTTATATAATATTTTATTAATATATGAAATTATTATAGAATTATTATAATAAATATTTTTGTTATATGAATGTATTTTAGATTAATTAAGTTAATTATTATAACTTAATTAATAAAGGTTTGTATATGAAAGATAAATCAGATATGGAATCCAAACCCTACTTTTGGATTTTGAACAAGGAATGAGAATAATAATATAATATTATTTTTATTTCAGTGCTATAGATATGTACTGTATGTGTAGATTGATAATGGTTGGTTAATTATGGTATATCATGCTAAAACCCTATCATTGCTTTGATAGACCCTAATATGAAAGTCAAATACGACTTTAAAATTTGTTAAGTCACTGTGTTATGAGATATATGATTTTATTATTGGTTTTAATGCTAACTAGGAAAAACCCTAATTAGTAATTAAAAACCCTAAATTTTTTAAAATTAGTAACCCTAATTGCTAAATTGTATAAACCCTAATCGCTAATTTAGTAATCTTAATGCTAATTAGTGAACCTTAAACCTAATTTTCATGTTTTATATTATTAGAAAACCAAAACTAATTAAGAAACCCTAAATTTGTAATTTAGGAAACCTAATTGTACATTTTAGCCCTAAATGCAAAATGCTAGAAAACCAAATTATAGAACCTTAGGGTTAAACCCTAAGGATTAAACCCTAATGGTTTGGACAAAAGTCAACAATGCCATTAAAATTGTATGTTCAATGACCAAAATACCCTTTTGTATATTTTTATTATGTAACTTGTCAATATTGCCAAAATGAGAGTTGGTGACCAACTAATTTGAACTTGTGACTAAATATCTCAGCAATTCAGCCTCTTATTGACACATATGCCAGCATTATTCATTGTATCTAAAGATTATATGATATAAGAGAGAGAAAGTTGCTAAAATTGCTCATTTGGCTATCTAACTCTCAAACAACTTTTCTCTCTCCCAAACCTCTGAAAATATAAAGTATATCAGTCCCATAAACAGCCTCTAGATCACCAAGATCGGTTAAGGAGATCAAAGATTAAAGATTGGAACTAGAAAGGTATAAAGCCCTAACCCTTTTTGATTTTAGATGGTAAGATAAATTTTGTGTTTAAGTGTTTAATCATGTGTTAGAAGATGTTTTTAGATGAACTATGATGATCCATCATGGATCCATAGCATCAAAGGGCTTTAAAATGAAGTTTTTCAAAAACTATCCATGAACACTAAAGTGGTCTAACAACCATATGTCAGTGGCCTTAGATCTCTGTCTGTTTATGATTTTTGTTGTTTTATGTTTTGGATCGGTAGTTTGGCATGAGGTCTTTGATTTGGAAGTGGAATCCCAACCATTCCATGTCTAGATTGTAAGATATTCATGGTCAAACCCTATTGACCGAGCTTGACCGGGTGATTTCTGGGTAAACCAGAAATCCTAAACCAGCGTTTGACAATACTTTGCAAGGCTTTGATCTGTCAGACATTAAGTAGTTTGTTGATGTTGCTGTATGAAGTTTGTAGCCTGTAATTTATACTCTAGATACATGTCTTTTGACCCTTCAAAACATAAATAGATCAAAGCGGAGTGAATGGTCAAAGTAGGCCACTCGACAACGATTTAGAGTTTTTCGGAAAACCAAGAACTAAGAAGAGCTAGCTCTCTAACAAGGTTTTGACCGAAATTTGAATCTGGAATATGTGATGTATTCGGACTGTGATCTGTTGATGTAAATATGTTCTATGATATGAGTACTACATGTATAGACCAAGAAACCACTTAACTAATGACCGAGCGTATAGAAAATGGAGCTAGAAAGTACTACTCAAAAGTATGCAGGTTTCTAAGTAACCCGGAAAACCAGATTGAGTCGATGTTGATTTAGAATGGCCAGATCTTCATGGTGTTGTGTGATATGACCTAGATTGTTGTTGATACTTGTAGTCTTACATAAACACTACAAGATCAAGGTTCAAGCTTGCTTTCGAAACATTTTGACGGTGAGAATTAAAAATTTGGTCAACGAGGCCCTTGAACAACTGGTTTGTCGGGGTTCTTGAACTCAAGAACACCAATGCCATGCAAAAATCGCTAAAGCTTTTAATGCCGATTTAATTATTTTAGTTTTCGGATTTAATTATTTTAGTTTTCTAATTTCTTAAAATTATAAATTTTACTTTAAAAATTATTTTAAGTTCTAAAAATTAACTTTTAATAATTTGACATATTTTTAATAAATATTAGTATTTATTTGAATATTATTGATATTTAATTTATTTAATAAATTTATTAAATAAATTAATTAAAAATGATTTTATTATATTAAAAATTATTTTAAATGATAATAAGGTATTTAAAAATATTTTAAGTTATAAAATATAACTTTTAATATTTTAAATAAAATTTCATTAATTATTTAATATTAATGATATTAGATTTATTTAATAATTATATTAAATAAATTAGTTTAAAAATGATTTTAATATTAGAAAAATCATTTTAAATGAAAATAAAGAGTTTAAAAACATTTTAAGTTATAAAATATAAATTTTAATATTTAAAGGTAAATTTTATTAATAATTTAATATTAAATGATATTTGATTTATTTAATAATTATATTAAATAAATAGTTTAAAATTGTTTTATTAATTTAAAAATTATTTAAAAGGATATAAAGGAATTATAAATATTTTAAGTTATAATTAAAAACTTTTAATATTTTGATAAATAATACATTAATATTTAAATATTAATGGTAATTATTTAAAATGATTTTAAACATTTAAAAATCATTTAAGGGAAATAAAATTTTTAAAAGTATTTTAAGTTATTATAAATAACTTTAATATTTTGGCAATGGTTTTCTTAATAATTTAATATTAATTAAATATTAATGATAATTGAATTATTTAATATTTAAATCATTGTATAATAATTTAGGTGTTTGAAAAATTATGATAAATTATAATAATTATTTAAAAATTATTATAAGTCAATTAAAAATAATATGACTGATATTTACATTTACTAAACTATGGAACAGAGTTTTAAACACGACAATTACCCAATAAAACTGTCGGTATACCGACATATTTCAGAAATTAATTTGGACTTAGATAATTTGACTAGATATGTGACGCCCCCAAAACAGGTATACATCACCTATTCTGAGTCGCCAAATACATGGTACATAATACAAATACAATCTTAATTATACAACAAGAGAGCTATGAGTTTAAATACAAATACTGTCTTCTAGACAATATCCACTTTCAGAATAAGTCCTCATTACATTTATTTTCACACTATTTAACAGAATAGTGAGGACTACTAGCTATACTATCATCCGGACCATCACTCCGTTCCCCGACTCGTCCCAGCTACGTTCTCATTTCCTGAAGAGAACAGTGAAAGAAAGGGTGAGCTCAACTAGCCCAGTAAAAAATATTATGACTAAGATAATGTAGGATAAAATATCATTAGCCTTCAACAATGTTAAACTGATAAAATACAATAGACATCAAGTTTAACTGCAGTGGAACAAGCAATCCATTAAAAGAGTCAAGTAGAGAATAAAATCTACTATCTTTTATGATTTAAAAGGTTTTTCATCACTTTTATCGCTAGGACTCGACAATAAATAATCCACATCATCGAATCACCCACACTTTACGGCCGAGGATATTCTTTAGTATCACGACCATAAATTATCCATGCACTACGGGCCGAGGACATTCGTGTATTCATCAATGGTCATAATCATGCCAACAATCGTCCATCGATGCACTACTACGGCCAATGAGGACTTTTATCACATCATTTGTAACATTACGGTCATGATTATACCGAATAATCCCTGGTCAAAATCATACAAAATCCATCTATGCACTACAGGCCACAGATGACTTTCAAAAAAAATATAAACATGAGGATGATGACAATGATATAAGAATTCAATAAAACAAGTTCACGAATTGTCAACATGATACTTCTTTGTAGAGTAAAATTCAAGAATGCTCAGAAGAATATTTTCATGAAATGATACTGGATGAAGTGCAAATATCAAGGATATTCCACTAATTTCATGGAGTATAAAAGTTAAAACTTTAACCAACTGAGTATAATAAGGAATGGAATAACAAAAGAAATCACCAAGCATACGGTAGACCGCATAGGCAAGTTATTCCAACAAAATAATAAAAAAGCGGAACCGGTGTCGGCGTAAAAGCATATGAACGAGGATATTCCAACAGAATAATAAAGATGGAACCAGGTCCGGCGTAAAATGCATAGACATGATATTCCAACAGAATAATAAAGACGGAACCAGGTCTGGCGTAAAACGCACAGACATGATGTTCCAACAGAATAATAAAGAATGAAATAACAGAAGAATTTCACCATGTAAGCGGTACTTCGCATAGACAGGTTATTCCAACATAATAATAAAGAATGGAATAACAGAAGTTCTCTTCATGAAGATGAAAGAAAGAAATAATACCCCTTACCTTTGAAAGAAACTGGATATAGGAGTAGTGAGGTAGCAGGCTTCTCTTCTTCTACAGATTTTCTCCCTACAATTTCTCTCTATAATAATTGCTCTATAACTTTATTGAACTGGTGAAAAATGAAGGAAGAATGAGCTTCTATTTATAGAAAAATATAGTTTTAATAATTGCACGTTTTGGGGCTCGAAAAATTACAGTACAATACCTCCAACTTTTCCTTCCTTTTTAATTTAGTCCTGCAAGTATTATCAAACTTGCACCACCTCCCCTAATAGTAAATAATGTGATTCAGTAGTAAATTACGTGACTCAATAGTTCTAGACATGTGAAAATACGAATTACAGTATAGTACCTCCATCTATACCTCCATTTTTAACTTAGTCATGCAAGTATTATCAATTTTGCACCAACTCCCCTAATAGTAACAAGAATGTGAAACAATAGTATACACATGTGAACAAATAGTTATAATCATGTGAAATAATAGCAATCAATTGCTCATTTATCCGGTTAAATACCCGATTGGTCAATATAACCTCCAGACATCAATTATTATCGAAATAAATGTCGATTTTCACTAACACAAATAATTCCAACACAATGAAACTATTTTTATCAAAAATATAAATTTTGAAATTTTGAAGTGTGACTTTTCTTGAAAAAAGTCAAGCTGTTGACTTTTGACCAAATAGTGAATCTGGAAAATTTTGTGTTTATAGACTATTTTACTAATTTCATCGTTTAGGACTCAAATATCACGTCAGCGTCTCCAAATTCAACTCGAAACACAACTTCAATTTTAATAACATTCATCATTAATATTATAACTCACAATATTTATCAACGTGTCGTTCCGAGGAAAGAGGGGCCTTCCAATAAGGATTTCTCCCTATTGGTGTGCAATTAGGTGACCAAACCTCTCCTTGTGAACTTCTAGACATTGTAAATATTGCAATTTAATAATATGAATAACTTTGTCATCTCAATTATTGATTTAATAAAATAACAATTATGCTGATGATACTGTGACAATAATCGAATCAATAATATGAGAGATATGATGTAGCAATTACTGTAATAATAATTGAGAATAACTGAGTGACTTCTCACGTAAGCATCAATAATCAATACCGTGTGCTACTATGCAACCACGTGTATTACTGTACTTTTACTACCGAGTAGTTCAACAGTATTAACGGTAAAACTTCTGCCGTTATTTTCATAAATATATTTTTGTCATTTTCTCAATCCGACAATAATTCTTTTGTGGGGTCCACCAATGATTGCGCCGTTGTATGAATATTCCCTGCTAAAATGAATATTCTCCTACCAATATAATATAACAACTTGCATACTTTGTAGAATTTATAAATACTAACCACAACTATAACATTATAACAAATTCATTCCATAATATTCAAAAATGATAATATTCAAAAACTGCTCGGTCGGACGTCTCCGCTTCTGGCGGCTCAGCATCTGCTTCGGAGAACGAACACTCCACCATGAAATCAACCAAGGCTTGACCTTTGATAGCGGTTCGGGGATGATATTCAATAAAAAATTGGGATAATTCCATTGCCCACGCTGCTAATCTCCCCGAAACCTCTGGTTTACTCATTACCTTCTTCAATGGTTGATCCGTATAGATGACCAGGAGCCGACCTTGAAAATATTGCCGAAGCTTTCTACTAGCAATTATCAAAGCAAAAGAAATTTTTTTAATATTCAGATACCTGGTTTCAGCATCTCTTAGGACATGGCTGGCATAATAAACCGGATGCTGCTTCCCATCGACCTCCCGAACCAGCACCGCTCCGACTGCCAACGAACTTGCTGCCAGATATAAATACAAGGTCTCAGATGGGGCAGGCTTCACCAATAAAGGAGCCGAAGAAAAATAGGTCTTTCGGCCTCGGAAGGCATCTTCACACTCCAAAGTCCACTGGAACGTCTTTGCATTCTTCGGTCCCTTCAGTGTATCGAAGAATGGCAAGCATCTTTCTGCAGATTTGGACATGAACCTCCTCAAAGCTACAATCCTACCAGTCAGACGTTGAACGTCTTTGAACGACTGAGGAGTCTTCATGTTGAGAATAGCCCGGATCTTCTCCGGATTGGCCTCAATGCCCCTTTGACTGACCAGATAACCCAGGAACTTCCCTGCACCAAGTCCGAAGGTGCATTTTGCCGGATTGAGCCTCAACTTGTGATGTCGGATAGTCTGAAAGCACTCCTCCAGATAATCCAGGTGCTTCTGAACATGCATGCTCTTCACGATCATATCATCCATGTACACTTCCATTTTCCTCCCCAGCTGCCTCTCAAAGATGAAGTTCATCATTCGCTGGTAAGTGGCTCCAGCATTTATTAGGCCAAAGGTCATCTTCTTGTATGCATACACCAAATGGTGTGTAATGAATGCTGTATTCGGAATGTCCTCCTTGCGCATGGAAATTTGATGATAACCTGAAAAAGCATCCATAAAGCTTAGTAGTGCATACCCCGAAGTGGCATCGATGAGATGATCAATATGGGGCAGAGGATAGAAGTCTTTCGGACAAGATTTATTCAGGTCTGTGTAGTCGATGCAAACTCACCATTTCCCGTTCTACTTCTGCACCAACACTACATTAGCCATCCATTGTGGGTAGTCGATCTCAAAGATGAAGTCAGCAACTATCAGCTTAGCAATCTCCTCATCAATGATCCTCTGACGCTCAGGTGCAAAGATCTGCCTTTTCTACCGAACTGGCTTCTTTGATGGATCCACATCCAGTCTGTGTTCGGCAATCTTTCGACTGATCCCATGCATGTCTTGTGGCTCCCATGCAAATATGTCTGCATAACAGCGAAGAAGTTCCATAAGGCTTGTCCGACCTCCATCTTTCGCCCATCAAGATGCATCCTATGATAAGCATGGGCAAACAGAATATCCACAGAAGACCCATTGTCTATCATCATTCGCTTCACATCTACTGAACCCACTTGTGCTATGATCACCAATGCTCCTTCATGGGGTTCGATGGGCTCCGAAGGATAATCTGCTTCGGTGAAGGATATAACAGTCCTTGGGAACGGTCTGTCGGTCCTCGGGGGAGCACCCGCCAGGGACATGACTGAATCCAGATATCCCCTCCTCTTCTTCCCTACCAATTTTCTTGTTGTCCCACCGGTTATTACATCAATGACATGCCTTGGTGGTGGTGTTGGAACATTTTAGATGGGTGGAACCATTTGAATTATCTGAACAGTACGATCAACATTCTGCTGATCTTGTTGATACCTCCCGGCCACATATTGAACTAGCAAACCGCTCTCAACCTTCCTCTCCACAAAGTCTTTCAAATTACAACACTTATTAGTGTCGTGACCTGCAGCTTGATGATAGCCACAATATTTCCAAGCATTACCATGTCCTGGCTTGAAGTTATCATGAGGTAGTTCGTAGAACGATTGGTTCCTGATCTGATCCAGAATCACTGACCTATCCGTATTCAGTTTGGTGTAAACCTTGTTCACCTTCGGGGTAGGAGCAGGTGGGCGATTACTTCCCTGTCGCCACGAATTGTTGTACTTCTTCGAACTGCCCTCTGGCCGATCATTATACCCTCCCGCCTTCTTCTGATCGGCCTCAGCTTTAGGAGCATCCGCTTCTTTCATTCAGTCCGAAGAAGGATGTTTCAGGCTATTCATAGCCTCCTCTACTACGATATAGCCTTCTGCTTTGTCAGAAGCTTCGGCCAAGCTCTTCGGATGGTGAAACATCAACTTCTTCACCAACTTTTCAGACTTCACCAAATCTAGCCCGTCCTGAAATAACCCCACAGGCTGAAGATCTTTGAGATTGGACACCTGACCAACCGCTTCTCTGAACCTCTTTACATATTGACCTAGGGACTCGTTGGTTAACTGTCGGACTTGTTCCAAAGAACCTGTAGGTTTCCCTCTTCTCCGGTTACTCCCAAAGCGAGCATGAAACTTGTCACAGAGCTCGGTCCATGAAGATACTGAATCTATCGGCAAAGTTCCCATCCACTGCCTCGCGTCCTTCCTTAGCGTTGTGACGAACGTATGACACTTAACAGCATCTGTGAAGTCATAATAATCCATCAGCCGGTCGAACGCCTGGCTATGGTCATAAGGATCCCCAGACCCATCGTAACTCTCCATGCGAGGCAACTTCTTGGTAGTGTCTGCCTTCTCCTGAAGAATGTCTGAGGAAAAAGGGGATGCCTTCTTTCCCGGAGTGTCCTTCACCTGTTGCACCTCAGCCAACTGCTTCCGGAGCTCCTTCAACTCCTTCACCAAAAAATCCACACCCTTTGGCTGTGAGGAGACTTCTTTATCCTGAATAACCTTCTGCTTCTGAGTGGATCGACCTCCTCTATCTGACCCCACCGCCTTTGTTGGACTTCTGGATTTACTCCGACGTGCAACTCTATCCTCATGATGAGAATATTCACGTTGATGTTCTCTCCTTCTAGTTTTTGGCACGACCTCCCTCGACCTACTCATTTGCCTGTCATCTTCTCCACACTGAGAACCAACGACAATAAGTGCCTTCTTAGAAGCCACGGGAGTTCTACTCCTCGATCTCCTCCGGTCATGAGAACGATCCCGAGACACATGTATAGAATGCTCCGGCTCTTTCCCTTCTCGCCGTTGCATCTCCTTATGCCTACTTCGTCTTTCGGACCGAACATGACTGGATGCCTCGTCCTTCAACTCAGCTACCCGAAGCATCTGCTCCGCTATATCTTCTCTTTGCTTTAGAAGAACTTCTAAAGCCTTGTTTGCTTCGTCTGCCATCCTTGCCAACTTGGAAGCTCTATCCTCCTGACCACTTCGATGATGAGTCCTGGTCGGTGAACCTTCTGTCCGCCTTCGACCATGATCACGCTCTTTATCCGTATCAAAGACCAACCTCCGTCTGGCTCCACCGTGAATCTCCAGAAGGACATAATAAGAATAAGATGATGACTAGGCCCAATAAAATTAGAACCCAATGATGGAGACTCAGTGGACTAATTAAATAAGTGGGCCCAATCCATTCGGCCCAATGTGAGAAATATCATGACCCAACACACGTCCTTTCGATGAAGATCAGCATAACTCTTTTGTCGATCTTGTGAGGTTTTTATACGTTGTCGGATCGTTTGAATCTTTTCCATAGTCATACGTACCAACTTCGGTCCCAACAACGTTGCTTCACCCACCTCATCCCAACATACTGGAGAATGACACTTTCTTCCATACAATGCCTCGAATGGAGCCATGCCAATACTTGCTTGATAACTGTTGTTGTAGGAAAACTCCACCAATGGTAAGAACTTGTCCCAACTTCCCTTGAAGTCAAGGACACAGAGTCTTAATAAATCTTTAAGAGTTTGAATAGTCCTCTCTGATTGTCCGTTCGTCTGAGGATGATATGCCAAACTAAATAGTAAATCTGTGCCCATAGCTTTTTGCAAACTAACCCAAAATCTTGAAGTGAATCTTGGGTCTCGATCAGAAACTATGGATACTGGCATACCATGCAATCTTACAATCTCGTTTATATACATACTAGCAAGACGTTCAAGTGTATAAGTTTCTCGTATCGAAGAAATGAAAGCGGACTTGGTCAATCTATCAACAATGACCCAAATCGCATCTATGCCTTGAGAAACCTTGGGAAGACCAATAATGAAATCCATGGTAATGTGCTCCCACTTCCATTACGGAATTTCAAGTGGTTGCAATGGACCTTTGGCACTTGATGCTGCCTTGACTTCGTTGACAAGTTAGACACCTTGAGATAAACCCCGCTATTTCTCTCTTCATATTGCTCCACCAAAATGTATGTCGAAGATCACGATACATTTTGGTACTCCTAGGATGGATTACAAATGGTGTGTTGTGCTCCTCCATCATGATTTTATACTTTAACTCAAGGTCGTTAGGAACACAAAGTCTAGATTTGACTCGAAGTATTCCTTCTTCATCGATTCTTGCTTCCGGTATAGCACCTTCTTGCACTTTCTTCTCATATGCATCAGCTCCAGGTCTGTAGTTTGAGCAGCTTTAACTTTATTGATTAAAGTCGGTTTTACTCGTATATTCACCATCATCACGTGGGTCCCTGGAGTCTTTATCTCTATCTCCATCCTTTGTAAGTCATACAAAATGGGCCTTTGCGTTGACAATATCGCTTTTCGTGCACTGCATATGATCTTCTACTTAATCGTCGGCTACCGTTTGCTTTTTCGGGATGGTATTGGATGGTATGATCATAATCTTTCATGATTCAAATGCAGCGTCATTGTCGCATGTTGAGTTCTTTTTGAGTGAAGAAACATTTGAGGCTTTTATGATCCGTAAAGATCTCCACTTTCTCCCCATAGAAATAATGCCTCCAAATTTTTATTGCAAAAATGACTGCTGCCAACTCTAGATCATGAGTAGGATAATTTCTCTCATATTCTTTGAGTTGTCGTGAGGCATAGGCTATGACTTTCCCATGTTGCATGAGAACACAACCTAACCCTTTTCCCGAAACATCACTGTAGATGACAAATCCCTCCGATCCAGATGGAATTGTCAGAACAGGTGTTGAAATGAGTCTCCTCTTGAGTTCTTGAAAACTCTTCTCACATTCCTCACTCCAACCAAATTTTGTATCTTTAAAGTCAATTTGAGTTAATGGAGTTGCGATTGAGAAAATCCTTCCACGAATCTCGGATAATAACTTGACTAAGCGAGAAAGTTACGTACTTTGGTCACTGATTTGGGTTGCTCCCAGCTCTGAATAGCTTCAATCTTTGCTGGGTCAACAGATATTCCATGACTTGATACTACGTGCCCAAGGAATGCTACTTCCTCAAGCCAGAACTCGCATTTCTTCAACTTGGCATAAAACTTATATTCACGAAGCTTTTGGAGTATCAGCCTCAAGTGTTTCTCACGATCTTCACGGCTTTTAGAATAAATAAGGATGGCATCAATAAAGACGACCACAAAGTGATCCAAATATTCTTTGAATACTCGGTTCATCAATCCATGAAGGCAGCAGGTGCATTTGTCAATCCAAAAGACATGACTAGGAATTCATAATGCCCGTACCGAGTTCTGAAAGCCGTCTTTGGAATGTCATCAATTCTAATCTTCAATTGGTGATAACCGGAATGAAGATCAATCTTTGAAAAGAATCTGGCTCCTTGTAACTGGTCAAACAGGTCATCAATACATGGAAATGGGTACCTATTTTTGATGGTAACATGGTTCAACTCCCGATAATCTATACAAAGTCTCATACTCCCATCTTTCTTTTCACGAATAGAAGCAGGAGCACCCCGAGGAGGCGTCTTAGGGACGAATGAAAGCCGATGTCTAACAATTCACGTAGTTGGGTCTTTAACTCCTAAAGTTCAATAGGAGCCATTCGATATGGGGCTTTGGAAATAGGTTTTTTGTCTAGGGTTCAAGGTCGATACAAAATTCAATTTCACGCTCTCTGGGGTAGGCTAGGAAGTTCTTGGGAATCGTCGGAAATTCATTAACAATAGAAATATCATTCAAAACTGACGTATTTTTATTTAGATCCGTGACATGAGCTAAGAAAGCTTGACATCCATTTTTAATAAATGAATAGCTTTATGGCTTGAGATGATAGTGATTGATTTTAATGGTTTGGTTGCTTGAATTCACATAATAGGTTGGTTAGGAATATGAAAGCTAACAACCTTACGAAAACAATCAATTTTTTCATGATGAGTAGTTAACCAATCAATCCCTAGAATTGCGTCAAATGCAAGTATTTTTAATGAAATAAGATCGACAGGTAATGTGAGGGTACCAATTTGAAATAAATAAGACTTATAAACAGTGGATGTAATGAAGGTTTCTCCTAATGGAATTTCAACAGATAAGTCAAAGTCCAATTTCTCCGGAGTCAAATTTAAACATTGAGCGCAAGTAGGAGAAATAAAAGAATGGGTAGAACCGGTATCAAATAAGGTATAGACTTCGCTAGAGTTTATGATAAGCTTACCCGTAATGACCTCGTTCGGGTTCCTTGCTTTTTGAGAAGTCACAAAAAACGCTCTTCCTGAAACTACCGACCTTGTTTTATCTGTATCCGCCTTTGGTGCCACCGTCCCAGCTAGACTTGTCTTCGGTGAACGACAAAATCGGGCTAGGTGACCTTCTCTTCCATAATTATAACATGCTTTGGATGGCATCGCGCAGTTTGGACTAATGTGTCCCTCTCCTCCGCATTTGAAGCATATGATAGGTGGTCGTTTTCCTTCCTTAACAACGGGTGCTGGTGCTGACGTCTTTCTATCATTGTTGAATCTCCTCTTCTTGAAATATCCATTCTTATTGTTTTGGCCATGATTACCACCGAAGTGGTTACCATTTCTGGCATGCTGATTCCCTCCATGCTTATTGTCACCGCTTCGATAACTGCTATCACTAGTACTATCATTTTACTGGCTGCTCTCTTTTGGTTGAGTTGATTCATTATCGCGCTCCAATAACTGAGCCCTATTAACAACATCTGAATACAAACACAGTTTATGAGAGATAAGATATTGACGTATCTCGGGTTTCAAACCTCTTAGAAACATTCGCGTCATTCTCTCCTCATTATCAACCAAATGGGATGCAAACCGGGACAACTCGGCAAACATGGCTTCGTACTGCGACACGGTCATGTTATTTTGTTCCAGTTTAATGAACTCTACCTCTTTCATGTGACGAATACTTTCAGGAAAGTACTTTTCATTGAACAATTCTTGGAACTTCTCCCAAGACATCTTGGTCTGGCGGAGTTGAGTCGCTTTCTGATTCCCACCATAATGCCTGCCTGCTCATAACATGAAGGTGGCAAAGGGAACCTTTTTCTCCTCGGAGCATCCCAAGACATCAAATATCTTGCAGATCTGCTTTATCCATGTCTCCGCCTTAAGTGGTTTTGGCTCTCCAAAATACTACGGTGGTCCCAGTTCCTTGAACTGCTTAGCGGTGACCATCTGAGAGTTGCCAATGTTTCCACCTGCATTTTGGACAGGAGCCGCTCTTGCCCGATGTTGCATGAATTGCATAAAGCCTCTGAACGTTCCATCGTTCATCATTTGGTCGGTGTTGTTGTTTGCATGAGGATTGTCACCTTCCTGTTGCACATTGTCCTGATTATTGATCTGTGGAGACTCAACGGTCTCCTGTGCTCTATTGCTTATCTCAACATTTTCGGATGCCATTTTCAAATACTGCCACAAAACAAGGGTTAATTAACATATCACATATTATCCCTATACTCTGACCGACCAATTAAATACCAAATAAACTTAGGTAGGTCATATTAGCGAAGGAATTCCCCGTCTCTCCCCTCCTAGTTCTTGTCTCACATCTCAGCCAGGGATCATATCCCTAGGTTTTGATACCAACTGTGACGCCCCCAAAACAGGTATACATCAACTATTCTGAGTCGCCAAATACATGGTACATAATACAAATACAATCTTAATTATACAACAAGAGAGCTGTGAGTTTTAATACAAATACTGTCTTCTAGACAATATCCACTCTCAAAATAAGTCCTCATTACATTTATTTTCATACTATTTAACAGAATAGTGAGGACTACTAGCTAATACTATCATCCGGACCATCACTCCGTTCCCCGACTCGTCCCAGCTATGTTCTCATTTCCTGAAGAGAACAGTGAAAGAAAGGGTGAGTTCAACTAGCCCAGTAAGAAATATTATGACTAAGATAATGTAGGATAAAATATCATTAGCCTTTAATAATGTTAAACTGATAAAATACAATAGACATCAAGTTTAACTGCAGTGGAACAAGAAATCCATTAAAAGAGTCAAGTAGAGAATAAAATCTACTATCTTTTATGATTTAAAAGGTTTTTCATCACTTTTATCGTTGGGACTCAGCTTAATAAATAATCCACATCATCGAATCACCCCTACACAATGGCTAAGGATATTCTTTAGTATCACGACCATAAATTATCCATGCACTACGGGCCAAGGACATTCGTGTATTTATCAATGGTCATGATTGATGAGTGAGTTTTATACACATGTATTGGATACATTCAGGCTTAATTTATTGTTGTTCTCAAGTCTTTTAGATTAGTTTTTAAGTGTTTATGTCTATTCAAGCATGTTTTATATTGTTTTGTAACAATTGGGACAAAAGTTACATGGATTAACGTTCGGGGTGGCTAGATTCGCATTTTCGGCTTGCCATTTACACATCAGTCACTTCAGAGTCAATTTGCGTATTTCTACAGACCTTATTTCGAAACACTCAAAGAATCAAAGTTGTAAATCTACTTCTCCTCTTACCGGAACATCTTGAATCATCGAAATCAGAGTTCGGATGAAGAAGTTATGATAATTTTCCCAAAGGACGTAGAAGCAGAAAATGTTAGAAAAAGTGGCAGCGCCGGGGCGCTAGGGAGCAGATTCTCAGCGTCCAATATCTCCAATTATGAACTATAAACCAATTATCCAATTATCCCAATTATTATGTCTACTGAATTGTTAACAGGAATTCTCAAATGCCAAAAGCCCTTTCTCAAGTGATCTTTTGCCTTCTATTTAACCCAGGTTAATTTTGCTATATCTCTATGCAAAACAATTGAATTAAACTCGCTACAATCGCAATTCCTTATGTGTTACATACGGCAAATAGATATTCTCATTCTATTCACAAACCTACTTATTCACTATGCAAATAACTAAGTCACATGTCACCATGCCCAGTTCTAACCCTAGAATTCCTCTCTCAATTCCTTCTAGAGTAACAAGGTAATTATTGATCAGATAATTAATCAATAAGCTCAAAGCAAGATGAACAATTCACTTCAACATAAATAATTGGAATAAATCAAATAATCAATTCATAATCATAAAAAGTTCAATTGAAATCTTAATGAAAGAGTTAGTTCATAATTAATGAATTAAAATCAAGAATCCAAAATTAAATAGACATTAAAAGATAAAAGTATGATAAGAGAATAGAATAGAATCTGTTGTCAGCAAATTTGATGCTCCCCTCTTGCTCTTACTTTGAATCTTCAATGGTCTCCAAGTTGCTTCAATCTTCAATGGCTAATTAAGAATTAGGTTTTATATTCTAATTTAATGGAGTGTTTAATCTAGTCTAATCTATGTAATCTCCCCCTTATTTTATGCCTTACATCATGTATTTATAGGTTACAAGTCCAATTTTTAGTTTTGGAACAAACCCAATCCAATTTGGAGTCAAAAAGGTGTCAAAATTACCAAAAAAGCGTCGAGGCCATCACCAAGTCCTTCCCAGTAGCTTGGTCTTTGGCGGGTCTTAATCTTTAGTTATACGAATTCATTCGTTAAAGTCTTAGTTTTAATTGATTAATTTAGTTTTCTTAATTAGAAAAATCACAATTTGCGATTGTTTAAATAAAATTGATTTGGTTAAGAGTTAGTAATTGGTAATTTTATTAAATAATTCCTCGTGGGAACGATACTCTACTTTTACTTTATTACTTGTTGATCGTGTATACTTGCGTATTCATTGATTCTTGAAATCGATCAACAAGTTTTTAGGCGTAGATTCTTTGGGGACTTAATTTAATAATTATTTACCGATATTAATTTCAATCAAATTAGTCTTAATTTAAACATTTTTATTTTATTTTCATTCTCTTCCTATATTTTCTCTCTTTTTAGGTACCATGGATGACTTTGCGTATCAATGGCCATACTACGAACATGAGTCGACCAAGGGGCGGAGATTAATGAGACTCGAGAAACTTTACGCATTCTCGGCCTGAGATGGAGACACTTTCGAGGATGTTTGAAGCTTTTGAAGCTCAACGTCATCAAAGTGTGGCGGTTACTTGTGATTATTATGCTGGAAATCTTATTAGTCATCAATGCGCCATCAGTTTCGAGCCGGTACAGTATGGTGGTGATTACCCCAATAATTATGTTTATCCAACAACTATCATCGAGATTGGGGGTATCACCCGAATTTTTCATGGAGTATCAATCAAGATCAATTTTATGCTCCAAGTCCAATATACCTTTGGATTTTCGTGTCCATCTCCACTACAACAGGAAGAACATTCAAATTGGTAGGAAGCCTTGGAAAAAAAGTTATTAACGCTTCTGAAAAGAAACACGAGGAACATGAAAAGAAACTTAATCAAATGGAGCTGAGTATACAAAGTTAGAATGCATCGATGAAGAATCTGGAAAATCAATTGGGGCAGATAACACATGCGTTGAACAATCATCCTCAATACACTTGGCTCTATGACATGAATTCTGAGACTGATGGTGAGCCCGAACCAAATCTACAACCGGATGTGCCAAATGATATAGATGTTGAAAGAGAGGAAAGACTTGGGGACCAAGAAAAAGAGATCGGCAAAGATCTAACTTTGAGTACCAACGAAGATGAGCTAATTTCATTAGTATCCCATGTGCCTCCTCCACCAAAGTTTAAGAATCCGGGCAGTTTTGCAAAACCATGCCCAATTGGAAGTCATGTAAATCGGCAAAGCTCTTGGTAACGTAAGAGCTAATACTGATTGTAGAAGTCATGGTGGGATGAAAAGGAGAAGATAGAGGAAGATTCCATTATGTTTATTAAGCTTCAATGCCCTAATCGATCATCGACATAATGGAGGAAACACCTAGTGGTTTCTTGGTGCTTAATGGGGATCTATCTACATAGAGCATGCTAGGTGACTTCAATTCAAGGGTTTTGCTAATGGGAACCTCCCAAAGAGACATTGCTTCCGATGGATGGAGGGTTCCTTAATTTTTGTAAGGGAATTGGATAGAAATTGAAGAAGTCATTTGAGACTATAAAACAAGCGCTTATTGGGAGGCAACCCAAGTTCAATTTTATTTTAGTTTTTATTAAGTTTTATATTAGTAGTTTTGAATTTGCATTTATTTAGGATTTAATAAAATTGCTTCTATCATGGTTTCTGAGTTATCCAAGTCAAATACAAGAGTGGTGCCCAATTTGTTCATGTGTCTTGCTTTATTCTCCAAACTTAGCGGGCGAGGAGGAAGATTGCTATATTTTCAGGGAAGTCCTCTTCTTTAATTTCTTCTATTTCAGTCATTGAGGACAATGTCTAGTTTAAGTTTGGGGGCATTTTAGTGTCGTATTGCATATAGTTAGTTATCTGCATAGTAGTTCATTTTTTTATGTGTTAGCATTGTGTTTTTTTTAGGTTGCATATAATACATGGTAGTTATTTGCATATTCATATATGTGTTGCATTAGTATGTGTTTATGTAGTATAATTGCATCATATATGTGTTGCATTAGTATGTGTTCATGTAGTATAATTGCATTTTTTTTTGGCATGAATCTGTGTGATCAATTGGTGTGGTCTTAGCTCGGCCTATGATAAGATTGGTTTTACATGTTAACTTGAACAATGTTGATAATTGATGGTGAGTTCTAATTTTAATCATGATGATAATCTGAGCCTGTCTTAAACTTATGTAACAGGTTAGCACTTAAAGTTTAACTATTTTAATCCACTTGGTTCAAGGGTTTCATAATTTGTTTTTGAGGGAAAATCTTGGTTAAAATTTAAGGAAATTAGTGAACTGGCAGTAAAGGTTGGAATGACGTAAAAGCTTGAGTTTGGAGGAATCTATGGGATATATATATTACAAAAAGAAAAAAGAGAAAAAAAGAAGAAGAGAAAAATCGTGGTTAGTTTTGTTTCGGGGCCTTTGTTACTTGAGCAAAATGCGCTTAGAAGAAGTGCCTTAACACCTAGCGCCCTAAGGTCTTATATGGTGCAGGAGTCGTTGATTGAAAGCTCGCTAAGGGGTGGCACTGTTAGTCTAATGGAATGAGACATTGCACAACCATGAAAAAAAAACACGAGAAAGAGCAAAAATGCCCTCGTGGTTGAATAAAAGTATAAATAAATCCTGTATTTACCCTTAGATTTGGTAATTGCTTAGTTTTAACCGGAGTTGTCATGTTCACAAAAGTAATTGAATTGGAACTAAAATTTTTCTTATAAGAAGTTTGTTATGTGATTATCTTGAACTGTGATTGGTTAGAATGGTTGACAAGCACACACACACAACATGGGTGATGACGGGTTTGGGTTGACTAATTGGTTAGAGTTATGGATTTTGAATTGATTGGATATATTGTTTGAGTACCAATGGTATCTTTGAGGCCTGTTGCTATATATCATACTGATTTATTACTCGGTTCGTAGGTATATTAGGAAGTATATTATGCATATGCATTCATTTAGTTGAGTTATTTTGTTTATTTTTAGTTCTTTTGTGTTTTTGCTTGAGGACAAGCAAAGGTTTACGTTTGGGGGTATTTGATGAGTGAGTTTTATACAAATGAATTGGATACATTCGAGCTTAATTTATTGTTGTTCTCAAGTCTTTTAGATTAGTTTTTAAGTGTTTATGTCTATTTAAGCATGTTTTATGTTGTTTTGTAGGAATTGGGACAAAAGTTACATGGATCGACGTTCGGGGTGGCTAGATTCGCGTTTTCGGCTTGCCATTTACACAACAGTCACTTCAGATCCAATTTGAGTATTTCTACAGACCTTATTTCGAAAATTGCAAAGAATAAAGGTTGTAGATCTACTTCTCCTCTTTCCGGGACATCTTGAATTATCAAAATCGGAGTTCGGACGCAGAAGTTATGACCATTTTCCCACAGGATGTCGGAGCTGAAAATATCAGAAAAAGTGGCGACCTTAAGGCGCCCATTTTAGAAAGCAATTAACGTGGCACGGGGCGCTAGGGAGCAGATTCTCGGCGTTGCCCCCGGTATTTGGGTGATGGCCTGGACGCGTTTTGGGCGAATTTTGACACCTTTTTGACACTAAATTGGATTGGGTTTGTTCCAAAACTAAAAATTGGACTTTTAACCTATAAATACATGATGTAAGGTATAAAATAAGGGGGAGATTACATAGATTAGACTAGATTAAACACTCTATTAAATTAGAATATAAACCCTAGTTCTTAATTAGCCATTGAAGATTGAAACAACTTGGAGACCATTGAAGATTCAAAGCAAGAGCAAGAGGGGAGCATCAGATTTGCTGACAACAGATTCTATTCTCTTCTCTTATCATACTTTTATCTTTTAATGTCTATTCAATTGTGGATTCTTGATTTTAATTCATTAATTATGAACTAACTCTTTCATTAAGATTTCAATTGAACTTTTTATGATTATGAATTGATTATTTGATTTATTCCAATTATTTATGTTGAAGTGAATTGTTCATCTTGCTTTGAGCTTATTGATTAATTATCTGATCAATAATTACCTTGTTACTCTAGAAGGAATTGAGAGAGGAATTCTAGGGTTAGAACTGGGCATGGTGACATGTGACTTAGTTATTTGCACAGTGAATAAGTAGGTTTATGAATAGAATGAGAATATCTATTTGCCGCATGTAACACATAAGGAATTGGGATTATAGCGAGTTTAATTCAATTGTTTTGCATAGAGATATAGCAAAATTAATCTGGGTTAAATAGAAGTCAAAAGATCACTTGAGAAAGGGCTTTTATCATTTGAGAATTCCTGTTAACAATTCAGTAGACATAATAATTGGGATAATTGGATAATTGGTTTATAGTTTATAATTGGAGATATTGGAGTCTTAATCTTTAGTTATCTGAATTCATTCGTTAAAGTCTTAGTTTTAATTGATTAATTTAGTTTTCTTAATTAGAAAAATCATAATTTGCGATTGTTTAAATAAAATTGATTTGGTTAAGAGTTAGTAATTGGTAATTTTTATTAAATAATTCCTCGTGGGAACGATACTCTACTTTCACTTTATTACTTGTTGACCATGTATACTTGCACGTATTCATGGATTGCAAAATTGGTCAACAATGATCATGCCAACAACTGTCCATCAATGCACTACGGGCCAATGAGGACTTTTATCACATCATTTGTAACATTACGGTCATGATTATACCGAATAATCCCAGGTCATAATCATACCAAGTCCATCTATGCACTACAGGCCACAGATTACTTTCAAAAAAAAATATAAACATGAAGATGATGACAATGATATAAGAATTCAATAAAACAAGTTCACGAATTAACTTATCCAGGAACTAATAACGTCTAAATTGTCAACATGATACTTCTTTGTAGAGTAAAATTCAAGAATGCTCAGAAGAATATTTCCATGAAAAGATACTGGATGAAGCGCAAATATCAAGGATATTCCACTTATTTCATGGAGTATAGAAGTCAAAACTTTAACCAACTGAGTATAATAAGGAATGCAATTGTAAAGTCCCCGAATCCGGATACCTGAAACCCGAACTCGGTACTTCACGATACCATTTCTATGAGCGGAATAATACTAATAATATTAACAATAATATAGATTTTCAAATTTTATTTACATATTATCGAGTTTAGTTCCCAATCACGAAACCTTTAAACATTAGTTACATGATAATAATAATAGTACTTATCATCCTTATCATAAAGTTAGACTATTACATAGAATAAGCTTAAACATTCATTTGGTGAACTTTCCCTTTCCCTTGTTCTTGGCGAGATCCTTGGTTTGTTCACACTTAAGTGAAAACATTTAAATTAAGCAAGAATGAGCATTTGAGTGCCCAATGAAGTAATATCAACAATATCGATTAAATTGAAAAGATTAAATATTTTCTTTGAGCGAAACTTCTACAACGGATCAATAGTTGTGAAGTAAAGCTGGACCAATAATCAATAACATGTCATTTTAAATTTTAAATTTTTGAAACTACGTCTGGACTATAAATGATGATCATTTGAATGATTGTGAACATTGTTTTATATTTTGAAAAGGTTTAAGCGAGAACTTCATACATAAACTGTCATTACTTCTGAACGCGGGGTGATCATTAGTTATGCTCTGTATTGATCAATACTACATTGCTAGAACGATATTATCGTTCATCCTTTTTATCTGTAATAAGCATAAAAATTTCCCATGATTGGGATGCTCATAATGATCTTGAATCCATACCAAAACAATTCGGTTGGATAAGTTTTATCTTGTTCAACAACAACTTTAAATATATGTCTAATTTGGATCAAATAGCTTAGGCGACCTTTATTTCAAGGTATACATACTAAGAAACTATAAGTATGTATCAACATGTGATAAAATATAATGATTATCCAAGTGAGGACACTTGTATAACCATGTTATAGAAATTGTGAGCAGAATAAATAACTTGATCACTATTAACAGAATAAAGGAAATTGTACAACAATTATTGTTTAATAGCTTACTTATCTGAGAATCATTGCATAAGTATATACAAAGGTTGAAATATTTGAACAATTGAAATGAATAGTTTAGATATTATCTTTACGCATGTCCTTAGCATAAAGTAAATGCAAAGGTTTAGATACTTGCCTTGTCTGCTTTGCTTACACAACTTAGATATATCTTTTCTATCAAGTCCTATCATTAAATAGATCATTAATCGATTTGAATAATATATCATATAATACCGCTTATTGCGACAAAGACATTCTAATCACATTGTCACATAATTTTAACACCATTGAATCACAAATAATTCACTTATCAAGTCAATCTATCTAAATCCAGATCAATTTACGAAATATATCGATTTCACAAACAACCTTATCGGGTAATTATCGAGTCAAGACTCTAAGCGGTTATTCAATATTCATTTGGATATTTTAAACACCACCGCACTATTTTTCATTGCCTTATAATAATTTTTAAACAATTATTACCATTTATTATAATTTTTGAAATATCGAATCATTATTAAATGATTTAAATAATAAAAAATTCTATTATCATTAATATTTAATTAATAATAAATTATTAATGAAACCATTGCCAAAATATTAAGTTATAACTTAAACTATTTTTAAAACATTTATATTACCTTTAAATAATTTTTTAAAACATTTAAAATCATTATTAAATAATTACCATTAATATTTAAATATTAATGAACTCTTTATCTAAATATTAAAAGTCATTAATTATAACTTAAAATACTTTTAATTCATTTTTATCCCTTTTAAATAATTTTTAAATTAATAAAACCATTTTAAAACTATTTATTTAATATAATTATTAAATAAATTTAATATCATTAATCATTAAATAAATATCATTAATATTAAATTATTAATGAAATTATTCTTTTAAATATTAAAAGTTATATTTTATAACTTAAAATATTTTTAAACACTTTATTTTCATTTAAAATGATTTTTAAAATAATAAAATCATTTTAAACTAATTTATTTAATATAATTAAATAATTTTTAATATCATTATTAATTAATGAAATTAACCATTACATATTAAAAGTTATATTTTATAACTTAAAATATTCTTAAATACCTTATTATTATTTAAAATGATTTTTAATATAATAAAATCATTTTTAATTTATTTATTTCATTCATTTACTAAATAACTTAACTATCATTAATATTAATTTATTAATGAAAATTATCATAAAATATTAAAAGTCATTGTAGATAACTTAAAATATTTTCATATATCATAATAAAATTTTAAGGATTTTTCATGTATTTAAATCATTTTAAATAATTTATTTAATATTATAATTAAATAAATTAAATACTTTTAATATTCCAAAAATATTAAATATTTATGAAATATATTTAAAATAATTAAAATATAATTTTTCAGAATTTAAAATAATTTTTAATAATTTATTTTGTATTTTTAATAATTAAAAACCCTTTTTATCATTTTTTTTATTAATTTTCGGAAATTATAAATAAAGCGTCATTTGAAATCGCTTTTATAGCGACAGGTAACCATCGCTATAGGTGTTCTTCATGTTCTTGATGAAACCCGATTTTTTATAGCAGTGAACAAGGTATCGAGTTTGACCAAGATTTCTGGTCATATCACGATGTTATTGAGCATGCTTATCATTCCGATATTGTAGTACTAATGCACGACTACAAGGTACAACAATTAAAATGACCAAACAACCTATAATAAAGTAGATCGGAGCCCACGAACAAGTCGTATGGAGAATTTCTTCATTTTACAGGTTACCCGAAATGAAGAAACGATTCGGCCTAACTTCGTTTGAGGCTTCCACAACTTACTGAAGATATGATATGCTTTAGTGATTTCAAAGTTGCGAGAATATAAAACACATGTAATACTATAGATCCATCACAAAACATCACTAAAAAACAATACAATAGCGATTCAACTCAAATTGAACCATGTCGAACGACGTGTTCAAGTGTTTTACAGGTTACCCGAAAATAGCTTTTCATGTTAAATGCAGTGCGGTTTGACCATAGATTACTAATTCTGCACGATTAAAAGGAGATTTTAAGGCATAAAATGTACTCTATATACCAAACTACAACATAGATCCAACAAATTAACAAAACAATTAACAACAAGCGAGGATCGAGCCATTGAACTTCCTGTCGAGACGAATGCAGGCAAGTTCTTGATGCCCGAGAAAGTTCGATCAATCTTAAGGTCAACGGTATTTGACCGTGAATAACTTGCAATATAATCTGGTTTATGCATGATTCTTGATCTAGATTAAAGAGGACATACGGACTACAAGTTCAAAGCTTTAAACAACAAAAATAGTTAACATAAAAATTACAGAGGCACGACATTTGCTTGTCGATTCGACAACAAAAATTTTCGATTTTTGAAAAACTCAATTCGAAGATTTTGATGATATGGATCTATCTAAAACCAACCCGGATCGTCATAATAACTTATAAACAACATGTTTTAACAATAAATTCTAACATCAAACAACAAAAATTGGATGATTCAAGCTAAGGTTTTTTGTACCTTGATGTCCAAAATCGATTTTGTGTTCTTTGATTTGGTATGGTGATCGTGGGGCTTGGATTGGGGAATTTGAAATGCTAGAGATTTTCGTTGGCTTTAGAGAGAGAGGTCAAGTATGAGCTTAGTGAAGATTTGGGCAACAAAATAACATTTTCTCTCTCGATCCTTAAATAGACATCATAGATGCATGAATTCTTTGAGAGATATGTTCTTTGGTTCTTTGTCAATTTTAGGCGAGTAGAGTTGTTAGGGTTAGCCAACAACTCATAACAATTATCAAAACCTAGTCTAGTACTTAATAATCCAATTAGGGGCAAAAGGTCATTTGGCGTGACAAATTAATGGCATTTTGGGTAATTGCCAAACCCTTAGGGTTAGGGTTTGGTTTAGGGTTTAGGGTTTGAGCCAATTTTAGCAAAAGTCTAGGATTCCAAATTTAGGATTTAACATTTATGGTTTATTACAAAATAATAATATAAAATAACAAAATTTTTTGTTTCTAAAATTAGACAATTTAGGTTTGTTAATTAGATTAATTTTCTAATTACTTTATCTGATAACATTAGGGTTTAGATCATATACTTATCATTGACTTTGCTAATTTAGCAATTAGGGTTTATTCTTTTGGTAATTAGGGTTACCAAATTACTATTAGGGTTTTTAATTACTAAATTAGGGTTTTAGTTTAGTAATTGGGTTTAACAATTTACTAATTAGTTTTAATAATTTGTAATTAGGGTTTTACAACTTGTAATTAGGGTTTCTAATTACATTAATCATGATTATTAGAGTTTAATAACATAATTAACCTTGCCACTTAAGCAATTAAGGTTTACAATTATCGAGTTAGGGTTCTAAATATCGAGTTAGGGTTTTAATTTTGCAATTAGGGTTTTAATCATTATGTTTTAAATCACTAATTAGGTTTATTTATTAAGTAATATAAAACATATTATACATGACCTTTAATCACGTGAATAACATAATTCTTGACAAATCATACCTCCGGTTTAAATTTAGGATTAGGGTTTATTAAAAATTCGAGATATAATTAGGGTTTTAATTTAATAATTAGGGTTTTCTAATTAGCATATCACGAAGTAACACATAACATATATCATATAACCCAAATATTTAACAATCGTAAGTTTCCCATTTAAATTGATAAGCGAGTTAAATCGATTAATGCTTTAGGTTTAGTCGATATACCATAATTGACCGACCATCAACGATACAATTTTTTAAGATTACATTATTATATTTGAAAAATCAAAATATTATAATATTATAATATTATTATCATTCCTTGATCAAAACCCAAAATTAGGGTTTGGATTCCATATCGATTATTCATTATCATTAAGTTAAAATAATTAACTTAATATCACGAACAAATTTATATAATGAAATAATTATTATAATTATTCTAAAATCATTTCATATATTATTTGAAAAATATAAACATATAATTTCATGGAAAAATAATTAATAAAACATTTCTAATATAAAAATAAATTATTTTTAAGATTATCATTTATAATAAACAATATTCCTAAAACAAAATTATACTGTAATAATTAATGTAATAAATAAATTTTATTTATCACACATATAAATATATATTACACATTACCTTGCACATATCATTCATATTTATTTTTAATAAATAAAAAAAATTTATATGCAAAATTTATGATTTATTTATATAGAAATATATCGGGTTACAAAAGCTAATAACAAAAGAAATCACCAAGCATGGGGTAGACCAAGTATAGGCATGAGTTATTCAATAGAATAATAAAAGGCGGAACCGAAGTAAAGGCGTAAAATGCATGCATGCAGAATATTCTAATGAGAATAATAAAAAGGCGGAACTAGGTCCAGACGTAAAACTCACAAATAAGATGTTCCAACAGAATAATAAAAAGCGGAACCGGTCCCGGCGTAAAATGCATGAGCAGGATATTCCAACAGAATAATAAAGATGAGAACCAGTCCAGGTAAAAGCGCATACGAGATGAAGATGTTCCAACAGAATAATAAAGAATGGAATAACAGAAGATTTTCACCATGTATGCGGTACTTCGCATAGACAGGTTATTCCAACATAATAATAAAGAATGGAATAACAGAAGTTCTCTTCATGAAGATGAAAGAAAGAAATAATACCCCTTACCTTTGAAAGAAATTGGATATAGGAGTAGTAAGGAAGCAAGCTTCTCTTCTTCTACAGATTTTCTCCCTACAATTTCTCTCTATAATAATTGCTCTATAACTTTATTGAACTGGTGAAAAATGAAGGAAGAATGAGCTTCTATTTATAGAAAAATATATTTTTAATAATTCAGACGTTTTGGGGCTCGAAAAATTCTGACAAAGTACAATACCTCCAACTTTTCCTTCCTTTTTAATTTAGTCCTGCAAGTATTATCAAACTTGCACCACCTCCCCCAATAGTAAATAATGTGATTCAATAGTAAATTATGTGACTCAATAGTTCTAGACATGTGAAAATATGAATTACGATATAGTACCTCCATCTATACCTCCATTTTAACTTAGTCATGCAAGTATTATCAATCTTGCACCAACTCCCCTAATAGTAACAAGAATGTGAAACAATAGTATACACATGTGAACAAATAGTTATAATCATGTGAAATAATAGCAATCAATTGCTCATTTATCCTAAGTTAAATACGGAATTGGTCAATATAACCTCCAGACATCAATTATTATCGAAATAAATGTCGATTTTCACTAACACAAATAATTCCAACACAATGAAACTATTTTTTATCAAAAATATAAATTTTGAAATTTTGAAGTTTGACTTTTCTTGAAAAAGTCAACTGTTGACTTTTTGACCAAATAGTGAATCCTGGAAAATTTTGTGTTTATAGACTATTTTTACTAATTTCATCGTTTCGGACTCAAATATCACGTCCGCGTCTCCAAATTCAACTCCGAACACAACTTCAATTTTAATAACATCCATCATTAATATTATAACTTACAATATTTATCAACCAGGTCGTTCCCAGGAAAGAGGGGGCTTTTCAATAAGGATTTTTCCCTATTGGCGCTCAATTAGGTGACCAAACCTCTCCTTGACAGAACTTCTAGATATTGTAAATATTGCAATTTAATAATATGAATAACTTTATCGTCTTAATTATTGATTTAATAAAATAACATATTATGCAGATGATACTGTGACAATAATCGAATCAATAATATGAGAGATATGATGCAACAATTACTGTAACAATAATTGAGAATAACTGAGTGACTTCTCACGTAAGCATCAATAATCAATACCGTGTGCTACTATGTAACCACGCGTATTACTATACTTTAACTACCGAGTAGTTCAACAGTATTAACGGTAAAACTTCCGCCGTTATTTTCATAAATATATTTTTGTCATTTTCTCAATCCGACAATAATTCTGTTGTGGGGTCCACCAATGATTGCGCCGTTGTACGAATAGTCCCTGCTAAAACGAATATTCTCCGACCAATATAATATAACAACTTGCATACTTTGCGGAATTTATAAATACTACCCACAACTATAACATTATAACAAATTCATTCCATAATATTCAAAAATGATAATTATAGAAAAATCATCTTTATTCATAAAAGTTGGGGTCTTACAAGATATGTGTCTGTTTGTAATTCAATGACTGCTAAACATATGTGACAATGTGATTAGGTAATGTGCTAACTGCAAATAACAGTACTATGTGTTATGATATAATATTCTAATTGAATGAATGATCTTATTAATGATAGGTTTTGATATAAAAGATAAAACTAGGTTGTGTAACTGTAAGCAGCAGACTTGGAAAGTATCCTACCTTTACATTTACTTTATGCAATGGACATGAGTAAGAAAGTCTTAGAATTATATTATCATTGTGCCAGATTATTACTCTATTGTTATCGATTATGTATCCAATCATTTGTGTTCATACAAGTTCTTAAATTATCCGATCATTGTTTATCAACACAATATCATATTATAATTCAAATATTTATTATGTTCGTTAATTTCTAAATATGGTTATACATGTGACACCCCCACAATAGGTATACATCACCCATCTTGAGTCGCCAAATACATGGTACAAAATTCTAATATAACTTAATTATACAACAGTCGTGTAAAATACGACAAAATATAATCTAAGAGTTCTAATAAGAATATTGGCATCTAGACAATATCCACACACAACGGAGTCCTCATTACATTTATTGTCACACTATTTAACAGAATAGTGAGGACTACTAAAACAACCATCTGGACCGTCAATCCGTTCCCCGACTCGTCCTGGCAATATTCTCATTTCCTGAAGAGAACAGTGAAAGAAAGTGTGAGCTCAACTAGCCCAGTAAGAAATATTATGACTAAGATAATGCAGAATAAATTATCCTTAGCCTTTAATAGTATAACAAATGATAGAATATACTAGACAACAAGTTTTAGATGAACAACTGCAGTGGAATAAGCAATCCATTAGAAGAGTCAAGTAGAGCATAAAATCTACTATCTTCTATGATTTAAAAAGTTTTTCATCAACTTTATCGCTGAGACTCAGCTTAATAAATAAAATTGAATCATTCCGGCATCACGACCAAGGATATTCATGTAATCATCAGTGGTCATGATTATAGTGAATAATCCCTGGTCATAATCATACCAACAACTGTCCTTCAATGAACTACAGGCCAATGAGGACTTTCACCACATCATTCGTCACATTACGGTCATGATTATACCAAATAATCCCTGGTCATAATCATACCAAGTCCATCTATGCACGTAAGCAAAATATGACTTTCATCACAATATAAGCATAAGGATGATGACAAAGACATAATAATTCAATAAAACAAGTTCAAGGATAAATTTTAAAGATTTTTAATTTAATTTATCCAGAAATCAATAACGTCCAAATTGCCAACATGATACTACTTTGTGGAGTAAAATTCAAGAATGCTCAGAAGAATATTTCCATGAAAAGATACTGGATGAAGCACAAATATGCAGGATATTCCACTAATTTCGTTGAGTATAAAAGCTAAAACTTTAACCAACTAAGTATAATAGAATATATGAAACTGCAAATGGATTTTCGCCTGTCATGCGGTAATCCACGTAGACAGATCATTTCCATAATTTAATAAGGAATGAATATGAAAGATCATTCACCATGCATGCGGTAGTCCACATACATAGGTTATTCAAACAGAATAATAAAGAATGGAATAACAGAAGAATTTACCATGCATGTGGTAGTCCGCGTAGATAGATTATTCCAACAAAATAATAAAGAATGGAATAACAGAAGAATTCACTATGCATGCGGTAGTCGCGTGAGCAAAGTTATTCAATGGAATAATAAAGAATGGAATAATGAGAAGAATTCACTGGGCATGCAGAGTAGTCCATGCAGATAGGTTATTCCAATGTAATAATAAAGAATGGAATAATGTAAGAATTCACGGTGTATGCGGTAGTAAAATGACAGTGAGTTATTCCAACAGAATAATAAAGAATGGAATAACAACCCTTACGAGTATTGAAATAAATAACTCTCTTCATGAATACGAAAGAAATAATACCTCTTACCTTAGAAGAAAACTGGATACTGGAATAGTGAGGTAGCAAACTTCTCTTCTTTTTTCTCTCTATAATTTCTCTCTATAATAATTGCTCTTGTGAGACTTAGTGAATTGGTGAGAATGAAAGAAGAATGAGCTTCTATTTATAGGAAAATATAGTTTTGATAATTGTACGTTTTGGGGCTCAAAATATTACAGTATAATACCTTCCTCTTTTTCTTCATTTTTAATTTTATCTTGTAAGTATTATCAAACTTGCACCACCTCCCCTAATAGTAAATCATGTGAATTAATAGTTCATTCATGTGAACACATATTTATAAGCATGTGAATTAATAGCAATTAATTGCTCATTTATCTGGTGAATTACCCGATTGGTCAATATAACCTCTAGACATCAATTATTATCGAAATAAATATCGATTTCCACTAACACTAATAATCCCCACATAATGGAACTATCAATTTCATCTTTAATCAACACGAACTTATTCATCATTAATATTATAATTCACAATATTTAATAACCAGGTTATTCCCAGGAAAGAAGGGGCTTTCCGATAAGGATTTCTTCTTATTGGAACCCAATTAGGTGACTAAACCTCTCCTTGACAGAACTTCTAGACATTTTCAATATTGAAAATAATAATATGAATAACTTTTCCGTCTCAATTATTGATTTAATAATATAACATATTATGCAGATGATACTGTGACAATAATTGAATCAATAATATGAGAGATATGATGCGGCCAATTATTGTAAGTAATAATTGAGTATAAGCGAGTGACTTCTCACGTAAGCATCAATAATCAATACCGTGTACTACTATGCAACCACGCATATTCTTCGTACTTTTTACTATCGGGTAGTTCAGCAGCTTTTAACGGTAACACTTTCACCATTATTTTTTTATAAAAGATAATTACATCATCTTTAACTACGACAATACTTACATTGTAGGGTCCACTAATGATTGTCTTAGTTATGCGAATATTGCCTATTAAAAGCGAAAATTCCCCGACTAATCGAATATTATATAACCACTTGCTTACTTTGCAAAATTTATAAATATTACCCACAACTATAACATTATATCAAATCCACACCATAATATTCAAAAATATATTTTGAGAAAATTATTCTTTATTCATAAAAGTTGGGATCTTACAACCTCCCCTTCTTATGAAATTTTGTCCTCGAAATTAGGGTACATACCTGGTATATCGAAGAGGTGAGGATATCTTGACTTCATCTCAGATTCTAACTCCCAGGTCATTTCTTCCACATCATGGTTTCTCCACAAAACTTTGACTTGAGGTATAACCTTGGAGCGCAGAATATGATCCTTCTTATACAAGATTTTAATATGTAACTCTTCATATGTTAAATCTTCCTCTATCTCATCTGGTTTCTTTCACATATTTACGTAACATAGATATGTGAAAAACGTTATGAACACGAGAAATACTTGGCGGTAAGGCGAGTCTATAGGCCACAGTTCCTATTCGATCGAGGATTAAAAATGGGCCAATGAATAAAGGATTAAGCTTTCCTCTCTTTCCAAATCTCATAACTCCTTTCCATGGAGCAACACGTAACAACACATGATCTCCAATATTGAATTCCACGTCCTTTCGATGAATATCAGCATAACTCTTTTGTCGATCTTGTGAGGTTTTTATACGTTGTCGGATCGTTTGAATCTTTTCCATAGTCATACGTACCAACTCCGGTCCCAACAACGTTGCTTCACCCACCTCATCCCAGCATACTGGAGAACGACAATTTCTTCCATACAACGCCTCAAATGGAGCCATGCGAATACTTTCTTGATAACTATTGTTGTAGGAAAACTCCACCAATCGTAAGAACTTGTCCCAACTTCCCTTGAAGTCAAGGACACAAAGTCTTAATAAATCTTCAAGAGTTTGAATAGTCCTTTCCGACTGCCCATCCGTTTGAGGATGATATGCCAAACTAAATCGTAAATCTGTGCCCATAGCTTTTTACAAACTAACCCAAAATCGTGAAGTGACTCTTGGGTCTCGATCAGAAACTATGGATACTGGTATACCATGTAATCTTACAATCTCGTTTATGTACATACTAGCAAGACGTTCAAGTGTATAAGTTCCTCGTATCGGTAAAAAATGAGCAAACTTGGTCAATATATCAATAATGACCCAAATCGCATCTATGCCTCGAGAAACCTTGGGAAGACTAGTAACGAAATCCATGGTAATGTGGTCCCACTTCCATTTTGGAATTTCAAGTGGTTGCAATGGAGCTTTTAGCACTTGATGCTCTGCCTTAACTCGTTGACTAGTTAGACACCTTGAGATAAACCCTGCTATCTCTCTCTTCATATTGCTCCACCAAAATGTATGTCGAAGATCACGATACATTTTGGTACTCCAAGGTTAGATTGCAAATGGTGTGTTGTACGCCTCCATCATGATTTTATACTTCAAGTTAGAATTGTTAGGAACACAAAGTCTGGAGTTGACTCGAAGTATTCCTTCTTCATCGATTCTTACTTCCTTCTTGCACTTTCTTCCTCATACGCATTAGCTCCAGGTCTGTAGCATGAGCAGCTTTAACTTTATCGATTAAATTCGGTTCTACTCGTATATTCGCCATCATCACATGGGTCTCTGGAGTCTTTAACTCTATCTCCATCCTTCGTAAGTCATACAAAATGGGTCTTTGTGTTGCCAATATTGCACTCGTACCCGCATATGATCTTCTACTCAATGCGTCAGCTACTACATTCGCTTTTCCAGGATGGTATGATCATAATCTTTCAAAAGCTCAAGCCATCGTCGTTGTCGCATGTTGGGTTCCTTTTGAGTGAAGAAATATTTGAGGCTTTTATGATCCGTATAGATCTCCACCTTCTCTCCCACGAGTAATGCCTCCAAATCTTAAGCGTTAAAATCATTCGCCGCTAACTCTAGATCATGAGTAGGATAATTCCTCTCATATTCTTTGAGTTGTCGTGAGGCATAGGCTATGACTTTCCCATGTTGCATGAGAAAACATCCTAACCCTTTGCTCGAAGCATCTTCGTCAGAGCGACACAAATCCCTCCGAGGCGCGAGATGGTATTGTCAGAACAGGTGCTAAAATGAGTCTTCTCTTGAGTTCTTGAAAACTCTTCTCACACTCCTCGCTCCAATCGAACTTTGTATCTTTTTGATTTAGCTGAGTTAATGGAGTAGCGATTCGAGAAAATCCTTCCACGAATCTCCGATAATAACCAGCTAAGCCGAGAAAGCTACGTACTTTGGTCATTGACTTTGGTTGCTCCCAGCTTTTGATTGCTTCAATCTTCGCTAGGTCAACATATATTCCATGACTTGATATCACGTGCCCAAGGAATGCAACTTCCTCAAGCCAGAACTCACATTTCTTCAACTTGGCATAAAGCTTGTTCTCACGAAGCTTTTGAAGTATCAGCCTCAAGTGTTGCTCATGGTCTTCATGGATTTTGGAGTATATGAGGATGTCATCAATAAAGACAATCAAAAAGTGATCCAAATATTCCTTGAATACTCGGTTCATCATGTCCATGAAGGCAGCAGGAGCACTAGTCAATCCAAAAGACATGACTAGGAATTCATAATGCCCGTACCGAGTTCTAAAAGAAGTCTTTGGAATGTCATCAGTTTAATCTTCAACTGATGATATTCGAAACGAAGATCAATCTTTGAAAAGAATTTGGCTCATTGTAACTGGTCAAACAGGTCATCAATGCGAGGCAACGGGTACCTATTTTTGGTGGTGACATGATTCAACTTTCGATAATCAATACAAAGTCGCATACTTCCATCTTTCTTCTTCACGAATAGAACATGAGCAACCCAAGGAGACGTACTAGGACGAATGAAACCTATGTCTAACAATTCCTGTAGTTGGGTTTTTAAATCATGAAGTTCAATAAGAGCCATTCGATATGGGTCTTTGGAAATGGGTTTTGTCCGGATTTAAGGTCGATACAAAATTCAATTTCAAGCTTTGGGGGTAGGCCAGGAATTCTTCAGGGAATACGTCAGGAAATTTATTAACAATAGAAATATCATTCAAATTTGACGTATTTTTATTTAAATCCGTGACATGGGCTAAGAAAGCTTGACATCCATTTTTCAATAAACAAATAACTTTATGACTTGATATGACATTGATTGATTTTAGGGGTTTGGTTGCTTGAATTCACATAATAGGTTGGTTAGGAATATAAAAGCTAACAACCTTACGAAAACAATCAATTTTAGCATGATGAGCAATTAACCATTCAATCCCTAAAATCACATCAAATACAAGTATTTTCAAAGAAATAAGATCGATAGGTAACGTGCGATTACCGATTTAAATCAAACAAGACTTATAAACAGTGGATGTAATGAAGGTTTCTCCCAATGGAGTTTCAACCGATAAGTCAAAGTCTAATTTCTCCGGAGTTAGATTTAAATATTGAGCATAAGTAGGAGAAATAAAAGAATGGGTAGAACCTGTATCAAATAAGGTATATACTTCGCTAGAGTTTAGGATTAGCTTACCCATGATCACCTTGTTCAGATTCCTCGCTTTTTGGGAGGTTATGCCAAACGCTCTCCCTTGAACTACCGGTTTTGCCTTGTCTGGGACGGCCTTTGATGCCTCCATCCCAGCTGGACTTGACTTTGGTGCATGAGAAAATCGGGCTAGGTGAAATTCTCTTCGATAATTGTAACATGCTTCAGACTGCATCACGCAGTTTGGATTGATATGTCCCTCCCCTCCGCATTTGTAACATATGACCAGCGGTCGTTCTCCTTCCTTAACAACAGGTGCTGGTGCTGACGTCTTTCCATCATTGTTGAATTTCCTCTTCTTGAAATGTCCACTCTTTTTGTTATGGCCATGATTACCACCGAAGTGATTACCATTTCTGGCATATTGATTCCCTCCACGCTTGTTGTCACCGCTTCAATAACTGCTACCTCTTGTATTATCGACTTATCGGCTGCTCTCTCTTAGTTGGGTTGACTTATTATCGTGCTCTAATAACTGAGCCCTATTCACAACATTTGAATACAAACACAGTTTGTGAGAAATTAGGTATTGACGTATCTCGGGTTTCAAACCTCTTAGAAACATCCGCGTCATTCTCTCCTCATTATCAACAAAGTGGGACGCAAACCAGGACAACTCGACAAACTTATCTTTGTACTGTGACACGGTCATATTGTTTTGCTCCAACTTGATAAACTCTACCTCCTTCATGTGACGAATACTTTTGGGAAAGTACTTGTCATTGAATAGGTCTTGAAACTTTTCCCAAGACATCTTCAGTGCGGTAGGTTGAGTACGCTTTACAGATTCCCACCAGTAATCTGCCTCTTCTCGCAATATGAAGGTGGCAAAGGGAACCTTTTGCTCCTCGGAGCATCCCAAGACATCAAATATCTTGGTGATCTGTTTTATCCACGTCTCCGCCTTAAGTGGTTTTGGCTCTCCAAAAAACTTTGGTGGTCCCAGCTCCTTGAACTTTTTAGCGGTGACCGTCCGAGAGTTGCCAGTGTTTCCACCTGCATTTTGAACAGGTTCTACTCTCGCCTGATGTTGCATGAATTGCATAAAGCCTCTGAACATCCCATCGTTCACCATTTCATCGGTGTTATTGTTTACCTGAGGATTATTGTCTTCCTATTGCACATTATCCTGGGTATTGATCGTTGGTGACTCAACGATCTCATGTGCTTCATTGCTTATCTCAACATTTTTGGATGCCATTTTCAAATACTGCCACAAAATAAGGGTTAATTAACATATCACATATTATCCCTATACTCTGACCGATCAATTAAATATCAAATAAACTTAGGTAGGTCATACTAGCGAAGGAATTCCTCGTCTCTCCCCTCCTAGTTCTTGTCTCACATCTTAGCCAGGGATCATATCCCTAAGCTTTGATACCAACTGTGAAGCCCCCAAAATAGGTATACATCACCCATCTTGAGTCGCCAAATACATGATACAAAATTCAAATACAACTTAATTATACAACAGTCGTGTAAAATACGAAAAAACATAATCTAAGAGTTTTAATAAGAATATTGTCATCTAGAAAATATCCACACTCAATGGAGTCCTCATTACATTTATTGTCACACTATTTTATAGAATAGTGAGGACTACTAAAACAACCATCTAGGACCATCAATGGTTTCACAGACTCGTCCGGGTATATTCTCATTTCCTGAAGAGAACAGTGAAAGAAAGGGTGAGCTCAACTAGCCCAGTAAGAAATATTATGACTAAGATAATGCAAAATAAATTATCCTTAGCCTTCAATAGTATAACAACCGATAGAATATAATAGACAACAAGTTTTAGATCAACAACTGCAGTGGAATAAGCAATCCATTAGAAGATTCAAGTAGAGCATAAAATCTACTATCTTCTATGATTTAAAAAGTTTTTCATCAACTTTATCGCTGAGACTTAGCTTAATAAATAAAATCGAATCATTCCTGCATCACGACCAAGGATATTCATGTAATCATCAGTGGTCATGATTATACCGAATAATCCTTGGTCATAATCATACCAACAACTGTCCTTCAATCAACTACAGGCCAATGAGGACTTTCACCACATCATTCGTCACATTACGGTCATGATTATACCAAATAATCCCTGGTCATAATCATACCAAGTCCATCTACGCATGTAAGCCAAAGATGACTTTCATCACAATATAAGCATAAGGATGATGACAAGGACATAATAATTCAATAAAACAAGTTTAAGGATAAATTTTAAAGATTTTTAATTTAATTTATCCAGAAATCAATAACGTCCAAATTGCCAACATGATACTGCTTTGTGGAGTAAAATTCAAGAATGCTCAGAAGAATATTTCCATGAAAAGATACTGGATGAAGCACAAATATCTAGGATATTCCACTAATTTCATGGAGTATAGCAGCCTAAACTTTAACAACTGAGTATAATAGAATATATGAAATTGCAAATGGATTTTCGCCCGCCATGCGGTAATCCACGTAGACAGATCATTTCCACAATTTAATAAGGAATGAATACGAAGGATCATTCACCATGCATGCGGTAGTCCACATAGTCATGTTATTCCAACAAAATAATAAAGAATGGAATAACAGAAGAATTCACCATGCATGCGGTAGTCCGCGTAGACAGGTTCTTCCAACAGAATAATAAAGAGTGGAATAATAGAAGAATTCACCATGCATGCGGTAGTCCGCGTAGACAGGTTATTCCAACAGAATAATAAAGAATAGAATAACTGAAGAATTCACCATGCATGCAGTAGTCCGCATAGACAGGTTATTCCAACATAATAATAAAGAATAGAATAACAGAAGAATTCACCAGGCATGTGGTAGTCTGCACAGACAGGTTATTCCAACAGAATAATAAAGAATGTAATAACAGAAGAATTCACCAAGCATGCGGTAATCCGCACAAACAGGTTATTCCAACAAAATAATAAAGAATGGAATAACAACCCTTGCGAGTATTGAAAGAAATAACTCTCTTCATGAATACGAAAGAAATAATACCCCTTACCTTAGAAGAAAACTGGATACTGGAATAGTGAGGTAGCAGACTTCTCTTCTTCTTTCTCTCTATAATTGCTCTTGTGAGACTTAGTGAATTGGTGAGAATGAAAGAAGAATGAGATTCTATTTATAGGAAAATATAGTTTCAATAATTGCACGTTTTGGGGCTCGAAATATTACAGTATAATACCTTCCACTTTTTCTTCATTTTTAATTTTATCCTGCAAGTATTATTAAACTTGCACCACCTCCCCTAATAGTAAATCACGTTAATTAATAGGTCATTCATGTGAACACATAGTTATAAGCATGTGAATTAATAGCAATTAATTGCTCACTTATCCGGTGAATTACCCGATTGGTCAATATAACCTCCAAACATCAATTATTATCGAAATAAATGTCGATTTCCACTAACACTAATAATTCCCATACAATGGAACTATCAATTTCATCTTTAATCAATACGAACTTATTCATCATTAATATTATAATTCACAATATTTAACAACCAGGTCATTCCCAAGAAAGAGGGGGCTTTCCGATAAGGATTTCTCCTTATTGGCGCGCAATTAGGTGACCAAACTTCTCCTTGACAGAACTTCTAGACATTGTCAATATTACAAATAATAATATGAATAACTTTGCCATCTCAATTATTGATTTAATAATATAACATATTATGCAGATGATACTGTGACAATAATTGAATCAATAATATGAGAGATATGATGCAACAATTACTGTAGAAATAATTGAGTATAACTGAGTGACTTCTCACATAAGCATCAATAATCAATATCGTGTGCTACTATGCAACCACGCGTATTACTTTACTTTTACTACCGGGTAGTTCGACAGTTTTAACGGTAACACTTTTCGTACGTTATTTTTATAAAAGATAATTACATCATTTTCTAACTACGACAATACTTCCGTTGTGGGGTCCACCAATGATTGTGCCGTCATACGAATATTCCCTGTTCAAACGAATATTCCTCGACCAATCAAATATTATATAACCACTTGCTTACTTTGCAAAATTTATAAATATTACCCACAACTATAACATTATATCAAATCCACACCATAATATTCAAAAATATATTTCGAGAAAATTATTCTTTATTCATACAAGTTGGGGTCTTACAATACAAGTGTCCCCACTTGGATAATCATTGTATTTAATCACATGTTGATACATACTTATTAATTTGCAATATGTATACGTTGACTTAAAAGTCGTCTAAGCTATTTGATTTGGCTAGACACAAACTTAAAAATATTGTTGAACAAGAGAGAACTTTATTATTTTCAACTGAATTATTTTGGTTCGGATTCCTGACTAAGTATGAACATCCCATACATGGGAAACTTTTATGCACCAAAGGCGGATAAGATGAACGATAATATCGTTCTTGCATGTAGTATTGATCAATACAGGGCATAATGGGATGATCACCCCTCGTGCCTGTAAGTTATGACGATTTACAGATGAAGTTCTGTTTAACCTTTTTGAAAAAACAAAATAATGTTCATAGTCTATCGACTAATCTCCAGTTATAGGGAGTACATAGTTTCAAAAATTTGATATAGAATTGGTATGTTGTTATTATTGATTTAACTTACTTCACAACTGTTGATTCATTGTAGAAGTGTCATTCAAAGAAAACATTTAATCCTTTCAGCTATTATTTATTATTGATATTACTTGCTGGGCACCCAAATGCTCATTCTTGCTTAATTTAAATGTTTTCAGCCAATTGTGATCAACCTGAAGGTTCATGCAGAAACAAAGGAAAAGGAAAGCAAACAAAATAAGAGTTATGGTATTTTGTGTAATAGTTAGACTTTATTAAGATAATGATATCTATTAATTATCATGTAATGAATGTTTAAAGGTCGCGTACCTGGGATTAGACTCTGGTATATGTAAATTAAGTTTGGTATTCATATTATTGTTAATATTATTAGTATTATTCCGCTCATAGAAATGGTATCGTGAAACACCGAGTTCGGGTTTCAAGTACCTAAATTTGGGGGCGTCACATGGATAACTTAATCATCATTTAATTTTTATTATCCCTTTGGGTCCTTAGTAATTATTTCTTGAATTTCAAATTCTATAAACTTACTCAGAACTTCCTACAAACTAAGCATAGCTATATTTTGATCATAAACTTGAAATGGCGTAGGCTACGCCATACCAAGTTCGACGGAACAAGTTACGCATTAGCAGAAATGAAATCTATGCTCCTAATCACTTTACATATACCTCATAAATGGTAACTCATCTAAAATCAACCTCTTTTTTGATTCCACATCATGGATTTTTTTTTAATAATTTAATTATCAAACTTTGAGTTTTAAAACTCTATTTTTCCTTAATAGTTTAAGCAATATTTCTACTTGTTAGTTAATTCTCATAATTAACTAATTTATGCTTTACTATCTCAATTTATCCATGGATAGCTTAAGCACTAACTAAAACTCATATAACATCATACTAGTTACTAGTATATATATTCAAGAAAATGGTGATTATCCATCAAAGATATTTAATATCACCAACTCACTATGATAAACATAATTATATAAATTATTTAATTTCGATAGATAAATCTTATCCATCTTCTTATTAATTCATCTCTATAATTTATAACGAATATATAATAATGATATATATTTATTAAACACAACATCACTTATTACATAACTCATATTACTCTATGTAACACGATACCACATAACTCGTAACACATTATATATTCTTGTTTGAACCCATCTCATGCTTTAAGAATTTTATCTACTAAATTCTTATTTTATTATTTTCTTAAAATTTGGGTTCGTACATCCTCTCCCCCTTATAACGATTCCGTCCTCAGAATCACCGAAACCTCCTCTACTCGGTGCTATTCTGATTTCATATTCTTTTGAATAATTTTATCCATTCTCTTTTTCAGAAGTTTTTATTATTATAACTTTCTCAAATGCATTCTACCACTTTTTCCATTCTAAGGAACATTCTACTTACTACATTCATCCTTTAGAAGAATAAGAATTATAACGACCTAGAAATTTTGATCCATTGTAAAATAATTTTATTTAATTAAATAATAAATAAAATTATATTATTTGTTATTACTATATGTTAGTAAGATGAATGTCGTTCTATAACCTAGAAACGTCAGAACGTCGTAGTATTTTGACTACGTGAAGGAATTAAAGTGTTTGAATTTCCAAGACAAAAATAAAAGTTTTCTGAGAAATTTTCTGAAAAACACTATTCATCATTTTCAGCTCGAGAATTATTTTTGAACTTCCAAGAAATACGTAACGATAGAATATCGAGGTGAAATGAAGTACATAATATTAATTCAAGTATGGAAAACGTAATTTTTCTCTTGCAAACGTAATTTTTTGCTTGCAGACTTAATTTGGGAACGTTAGGGAAAATAAAGCGTTAAGAAGCTAATGTAATGATCGTATGATACGTAGGTATTGTACGAGATAATGAATATGAGTATGATATAAAGTATTATACAAGTATGTATGGATGATAGTATATCATATATTATGAATTAGTAAACGAGTTAGAATAAGAGAATAATACGTAAACATACGTTATAAGGCTTTTAGCCAAATGAAATGGATTTGTGGGATTGTGTAGCAATTTGTAAAGTACAATAGAAGTTAATGTGAAAGACCATGTGTGAGTAAGGTTAATGCCCAAGTGGTTGTTAATGTAAAGTCCAAAGTAAATGAATGCAAGCCCAAAAGCTTAAGTTAAGTTAATTAAACCTAAGCCCAAGATATTGATCCAAAATGATTAGGGTGACCCATGGGGCAACCCATGATCATATGGTTAATCTTGGTGACCAAGATAATTATGTGATGACCAAGAAAAAAGTGTGATGGCCAAGTATTTAAGGTGAGGAGCAAGTTAACTTAGATGTGAGGTAATGAATAGTATGCAGGTGTAATAAGGAGGTGGGATTGGCTATGGACCAAATTACCCTAACTTAGGAAATCCTATAAATAACAAGCTTAGGATTTCATTAGTTGGTTATTAATTTTTCATCCAACACTTTCAACTTAATTGTTACAGAGAATAAGCTAGAATAAGCTAGACTTTCATTTGTTAGAAAAGAAGAAAAAAGCTTGTTCATCAAGGGTAAGCCTCCAATGTCATTAGTCTTCCATCTCTACCATTGTAGACTGATAAGAGAAGTGTGGATTAATGATCATGTATGCTAAGAAATGATAGGAATGAATAATCTAAGGACTTAAGTCCTAATAAGCTGAGAATAAGCTCTTCGTTCATAGATAAGCTATGAACTAAGGAAGAACTTGTAAGACTTGTGTCATGTTTACATGAATGATGTTAGTATGATAAAAGTATGTAAGAATGATGGTTAGAAGAATTAATCTATCATAAGCCTTGTGAAACAAAGTTATATGTAGTTTATACTTTGATAAGCTATAAACTCATGAAGAATAAGTCATAACTTATCATGATAATAAGTTGATGTAATGTGTAATTTAAGATGTCAATATGATGGATAGAATCCATTTGAAATGATAATCAAATCATAAGTAACGAAGTTATGCCGGAATTCTAACGATTGGACGATAATCGTCGAATTCGTGAAATTCTCGGATTAGCAGTTGAATTTTGATATTGAGCTCTGAAATGTTGGTTTTCAATGGGAACAAGTCTTATTTGGCATTATAGAGTTGCAGACTTGAAAATGGCCGAATTCTGACTTAGAAAGAAGAAACGAGCGATGAACATTCACGGACGTTTATCGTTTTCTTTAAAAATGAACCAATAGGTGAATTTTGAGTTAACAAAGTCAAAAATATAAAATTCTTGAATGAACATGTAGAGTATAAGATTTGTGAGCTAATGGCTTTTGAACGAGCCAATTCGGACTTAAAATGATCAAATTTGGAGTCCGGGAAGTTCGTTATGTAAAGAAAAATTTCTAAGCATGCGGCGTGGCGCCACTTCAAGGTTAATGTGTGGTCTTTCAAAGACCATGCATAATATCTTGACCTCTTGAGAGTCGCATGGCCATGACCGCTGACATATAGAAGCGGGACTCGCGCCTCGATTGCCTGGTCAAGACCATCGCACACTGCTAACCTTGCAGATGGCGTGAGTTGTATAGGAATATTTGGCGCGCGCGATTACCGATTTTAAGGAGTGCATAGTGAAGAAGGTTTGTAAGTAGGGCAAGAATGGTACTGGACTAACAATGAATTAAAGCTTAATTATAACATTGTTAAAGCGTTGTTAAACCTTATTTATGATATATAAAGGTTGAAGATAAGTAATTAAACATGAACGAAATGACAAGGTGAGCTATAACAAAAAGTCAAAATTAATAGTAACAAATCTAATTCGTGATTTGATTGAGAAGAAGGGTAAGATTTTTTTTAGGAACCTTGTATGCTAATCATGATCTAATGTATTATGTGATGTGATCATCTACTCTAAAGACCTGAAAGACTTAAAGTGAACATGTAATAATAGTAGCAGACGCTGAAGGCAAGTTTTATAACCTTTGTCTATGTTGAATCTAGACAAGCTTTGCGGTTCATATATTCTTACGCATGAATTATTGTATGATAAAGTCAAAGCTAATTATTTCGGCTAGACTTATGATATGTTGGATTTCTTATAATCTATCAAAGTATGGTCAATGTTTTACAAAGTTATATTGGTGTGGTTTTCAAATAAAGACCGAGTATGCTAAAATGTTTTGTCATCAAACGACAGGCACGTGAGGTTTCCACAACTTAAACGTACATACGTTTAATGAATGTAGTGTTGATCAACATAGAGTACTATAGGCTGGTCACCTAGACGTGCTCATAAGAAATGTCGGACTTACGGACTTAGTGCCGAGATGTCCTTTTTAAAGAAAGTATGAAATGCTCAAGGTCTTGGACCGGAATTGATGTTTTACTGAATATTTTCATTGTAAAACATTTTAAAGAAAAGAGAACCTCCATTATTGTCAGACAGAGACACCCCAAGGGGAGTCTATGATGTCACTGTTCATGACAGCGTTAGACATGAACCTCCATTATTGTCAGGAGGTAAATGAGTTAAGAGCTGAGCTCCAGGTTATCGTACAGGATAAGACAGATATGGAGTTAATGTGGGAACAGGAACACGACGAACGAGTTTTAGCCAAAGACAAGGTCAATTAGCTAAAGCAGGAGGTCTTTGAGCTCGGGGAGCTAAAGACCAAGAAGCAAAAGATAGGGGGAATGCCCTATATTCATAGGAGTTCTCATAAGGATTTCCAATAGCAGGTAGCTCGATATCCAATAGAGGTTGGGCAGACTCGGCACACTATCAGCCAGGATGTTATTACTGGTCTGGCCATATCAGATTTTGATACTGCCTTAAGGCAGATGTAATCTAGTAGTAGCTAGAGTAGTTTTAGATATGTAAGTACTGTGTATCTAGTAGTGACTGTGACGCCCCAAAATCCGGTCTATCTTCACACCTGAATTCCGTACATCACGATCCCATCTTCTTCTAAACATACATCATTATATAGCTAAATATAACAACATATACTCTCAAATCCCAGGTTCTGGAAATCTTAGAACCTTTTTCATTTCAAATAATGATAAATACATTATTCATTTCATCTTACAAGAGTGACTTTTATCCGCTACCAAGGATACATAACAGTTCCTTAAACTAGTCTATTCCTTAAACTAGTTTATAGTTCAATTTCATCTTCCTATATTATAAGTCTTCACTTGATCTTCTCGCTTATTCACATACTGAATGGCAAATCGTCTGGACACCGATCAACTTGAGCTTTACGGGAACCTTAAGTTCTTCTAACATCGTTCGCTGAAAATGTTTTTCATTTAAAAGCAAGTGTAAGCATTCAATTGCCCAGCAAGTCATAGCAGTTGAACATACAACTTCAAGAGTTTAACATTCCTTTGGAGCTTTGATAACCGAACAAAGGTTACGAAGCAGTTTGAATAATAGAAATAATCTCGATTCCTATCAGTTTAAAACATTAGTTACATTCACTTTACAATACCTTCATTATCTACTCTCTTTCATACACATTTTGTCTGGCTAGAATCAATAACATAGACTTAACAATAACATTTCATGTATAAACAGAACATTCTTTTATTGAACAGTTCGATCATAGAACAGTTCATCTCACAGCAACACCAAAGTGTTCACATTGTGCCACAAGGCCTCATACGTTTTACCACCTTGTACAAATATCACACATTCGTAGATAGACAAAACTTCTCCAGTTCAACATCTGAGAAGTTCTAGAAACTAGCATTCATTTAAAATATGAATGAAATTAGGAACTTGCCTTACACACAGCAACAGTTTACGCTGAACTGTTCATTCCATTCCCTATAAAATATAAGGAAATAACACATACACCAATTAGTCATATACTTGACTTATGCATTCGTTTACTTAACTTTACTTCTTAGCGTTTGCGTTCTTGCAATATAATTTTACGCGACTAACTTTCATTACCTGTTTATGGCTTCATGACATACGAAGATGTCTTTCTCAAAACGTTCATCATCTTTGATGATTCACATTCTTATCTTCTTCTTATAACTTCCCTAGGACTCAACACACATCGCTTCTCTGCTAGTAGTCCATATGGTACTCTGAGTGGTTTCCCACAAACAACCAACAAACAAGTTCCCATCTCATCTACACTGCCATCACAGTGAGTTAGATCGGTAGCCAGTTTCGTATATACCTTCGCTCTCTGAAGGAATTGTTTAGCCCATCTCCCATATGTCAACCATCAAAGGTTACGATTGTACTACAACCTAACTCATCATAACTTATCCAAACTATTAAACTATAATGTTCAGTAAGTCAATTTCTTATTCCTTATGGCTTTCTGGCAACAAAATGCCATACCTCAGGATTCATTCATCATCGTCTAAGTCATACAATCTTTTGTATACTCAGAATGATCATTCAATATTCACTTTACGCATTTATAGCGTTTAGCATTTTACATTACCTTATTCTTATCTTACAACGTCCGGTTCATTCAACTCGGAACGTCATCCAAGTTATACACATTAACTCTACTTCTTTTACGTTATACGTACTTGTCTTTAATTAAGCTTCTTTATATTTCACAACTTTAATCAATGGTCTTCGTTATTCTACGGTCAAACCATACACGGAGTCTAGGTTTTACCCATTTAATATTCGGGTACACTTAACCTTCACGATGGTTAAAGTGTTCAATGCTTACATTTCATTCTAACATACTCATCCGACTCATATTCGGCTTTCATTCATTACTCGTTACCTGAACCCTATGTTCATTATTCTTTCCTAATGTCAAAGCCATATGGTTCGTTGTATGCTAAGACTGATCGTTCATCGCAACAACGTTGCGTTCACAGTGTCTATACACTTTACATTCATCTCGCATTACTTATGACCGAACATTGAAATGTTATTCATTACCCTCGTCACTCAACGTCTAAGGAATCACAATCATAGCAATCCCTCACGTTCGTTTCATTGCGACTACGGTTCCCGGCTATCGGTTCTGTAACCCATAATTACATTCTTTTAATCTCGTTTAATCTTTTTGTTCGACCTTTATCAAAGGTTTAATACAATTGATTAAGTGTTACATTAGTTGAACTACATGTTCGTATCTCTTTCTTGCACATCCCCCAGAAATTGAGCAGTTAAAAATCTCATTTCTGGCATTACTCTACTGCTTGGTATTTGTATTTCCTCTCTCCTTCATCTCTCGCCTTGTGACTTGAGTTTGTAGTACTGGCTCCACTGGTTTGGCGCTTCTGGTGAGCCCTAACTCTAAAAATTTTCTCTAAGTCTTTGATCCAATTTGAGACGCTTACTTCTTGCTTCAATAACTTATTCGTTATAACTCAGAATGAGGTTGTTCCAAAGCCATTCTCTTCCTTATCTCATGTACTTCAATACCCCTTGAACAGAACTTCATTCTGAAACCGTTAATGTGCCATTCAATTGGCTTGATCTTCACCCTTCATTCATTTTACGTTTTTAACGCTCTTTGTTTGTTTGTCCGTAATTTGGTCATCCAAACTCAAAATTCATTCATTCTTGAGTCCACGACTCACATTTTCTATGTTTTCTTACATTCTTATGAAACCCTACACGTTCGGGTTCATTTACTAACTTTCTAATTCTCATTGGTCTTTTACGAAATTTTTTCCATAACTTCGTTATAACTAAGTTTTAATCCGTTCTTCATGAACGTTTCTACCATTCCTAACCAAGCAATATGCATCAAACTTATACGCGATGGTTTTAAACTTGTCCATCAATAACAATTATCCTATGATGGTTTTAAATTTGTCCATCAACAATGTTCTTCATGTTCTTCGCGTGTTCTTCGTGTTCTTCATTCGTTCTTCATTTTTAATCGATATTTTGGATTACGATTTCACTTTTTCTTGGAATTTAATGTTATAGAACACCATTCCTTACTTATTTGACCTACTCATTCATAAGATTCATTCGGATCGCTCAAAATCCTTACAAATCTTATACTTCCTTAAGAAAATTATAAACTAAATTTTTTATTCTTATTTCTTTGTTTTCTCATGAATTCAACCGTATGAATTCATTATTAACATTATCTACTTCTTATCTTCATTAAGTTATGTATTGAACATATTAAACTTAAAGAAAAATTAGAAGAAACTAGGATTCGGATTACTATTCATCCTTAAATTCCTTCCGTCGGACAAAGTTTGCTCACAAGCCAACTTTTCCTCTTTCTCTTTCTCTTCCTCTCCCATCTGAGCTCTCTCTCTCTTTCTCTCTCAAATGATAGGATTTTCAAAATCCCAAATAAATGAGTTTAAGCTTCCTATTTATAGATTTTCAAAGCTAGGGGTATTTTGGTCTTTTCACACCCTAACCTCCTTACTATTCATTACTTAGCCACCAAGTTTACTAGCCGCCCCACCTCCTCACTTAGCTTCCCTTGGAAGCTTCGTTCTTCCGTCTTTCGGGTTTCGTCCGACAGTTTTAAAAACTGCGATTCTCAGAATCAAAATATTTTTGGATATTTCGACTTTCCTTTACCGATTAAATATTACGTATTCTTCGGATCTCCAAAAAATTGAAAAACACTTTTCCACGCTAAGCGTTTTCCTTCACATTTTCCCCTAACGTAGCTAAACGAATGAAAAGTGCACAGCAGTACTTTTCGTCGTTTTTATTTTATCCAATTGTTGCACGTTTTTCGAGAAAAACTTTTATCGGTTTACTTAACATTTCACGATATATTATCGTCAAATCTTTCGACGGAATGTCATTTCGACATACCGAACTCTCGAAAAGGCTTAGGTTATTCAAACCCTAACCCTTAGATTTTGTTGGGTGAATAGTGCCTATTTCGTCTTTTTCTCCGAAAATATTTTTGTTCCCAAAAATTTTCATTTTTGTCTTGAAAATTCTTACTCGTTCAATCTAGCTCGTAGCCAGAATCCTCCCGATTAATAATCATTCTAGGTTATAGAACGATTAATAAACACATAGCACAAAATAGTATTAATAAAAATTCATTTTATTAATAACTAATTCTTTAAATCTTAAATTCTGGACAATTCGGATTTCCGGGTTGTCACATCCTTTCCCCCTTATAAAAATTTCGTCCTCGGAATTTCTTTAAACCACACCCATTCCCGGGTCATCACAGTGACGTAAAATCCTCTTTTTTATATCAAAGGGTAGTCTTTTATAAATCCCAATTTTTAGAAAGTAATTACAGGATAGTAATGTAATCAGCTTAGGCTGTGTAATGGCACGATGTAGTATTATACTACAATGAATGAATCAATATAAGCCTTTTTACGGAACATATTGAGTAATGGATGTTGAAGTTATTGTTTAATTTTGAATAATAACTAACTAATAAGAAGGGAATAATAATGAAATGTGTTGTTTATTGTAATAGCAAAATGCCGCCAAGAAGAGAACAGCGAAACCAAGGCGTATTAACGTAAATCAACGGAAGGAAGTCCAAGTTAACCCGATCTTTGGAATTTGTTAACTTATTAATGATAGCGTTTAATAGAAATGGGGCTAATATCCCCGTAAATCTGGGAGTAGCACGAGCTACTACTTTCAAGGATTTTAAAAGTGTCGGTCCACCGGAGTTCAAAGGAACTATGGACCCCATAGAAGCTCAGAAATGGGTAAAGGAAATTGAGAAGGCATTTGTCATAGCAAATGTCGAAGAGGGTTAGAAGGTTGCCTTTGCAACCTATATGATGAAAGGAGAAGCCAATTTTTGGTGGTAGGCTAACCAGGGTAGAGCTGATATTGAGAATGTGATGTGGATAAGGTTCAAGGAGATATTCTTCGAGAACTACTTTCCCACGAGTATGTAGGGAAGGATGGAGATGTGGTTTCTGGATTTGAAACAAGGGGACATAACCGTTCCCCAATATGCTGCCAAGTTTAATGAACTGGCGAGGTTCGCTCCACACCAAGTGGACACCGAGTTTAGGAAAGCTAGACGGTTCGAGCAGGGCTTGAAACCCTGGCTCTATAACTGTATATCTATGTTTTAAAGTACTTCGTTTGGGACTATTTTAGAGAAGGCAATAATCTCTGAAGGTGGTAGAGAGGCTTTAAGCCATTACCACAAAGACAAGAAGAATAAGGGGAAGGTTGATGGGGGAGTGAAGACAGAAGGAGCTAGCGGGAGTGGCGAGGGTCAAAAGTGGAAAGTGTTTAACTCTGGGAATATCGGAGTGAAACAAGGAGATCAAAAGAGGAGAATGGAGTCCTGCAAAACCTGTGGGAAGACTCATCTAGGAGTCTGTCTCAAGGGGAAAGCCATATGCTACAATTGTGGACAGGAGGGGCATATTTCGTCTAACTATCCAAGTCCGAAGACAAACCACTGTGTGGGTCAACTGACCACAATGCAAAGAACTGCCCGAAGAAGGGGACGGACGAGAATAAGGGCGCTAATAGCAGTAAGTTAACTATTAGTGGTACAGCGCAGCCGGGTAGGCCGATGGGCCGAACCTTTAACATGACAGTCTAAGATGTAGTTGCATCAGGGGACGTAGTCACATGTATTATTCCGATCAAAGACATAAATGCTTACGTGCTGTTTGATTCAGGTGCTACTTGTTCATTTATAGCATGTGATTTTTCTAGACGATTAAGATTACTTCCCGAAGAGTTTCCTATACCTTTAAATATTAAGGTAGCAAACGAGGAGATAATTCATGTTGAAGATATTCATAGGAGTTGTTGCGTAGACATACAGGGTTGTAAATTATCAGTAGATTTGATACCGATAAAATTAAGAGAATTCGACGTAATTCTCGGAATGGATTGGTTGATTAACCATGGGGAAATTATAGATTGTCAAAAGAAATGTGTGAATATTAGAACGTTGAGACAACCTCATGTAGTATTTTACGGGAATAGATCATCGGGGCGTTCGTGTTGTCTTACCATGACACAAACTAGGAAATTATTAAGGAAGGGATGTGGAGGTTATCTATGCCATGTTGTTGATACCCAGAGAGCATTAGCGACCGTGAAATAAATACCTATAGTTAAAGAATTCACGGATGTATTTCCAAGTGAATTATCAGGTCTTCCACCGGATAGGGAGACCGAGTTTGTAATAGACATTGTGCTAGGAGCGGCACCAGTTTCTAGGGCACCGTATCGTATGGCGTCGGTGGAGATGAAGGAGTTGATGGTACAGTTACAAGAAGCTGATTGGATGAGAAAGTACATACTGGCCGAGAGTGTTTGTTGTGGGGAGCACCAATATTGTTTGTAAAGAAGAAGGACAGATCGTTAAGACTTTGTATCAACTACAGAGAGTTGAACAAATTAACGATAAAGAATAAATACCCATTGCCCAGGATCAATGATATTTTTGATCAATTGAAAGGGGCTAAGTATTTTTCTAAAATAGATTTAAGGACAGGGTATCACCAGTTGAAGGTTAGGAAGGAGGATGTACCAAAGACGACATTCAGGACTCGTTATGGTCATTACGAGTTTCTGGTGATGTCATTTGGGTTGACTAATGCACTAGCTGCTTTCATGGTTATGATGAACAGAGTGTTCAAACAATATTTGGATAATTTCATCGTAGTGTTTATCGATGATATTCTAGTCTATTCTAAGACGCAAGACGATCATGTTTAACACTTAAGAATAGTGTTGGAGACACTAAGGAAGGAGAAGTTGTATGCAAAGTTCACAAAGTGTGAATTTTGGTTGGAAAAGGTATAGTTTTTAGGTCATGTTATTGACCATGAAGGAATTTCAGTAGATCCAGTGAAGGTGGAAGCTGTGATGAATTGGGAACAATAGAAAATGCCGACTGAGGTTCAGAGTTTCCTAGGGTTAGTGGGATACTATCGGAGATTCATCCAGGATTTTTCGAAGATAGCTACTCCATTGACTAACTTGAAAAGGAAGAAGGTGAAATATATGTGGACTGATAAATGCGGGGACAGTTTTCAAGAACTGAAGAAAAGGTTGAGTGAAGCACCTATTTTGTTATTACCCGATGACACATGAAATTTTGTAGTTTATAGTGATGTTTCGCATAGAGAACTTGGTTGCGTGCTCATGCAGCATGGCAAGGTCATTGCGTATGCATTAAGGTAGTTGAAGGATTATGAAAAAGTTTACCCTACTCATGATCTGGAACTAGCCGCAGTAGTTTTTGCCTTAAAGATATGGAGATATTACCTTTACGGAGAAAAATGTGAGATATAAACGGACCATAAAAGTCGAAAATATATCTTCACACAGAAGGAGTTGAATATGAGATATAGGAGATGGTTGGAGTTGATAAAGGATTACAACTGTGAAATCCTGTATTACCCTAGAAAAGATAATGTAGTTGCCGATGCCTTAAATAGGAAGGGCCGGGAGAAGTTATCTATGTTAACAGCTCAAGCTGAGTTAATAAAAGAGATGGCTAGGATGGAAATAGAAGTGAAGTTGCCAAGTGAGGCGGGACAGAGACTATATGCAACAGAGATTCAATCTACCATTGTAGAAAGAGTCAGGGAAGTGCAGCTCAAAATTGTTGAGTGTGACTGGATAAAGGAGCGGTTAACCAATGAAAAAGATATTAAGTATATTCTCGATAATGACAGGTTATTGAGATTTGAAGGAAGAATTTAGGTTCCTAATGAGACGGAATTAAAGGAGCAGGTATTACAAGAGGCTCATAGTTCGAGGTTCTCGATTCATCCTGGTAGTACTAAGATGTATCAAGACCTTCGACATAGTTTTTGGTGGCCAAACATGAAGAGAGAAATAGCCGAGTATGTGAGTAGATGCTTGACTTGTCAGAAAGTTAAGGTCGAACATCAACGACCAAGTGGCTTGTTACAGTCATTGGAGATCTCGGAGTGGAAGTGAGAGCATATCATAATAGACTTTGTGGTGGGACTTCTGATTACAGCGAAAGGGTATGATGCGATTTGGGTTATAGTGGACTGGTTGACGAAGTCGGCTCATTTTTTGCCAATTAGGGTCAAATATAACTTGGACCAGTTAGCTAAACTTTATGTTAAGGAAATAATTTCCAAACATGGAGTACAAGTTTCGATTGTGTCAGATCGTGATCCATGATTCACATCTAACTTTTGGAGGAGTCTGCAGGAGCAGCTGGGAACACAATTAAAGCTAAGTATGGCGTATCATCCACAAACTGATGGACAGAGCGAGAGAACAATTCAAACGTTAGAAGATATGTTAATATCTTACGTCATGGATTTCAAGGGTAGTTGGGATGATCATCTATCTTTAGTAGAGTTTGCGTATAACAATAGTTATCATGCAAGCATATGTATGCCGTCTTACAAAGCTTTGTATGGAAGAAAGTGCAGAACACCACTGTGTTGGGACGAAGTGGGAGAACGCCGAATGCTAGGGCCAGAATTGGTGCAACAAACAGCGGATGTGGTGAAGTTGATACGAATACGTCTCGTAGCAGCTCAAGACAGACAGAAGAAGTATGCGGACTCACATCGAGAAAATAGGGAGTTTGAAGTAGGCTCTTACGTGTTTCTAAAAGTATCTCCCTGGAAAGGAAAGATACGCTTAGGAAAGAAGGGAAAGTTAAGTCCAAGGTTTATAGGACCTTTTGAAGTGTTAAAACGGGTAGGTGAGGTAGCTTATATGATAGCATTACCTCCACACCTAGAACGAATACATAATGTGTTTCACGTATCTATGTTACATCCTTATAAGCCAAATTATAAGCATGTAATAGAGTATAAGCCTATTCGTATCAAGAAGAACATAAAGTGTGAAGAGATGCCGATTCAAATTATTGATAGGAAAGAGCTAGTTCTGCGGAACAAAGTTATACCTTCCGTGAAGGTGTTATGGAAGAACCAAGATGCAGAAGAAGCAACGTGGGAATTGGAAGAAAAGATAATGAAGGATTACACTCATTTGTTTGCGTAATGTGGGACAAGATTCTAGGGACAAAATCTTTATAAGGGGGAAGAATGTAACGACCTAGAAATTCGGATCAATTGTAAAATAATTTTATTCAATTAAAAAATGAATTAAAATATATTATTTGTTATTACTATGTGTTAGTAAGATGAATGTCGTTCTATAACCTAGAAACGTCGGAACGTCGTAGTATTTTGACTACGTGAAGGAATTAAATTGTTTGAATTTCCAAGACAAAAATAAAATAACAAGGTGACTGAGAAATTTTTCGAAAAACACTATTTATCGATTTCTGCTCGAAAATTATTTTTGAACTTTCGAGAAATACGTAACGATAGAATATCAAGCTGAAATGAATTATGTAATAATAATTCAAGTATAGAAAATGTAATTTTTTGCTTGCGGACTTAATTTGGGAACGTTAGGGAAAATAAAGCGTTAAAAAGCTAATGTAATGATTGTATAATACGTAGGTATTGTACGAGGTAATGAATACGAGTATGATACAAAGTATTATACAAGTATATATGAAGGGTAATATATCGTATATTATTAATTAGTATACGAGTTAAAATACGAGAATAATACGTAAATAATACGTTATAAGGCTTTTAGCCAATTGAAATTGACTTATGGGATTGTGTAGCAATTTGTAAAGTCCAATAGAAGTTAATGTGCAAGCCCATGTGTTAGTAAGGTTAAGGCCCAAGTGGTTGTTAATGTAAAGTCCTGTTTGGTAAAATTTAATTAGGCAGAACACGCAAGTATACGTGGTCAACAAGTAATAAAGTGATAAGTTGAGTATCGTTCCCACATAGAATTATTTAATAAAAATTACCAAATACTTACCCATAACCAACTCAATCTTATTTAAACGAATGAATTTCAATTTATAAGTAAACTAATTCTAATTACCACTAGTTAAATTAAGATTACAGAGATTTAAGATTACAACTTCACTTATTACTTCATTTAAGTTAATACACTTCTCATCAATTATTCTCTATCCTGAATTGTTAATCAAGAACACTAAAGTTGATAAAACCACCTCTCGATGCATAATACTCATACTCCCTTAAATCCACAGATGATAGAATTAAGCAAGACACCCTAATTAACTAATCCACTATATCTCTATGTGAATTACAATTAAAAAGAATTTAAATCACAAGTTCTCTATAAGATTACATATGGCGTAAAGGCATATCTCTATCCTAAACACAAATCATGAATTCCATCTATGCAGAAATCACAAACACATGCAATCATGATCGGATCTAAACCTATACTTCATCTCTCGAGTTCATACAGATTATCACGGTAATTAATGGCCAATCAATTAAACAATTAAGTCCAAATCACAATAGACAATCCTCACAATAGAACATAGTAATTGATAGCGAAGCATATTAAAATAAACTACACAATAAGATCCATTGTAATCTCAAACAAAGAATTAGTTCATTGAATTAAAACTACGAATCCACACTTGAATACACATTAAAAGACAAAACTAAGAGTAGAGTAAAGAATAAATCTGTTGTCAGCAAATCTCCATCTTCCTCAAGCTTCTACTCTTGATCTTTAATGGTCTCCAAGTTACTTCAATCTCCTAAACTAATAAGAACTATGGTTTTGCTCCTAATCTACTCTAATCTAATCTAATGGAATCCTCCAAAAACTAGTCTCCCAATCCAAGTTAAACTCAAGTATTTATAGTTCTAATGGAAACCCTATCAAGTTAGGCAACTAAAAATCTTATTCTAGCTCAAATTGGACATCAAATAACCCAAATCAACTGTTTCCCCGCCGATCGACGCGCCCTGCGCTATTACTAGGCCATTTTGGGAGCACCCTGCGCTACAGTGGCAGAAAATCTGCTGACCCGGCGTGCGCCGCACTATTTCTGGCGCGCCCCGCGCTTCTCTATTTCTTACTGCAACGTCCTTTGATAAAATAGGCATAACTTTTGATCCGCTAGGATTTATGGGCCCTGTCACCTACAAAATCGAAGATATCGACGAGATCTACAACTTTTATTCTTTGAGATTTTACAGATTCAGGACGGATAAAGGTTGAAATTGGGATTGAAATAGATGTTATGTAAATGGCAAGTATGAGAACTCTTAGTTTTGATCTTTGTTGATAAAAAGGCCATAACTCTCGCATCCGAGCTCCGATTGGGATGATTCAAGATGTTCCGAAAGCTAAGAAGTATATCTACAATAAAATCAAAGTTTCAAGCTAAGAAAATGCATCCAATTAGGTGTTAAAAGCCCTGTAATCTTCCCTTCTTGCACTTGCTTGCGTATTTTAGTCCAAAAGATGTCCAAATTGATTTTCCTTGCTTCTTCATGCCAATGTCATGTCATAGCCTATATAATAACATAAAATGTATGAAATGAACACACAATAGATGCAAAGTAACTATAAAACACAGGTTTAAGCAACTAATTCAAGTAATAGATACCGGATAAGTAGGTATAAAACCTACTTATCAAATACCCCCAAACTTAAACATTTGCTTGTCCTCAAACAAAAACACAAAATAAATAGATTCATTCTTTAGCAATGATCCACTTAAACAATGAATCAATATTAATTTTGAACAATGGCCTCAAAGGTTAGCTCAAATAATAACCCGCAAAAAATTTCAAAACAATGTCATGTCTAAAATTTCAATAACTTTCATTAGCTTCACATCTACTCTTGATCCTTTAAGTGCGTGTGTGCATCCATATGTTCAAACCAGTCATGATTTAGATTAGATCAACCAATACTCATAAAAGATTTTCAAAAATGACTTTCAAAACTTCTTATCACATCAATCACCGCTAATATAGACATAGAATAATTTTTTTCTTGAGGATCAACCGGATATTTAAACATTAAAGCTCATACAAACCCTTCCCAAGTATTTCAAACATGCATATTTTCTTTTTTGTATTTAGTGAGTGCATTTTACGCTCCATCTCACTTTTCACTTTTCATTGAACGAGTGCGTTTTACGCTCCATCTCGTTTTCCACTTTTCATTGAACGAGTGTGTTTTACGCTCCATCTCGTGCCTGTGTTTATGGGGAGTGCATTTTACGCTCCATCTCGACCCACCACATGCTTCAATTATTCAATTCGGGAAGGTTCCAATAATTGTTTTTTCAAATATACCCCAATATTTCCCCCAAACTTCTGTGAGTGCCTAATTTTCACTTCGAATGATGCTCGAATAAGATTTCTCAAGTTGCAATGGTATCTTTCATAAGCATTTAGCCAAAAAAAATTTCAATCCCAACTAGCTAAACAAATGGATGTGTAAAAATTTTTAAAAAATTCGCAAGTATTGTGAAAACCAACTAATGAGTTGAAATATTGACAAAGCATGGTCATCAATTCTCCAAGAGTTAAAATCTCATTAACCACCCACTTATCATTAGCCAAAATCAAATTCCATCAAAACATTGCCCAAGTAAATACTAAATATGATAAATATCCCCAAACTTAAAACATACATTATCCTCAATGGCTAAGATAGGAAAAATTAAAAGAGAGGACTTCCCTGACATATAGCGATTTATCTCCTTGTCTGCTAAGTTTGAAGAATAGGCCAGACACATTGGAATAAATCGAGAATCACACTTGAGTTGGACTTGACTAACCTGTGAATATGATAGAAGCAAGCTTGTTAGATCCTAAGACATAAAAATTTATTAAATACTACGAAACCTAAAAAAAAAACTTGGATTGCCTCCCAATAAGCGCTTGATTTGTAGTCTTTCAGCCAGATTTTGTCTGGTCAATGCTATCCAATTTCTCTTCGATAATTGAGGAACCCTCCATCCATCGGAAACAAATTTTCCTTTTGGAGGTTCCCATAGGCGATGGCCAATACATCAAAGTCACCTAGCATGCTCTGATTTGGTATGATCTCAATCAAGAACATCCTACAGATAGATATTTTCTCCATTGTGTATATGATCACTTTGGGTCATGGAAGCTTGTCACACACTATGGGTTCTTCATCTATCTTCTCTTTCTCGTCCCACCATGGATTCAAAATTGTACTCGCTCTTATGTTATCAAGAGCTTTGCCGACGACATGACTACCAAGTGGGCATGATTTTGCAAATTTGACTGACTCTTTGATCTTTGGTGGAGACCCATTTAGATCTTCGTCGACCTCTATTTCATTATCCCCAATTGTCTCCACACTTTCGATATCTTGTAGCTCATCCAGTCCCAGATTTTGTTCGGGTTCTTCCTTAATTTCGTTATCCATGTCATAAAGCCAAGTGTTTGGAGGAAGGTTGCTTATGGCTTTGGTCATTTGCTCTATCTGATCCATAAGATTTAGAATTGACCTCGCTTGATTACTCATCTTCTCCTCATTTGCTATGAACTAGGATAATAATTCCTCCAGCCTTGAATTATCTTCTTCTTGTGGCACTGGAGGTGGACATGAAAATTCCGGTGTGTATGATGAATTTAAAGGGTAATGTTGGTCATCATAATTGTAGCTCCATGAAAAATTCGGGTGATACCCCCAATCTTGGTGATAGCTTGGATCAACATAGTTGTTGAGGTAATCACCACTATATTGTATCGATTCAAAACTAATGGTGCATTGATGACTTTGATGGTTGCCAGCACAATAGTCACACGTAACTGTCATCCTTCGACTCCTTTGGGCTGCAATAACGTCTAACGTCCTTGAAAGTTCTTCAATCTGTGATGATATTGCGGAAAATGCATTACGTCCATCAATCCCTGTTTCCCTTGGTTGAGTCATGTTTTCTATCCTTCGACTCTGTTGGGTTGCGATAACCTCCAACGTCTTCGAATTTGCCTCAATTTGTACAGACTCTACAAAAAATGTATTAAGTCCATCAATCCCTGTTTCCCTTAGTTTAGTCATGTTCGTGTATGGCCATTGATACGCAAAGTCATCCATGGTACCTTAAAAGAGAGAAATATAGGAAGAGAATTAAAAATAAAAATAAAAATGTTTAAATTAAGACTAATTTGATTGAAATTAATATTGGTAAAAAATATTAAATTAATTCCCCGGCAAAGGCGCCAAAAACTTGTTGGGTAAAATCTAATTACGCACGACACGCAAGTATACGTGGCCAACAAGTAATAAAGTGAAAAGTTGAGTACCGTTCCCACATAGAATTATTTAATAAAAATTACAAAATACTAACCCGTAACCAACTCAATCTTATTTAAACGAATGAATTTCAATTTATAAGTAAACTAATTCTAATTATCACTAGTTAAATTAAGATTACGGAGATTTAAGATTACAACGTCACTTATTGCTTCATTTAAGTTAACACACTTCTCATCAATTATTCTCTATCCTGAATTGTTAATCAAGAACACTAAAGCAGATAAAACCACCTCTCGATGCATAATACCCATACTCCCTTAAATCCACAGATGATAGAATTAAGCAAGACACACTAATTAACTAATCCACTATATGTCTATGTGAATTACAATTAAAAAGGATTTAAAGCACAAGTTCTCTATAAGATTACATATGGCGTAAAGGCATATCTCTATCCTAAACACAAATCATGAATTCCATCTATGCAGAAATCACAAACACATGTCATCATGATCAGATCTAAACCTATACTTCATCTCTCGAGTTCATATAGATTATCACGGTAATTGATGGCCAATTAACTAAACAATTAAGTCCAAATCACAATAGACAATCCTCACAATAGAACATAGTAATTGATAGCGAAGCATATTAAAATAAAGTACACAATAAGATTTATTGTAATCTCAAACAAAAAATGAGTTCATTGAATTAAAACTAAGAATCCACACTTGAATACACATTAAAAGACAAAACTAAGAGTAGAGTAAAGAATAAATCTGTTGTCAGCAAATCTCCATCTTCCTCAAGCTCCTGCTCTTGATCTTCAATGGTCTCCAAGTTACTTCAATCTCCAAATCTCATAAGAACTAGGATTTAGCTCCTAATCTACTCTAATCTAATCTAATGGAATCCTCCAAAAACTAGCCTCCCAATCCAAGTTAAGCTCAAGTATCTATAGTTCTAATGGAAACCCTATCAAGTTAGGCAACTAAGAATCCTATTCTAGCTCAAATTGGACATCAAATAACCCAAATCAGTTGTTTCCCCGCCGATCGGCGTGCTCCGCGCTATTCCTAGGCCATTTTTGGTGCGCCCCGCTCTGATGTGAAAAATCATTAACCCAAATATGCCCCACATCGCTTCATTTCTTCTTCGCAACATCCTTTGGTAAAACAAGCATAACTTTTGATCCGCTAGGAGTTACAGGGACTGCCACCTATCAAATCAAAGATATCGACGAGATCTATAACTTTTTGTCTTTGATATTTGACTGATTTGGGCCGGATAAAGGTCGAAATTGGGATTGAAGTAGATGCTATGTAAATGGCAAGCATGACAACTCTTAGTTTTGATCTTTGTTGATAAAAAGGCCTTAACTCTTGCATCCGAGCTCCGATTGGGATGATTCAAGATGTTCCAGAAAGCTAAGAAGTATATCTACAATAAAATCAAGGTTTCAAGCTAAGAACATGCATCCAACATGGTGTTAAAAGCCCTGTAATCTTCCCTTCTTGCAGTTGCTTTCGTATTTTAGTCCAAAAGATGTCCAAATTGATTTTCCTTTCTTCTTCACGCCAATGTCATGTCATAGCCTATATAATAACATAAAATGTATGAAATGAACACACAATAGATGCAAAGTAACTATAAAACACAGGTTTAAGCAACTAATTCAAGTAATAGATACCGGATAAGTAGGTATAAAACCTACTTATCAAATACCCCCAAACTTAAACATTTGCTTGTCCTCAAACAAAAACACAAAGTAGATAGATTCATTCTTTAGCAATGATCCACTTAAACAATGAATCAATATTAATTTTGAACAATGGCCTCAAAGGTTAGCTCAAATAATAACCCGCAAAAAATTTCAAAACAATGTCATGTCTAAAATTTCAATAACTTTCATTAGCTTCACATCTACTCTTGATCCTTTAAGTGCGTGTGTGCATCCATATGTTCAAACCAGTCATGATTTAGATTAGATCAACCAATACTCATAAAATATTTTCAAAAGGTCTTTCAAAACTTCTTATCAAATCAATCAACGCTAATATAGACATAGGACAATTTCTTTTCTTAAGGATAAACCAGATATTTAAACATTTAAGCTTATATGAACCCTTCCCAAAGTATTTCAAACATACATATTTTGTTTTTTTTGTATTTAGTGAGTGCGTTTTATGCTCCATCTCACTTTCCACTTTTCATTGAACGAGTGTGTTTTACGCTCCATCTCGTTTTCCACTTTTCATTGAACGAGTGTGTTTTACGCTCCATCTTGTGCCTGTGTTTATGGGGAGTGCATTGTATGCTCCATCTCGACCCACCACATGCTTCAATTATTCAATTCAGGAAGGTTCCAATAATTGTTTTTTCAAAAATACCCCAAGATTTCCCCCAAACTTATGTGTGTGCCTAATTTTCACTTCGAATGATACTCAAATAAGATTTCTCAAGTTGCAATGGTATCTTTCATAAGCATTTAGCCAAAAAAAATTTCAATCCCAACTACCTAAACAAATGGATTTGTGTAAAAAATTTCAAAAAATTCGCAAGTATTGTGAAAACCAACTAATGAGTTGAAATATAGACTAAGCATGGTCATCAATTCTCCAAGAGTTAAAATCTAATTAACCACCCACTTATCATTGGCCAAAATCAAATTCCATCAAAACATTGCCCAAGTAAATACTAAACATGATAAATAACGTCCAATCTTGGTGATAGTTAGTATCAACTGACGATGCATTGATGACTTTGATGATTGCCAGGACAATAGTCACACGTAACTGTCATCCTTTGACTCCTTTGGGCTGCAATAACGTCCAACGTCCTTGAAAATTCTTCACTCTATGTTGATATTATAGAAAATGTATTAAGTCCATCAATCCATAGTTCCCTTGGTTGAGTCATGTTTGCCATCCTTCGACTCCGTTGAGCTGCGATAACCTCCAACGTCTTCAAATTTGCCTCAATTTGTACTGACTCTACAGAAAATGTATTAAGTCCATCAATCCCTGTTTCCCTTGGTTGAGTCATGTTTAGGTATGGCCATTGATCATAAAGTCATCCATGGTACACGAAAAAGAGAGAAATATAGGAAGAATTAAAAATAGAAATAAAATGTTTAAATTAACACTAATTTGATTGAAATAAATATTGGTTAAAAATATTAAACTAATTCCATGGCATTGGCGCCAAAAACTTAATGGGTGAAATCTAATTACGCACAACATGCAAGTATACGTGGTCAACAAGTAATAAAGTGATAAGTTGAGTATCGTTCCAACAAAGAATTATTTAATAAAAATCACCAATACTAACCCGTAACTAACTCAATCTTATTTAAACGAATGAATTTCAATTTATAAGTAAACTAATTATAATTACCACTAGTTAAATTAAGATTACGGAGATTTAAGATCACAACTTCACTTATTGCTTCATTTAAGTTAACACACTTCTCATCAATTATTCTCTATCCTGAATTTTTAATCAAGAACACTAAAGCAGATAGAACCACCTCTCGATTCATAATACCCATACTCCCTTAAATCCACAGATGATAGAATTAAGCAAGACACCCTAATTAACTAATCCACTATATCTCTATGTGAATTACAATTAAAAAGGATTTAAAGCACAAGTTCTCTATAAGATTACATATGGCGTAAAGACATATCTCTATCCTAAACACGGATCATGAATTCCATCTATGCAGAATTCACAAACACATGCTATCATGATCAGATCTAAACCTATACTTCATCTCTCGAGTTCATATAGATTATCACGGTAATTGATGGCCAATCAATTAAACAATTATGTCCAAATCACAATAGACAATTCTCACAATAGAACATAGTAATTGATAGTGAAGCATATTAAAATAAACTACACAATAAGATCCATTGTAATCTCAAACAAAGAATTAGTTCATTGAATTAAAACTAAGAATCCACACTTGAATACACATTAAAAGATTAACCTAAGAGTAGAGAAAAGAATAAATCTGTTGTCAGCAAATCTCCATCTTCCTCAAGCTCATGCTCTTGATCTTCAATGGTCTCCAAGTTGCTTCAATCTCCAAAACTAATAATAACTAGGGTTTTGCTCCTAATCTACTCTAATCTAATCTAATGGAATCCTCCAAAAACTAGCCTCCCAATCCAAGTTAAACTCAATTATTTCTAGTTCTAATGGAAACCCTATCAAGTTAGGCAACTAAGAATCCTATTCTAGCTCAAATTAGACATCAAATAACCCAAATTAGCTGTTTCCCCATCAATCGGCGCATCCCGCACTATTCCTAGGCCATTTTGGTGGGTGCTTGCCCCTTCTGATGGTAGAAAATCTATTTCTAGCGGCGCTATTGCTCACATTTCTAACTTTGCGACGTCCTTTAGTAAAATAGGCATAACAATTGATCCACTAGGAGTTACGGACCCTGCCATCTATCAAATCGAAGATATCGACGAGATCTAAAACTACCGTTGATTCGGGCCAGATAAAGGTCAAAATTGGGCTTGAAGTAGATGTTATGTAAATGGCAAGCATGACAACTCTTAGTTTTGTTCTTTATTAATTAAAAGGCCATAACTCTCGTATCCAAGCTCCGATTGGGATTATTCAAGATGTTATGGAAAGATAAGAAGTATATCTACAATAAAATAAAAGTTTCAAGCCAAGAACATGCATCCAACTTGGTGTTAAAAGCCTTGTAATCTTCCCTTCTTGCACTTGCTTGCGTATTTTAGTCCAAAAGATGTCCAAATTGATTTTCCTTGCTTCTTCATGCCAATGTCGTGTCATAGCCTACAAAATAACATAAAATGTATGAAATAAACACACAATGCATGTAAAGTAACTATGAAGCATAGGTTCAAGCAACTAATTCAAGTAATAGATACCGGATAAGTAGGTATAAAACCTACTTATCAAGTCCAAAGTAAATAAATGAAAGTCCAAAAGCTTAAGTTAAGTTAATTAAACCTAAGCCCAAGCTATTGATCCAAAAGGATTAGGGTGACCCACGGGGCAACCCATAATCATATGCTTAATCTTAGTGACCAAGAAAAAAGTGTGATGGCCAAGTATTTAAGGTGAGGAACAAGTTAACTTAGATGTGAGGTAATGAATAGTATGCAGGTGTAATAAGGAGGTGGGATTGGCTATAGACCAAATTACCCTAACATAGGAAATCCTATAAATAACAAGCTTAGGATTTCATTAGTTGGTTATTAATTTTTCATCCAACACTTTCAACTTAATTGTTACAGAGAATAAGCTAGAATAAGCTAGACTTTCATTTGTTAGAAAAGAAGAAGAAAGCTTGTTCATCAAGGGTAAGCCTCCAATGTCATTATTCTTCCATCTCTACCATTGTAGGTTAATAAGAGAAGTGTTGATTAATGATCATGTATGCTAAGAAATGATAGGAATGAATAATCTAAGGACTTAAGTCCTAATAAGCCAAGAATAAGCACTTCGTTCATAGATAAGCTATGAACTAAGGAAGAACTTGTAAGACTTGTGTCATGTTTACATGAATGATGTTAGTATGATAAAAGTATGTAAGAATGATGGTTAGAAGACTTAATCTATCATAAGCCTTGTGAAACAAAGTTGTATGTATTTTATACTTTGATAAGCTATACACTCATGAAGAATAAGTCATAACTTATCATGATAATAAGTTGATTTAATGTGTAAGTTAAGATATCAATATGATAGATAGAATCCATTTGAAATGATAATTGAATCATAAGTAATTAAGTTATGCCAGAATTCTAACGATTGGACGATAATCGTTGTATTCGTGAAATTCTTAGATTAGCAGTCGAATTTTGATATTGAGCTCGAAAACGTTGGTTTTCGATGGGAACAAGTCTTATTTGGCATTATAGAGTTGCGGACTCAAAAATGGCCGAATTCTAACTTAGAACGAAGAAACGAGCATTGAACGTTCACAGACGTTTATCATTTTTGTTAAAAATAAACTAATAGGTGAATTTTTACATAACGAAGTCAAAAATAAAAAATTCTTACATGAACACGTAGAGTATATGATTTGTGAGCTAATGGATTTTGAACGAGCCAATTCGAACTTAAAATGATCAAATTTGGAGTTTGGGAAGTTCCTTATGTAAAGAAAAATTTCTAACTGTTTGGTGCACAGAGTGGCGTTAGCGCGGCCAAAATTTCAAAATAATGTGTGGCGCAGTCACTGCGTGCATAGTGTCTTGACCTCTTCGAGAGTCGCTTTGTAGGCGCGACATATAGAACTAGGACTTCATACCGCAACGCCGAAAGTCCAGCCATATACACATCGCTAACTCCGCATCAGCAACGCGAAAGTTATATAGGAACGACCGGCATCATGATTACTAGCCTTAAGGATTGCATAGTGAAGAAGGTTTGTAAGTAGAGCAAGAATGGTAATGGATTAACAATGAAGTAAAGCTTAATTATAACATTGTTAAAGCATTGTTAAACCTTAGTTATGATACATAAAGGTTGAAGATAAGTAATCAAACCTGAACGAAATGACAAGGTGAGCTATAACGGAAAGCTAGAATCAATAGTAACAAATCTAATTTATGATTTGATTGAGAAGAAGGGTAAGATTTTTTTTAGGAACCTTGTATGTTAATCAGGACCTAATGTGTTATGTGATGTGATCATCTACTGTAGAGAACTTCAAGACTTAAAGTGAACGTGTAATAATAGTAGCAGACGCTGAAGGCAAGTATTCTAACTCTTTTCTATGTTCAATCTAGATAAGCTTTCCTATTCATGTATTCTTACGCATGAATTGTTGTATGAAAAAGTCAAAGCCAATTATTTCGGCTAGACTTATGATATGTTGGATTTCTTATAATCTATCAAAGTATGGTCAATGTTTTACCAAGTTATATTGATGTGGTTTTCAAATGAAGACTGAGTATACTAAAATGTTTTGTTGTCAAACGACAAGCACGTGAGGTTGCCACAACTTAAACGTACATACGTTTAATGAATGTAGTGTTGATCAACATAGAGTACTATAGGTTGATCACCTAGATGTGCTCGTAAGAAATGTCGGACTTACAGAATTAGTGCGGGGATGTCCTTTTTAAAGAAAGTATGAAATGCTCAAGGTATGGATCAGAATTGATGTTTTACTGAATATTATCATTGTAAAACGTTTTAAAGAAAAGAGAAGTCCTATTTTGAATTGTCGATAGTACTTCATAACTATTGTTCAGTTATTGAAGATATATGATTTGTATGATGCAAGTATAATGTTAAATAGAATCGTTGAACTTGCTGAGCTAGTCATGCTCACTCTTGCTTGAACCATATGAATGTAGCTAAGACCGAACGGACCGAAGGATCCGACAAGGATAAAGGAAAGGCGAAGGCGAACATGTAGATTACTTATGTAATAGTATAGGATTGTAATGATAATATTTGATATTATGACAAGAACAAATGTAACGGTTATAAAGAACCTGGGGAATGGTAATATTGATTTGCAATATATATAAGACATATTGTAGCGCCCCCAAATCTGGGTATATTCCAACCCGACAGATGGTGCTATACTGTACAAACATTCATACATTCATTCAATTGAAAAGTCTCAAAGAACGAATATAACTTGTATATATTCAAATTAATATTTACATTTCCCAGGTTCTAAACCCATTACAAAGGTTATTTGTCATAATATTCATTACATTACAACAATAGCCCTATACTATTACAAGAGAGCTTAATAATCTGCCTTAGCTTTTCCCTTATCCTTATTCGATCCTTCGGGACGTTCAGTCTTAGCTACATTCATATGGTTCAAGCAAGAGTGAGCATAACTAGCTCAGCAAGTATAACAATTTCAATAACAACATGCTTGATACATATGAATCGTATATCTTCAATAACTGAACAATAGTTATGAAGTACTATTGATGATTCAAAATAGCACTTCATATTTCTTTCAAAATGTTTCACAATGAATAATATTCAGTAAAACATACACTCGGGTCAAAGACCTCGAGTATTCATTCTTTCTTTGAAAAGGACAACCCGGAACTAAGTCCGTAAGCCCGGTATTACTTACGAGCACTTCTAGGTGATTAGGCTATTGTACTCTATGTTGATCAACACTACATCCATTAAACGTATGTACGTTTAATCATTTGGCAACATCACGTGCCGGTCGTTTTACCGATAAAACATTTTAACATTTCAGTCTTCTTTTGAAAACCATATCAAGTAGTTGACAAAAGATAAAAAGAGTTGATAACAGATGAATAGATTATCAATAATCCACTCAATATATCAAGTCTAGCCAAAGGAATTGGCTTTAACTTCAACATACGTCAATTCATGCGTAAGGATATATGAACTTCAAAAACTTGTTCAGTTTGAACTCAGACAAGAGTTAGAATACTTGCCTTTAGCGTCTGCTACTGTGTATTTACATTACGTTCAAGTCTTTCAAGTCTCTACAATACATGGTCACATAATGCCTTACATTAGGTCACATATAATCAAGTATGTATCTGATTATATCTTACCCTTCATCTCAATCTAATTTTGTATTAGATTCCGTTTACTATCTCTTCCGGCTTTATCAATCTATTTACATTCATTCGACTAGGTTATCTCAACCTTTATATAACATCTCTAAGGTTTAACAAAGTTTAAACAATGTTACATTACTTTCCTTAAAGTATGTTTACTTTAAATCAATTACCAATCTTTCTTTGTACTTATAAACTTTCATTACTATCTATGTTATGAAATTTGGAAATTGCACATTTGACTTTATACTTCATTTCATGTTGGTATGAAGTTAATGAGATAGGAGTCCCGGACTTGGTGCTGCGGCACGAGTCCTTACTTAATGGGTCGCCTTCAATGATGAGTTTCTAGTAGTCTGACACGACGAGTATGGTATTTAAGTGCCACAAATAGTACTAGGGTTCGTCTACTACGTTGTGAGTTAACAAAGTGAGCTCGATTATTATTTCACACACAAGATGACCAATTTGTCTAGGGTTCAGCCAGCGGGCCAACTCTGTGCACCAAAAAAATAATGCAGTCCAAGAAATTTAGTGAACTTCCCGGGTTTATAACTTCTTCGTTTTAAGTTCGAATTGGCTCGTTCAAAAGCCTACGGTTCACAAATTACATAATCTACGTGTTCATGTAAGAATTTTTTCTATTCGACTTTGTTTGTTAAAAATTCACCTATTGGTTCATTTTTAACGAAAACGATAAACGTTCGTGACGCTCAACCCTCGTTTCTTCGTTCTAAGTCAGAATTCGCTCATTTTCGAGTCCGCAACTCTTAAAAGATGAACATGACTTGCCTCCATTTGAAAACAATGTTTCTGAGTTCAAACTCAAATTGACTTCTAATCCGGGAATTTCACGATTTTGACGATTATCGTTTAATCGTGCATTTTCTGGCTAATCTTCATTCTTATGATTTGTTCAACATTACAAATGAATTCCATTCATCATGTGAACATCTTAACATACTTATGCCAACAACTTATACTCATGGTTGGATTTTGACTTATTTCTTCATAAGCTTATAACTTGATAAATTATAAACTACTTATGATCTCATCATTCATGGCTTATGATAATTAAAGTTTCATAATCATCATACATATATGTTCTCAACATATAGCTTTACTTATGTATACTTGATACATATGATCATACAAGTTCTTTTACTTCCATATTACTTATTTGCAACTTAATCTCTCTAACACTTAAGAACTTAAAGTTGTTTGAATTTAATTGAACAACTAACAAATGGCTAGCAAGCTCTTCTATTTATAGAATTTCCAAGATTAGGGTAGATTAGTCTTTATACAAATCCACCTCCTTACTATTCATTAATTGGCTAACTCTAATCTTATCCTTTGCTTGACCATTATTTCTTTTACTTGGTCATTACATTACTTGATTACCACATCAACTTGGTCACCACTCTTAATACTTGATAACCACACATTAATCACATTAATATGGTTTGCCCCATGGTTTTGTCAACTCATGGATTCTAGCTTGAGCTTACATTAATCAACCTTTGGGCTTTGCTTTAACAAACACTCACTTGCATATTACTTCAATAGTTGGGCCTTAACCTTAATTGACTTGGGCTTGTACAAAATCCTAACCAATTCTTACAAGTCCATTAATATGACATAATACATATACATAAAGTTTATACATTATTCTCGTATTCTAATTCATATAGAATTTATATACGATAATTCATCCTTCATACAAACTCGTATAATACTTCGTATTATACTTGTTTTCATTCCTTTGCACAATACCAAAGTATCATACAATTATTACTTACTCATTCCTACTTCGCTTTACTTAACGTTTATAACTTAAGTCCGCAAGCGAATTATTACGTTTTCCATAACTAGATTATTATTACATAATCCGTCTTACTTTAATATTCTATCATTACGTATTTCTCAGAAATTCAAAAATAATTCCCAAGCAAATACCGATGAATAGTGTTTTTTAGAAAATTTCTCAGAAAACTTTTATTTTCGTCTTAGAAATTCAAACACTTTAATTCCTTCACGTAGCTCAAATACTACGACCTTCCAATATCAATAGGTTATATAATGACAACCATCTTGATAACACATATAATATAATTTTATTATTATTTAATTTAATAAAATCATTTTACAATAAGATCTAAGTTTCTCGGTTGTTACACATATTCGTTCTTTTGAGGCATTTCAATTGAATGTTTGTGTGAACTGTAGCACCGTGGAGCACCATATGCTGGGTTGGAAGATACCCAGATTTGGGGGCGTCACAAGAATCTTCCACGATTTTTCAATAATCGAGAAGTAGTATGAAAAATCTTAGATTCCAAATTATGCTGAGGGGTCACAAGACCGTGAACTCTTCTCTAACCAGAGTGTTTATCAATCAGAAAGACTGAAAACACCCTCCTCATGTACACTAGGTGGCTAGCCTATTGTACCACTACGTTGGGCCGCAACGTAGTGTTTTGTAATGACTATATGCGTTATGCTCGAAACCATTGTCCCCGAAAACATGTCCCCTTATAGGGTTGTTCACCTCAGCTTTTCAACATTTGAATCCGCACTGGAAGCAACTGTTTGGCATAAATACTCAAGAATGCTTGAATTCCATAAATATTTTTCAACAAATCGTCAAATGAATCAAATAGTCTAGACCTTTATCAACAATTCGGACATTAATTAAAATAATTTAGCCATGTTAATTGACATTCTTCATAATTTAAAAGGAAACCAAAATTCTTTTATGACGTCATGATACCGTGCCATATTGGTAGTTCGTTGAGGATTCCACCATTTTGTGACTTTGTCATATTACATCATACTATAATGCACTAACGATCTTTCGATCACAACCAACACTAGCATGGACATATAAATAACAATATTATTTTTAAACATCATTGGTTCAATCACATGATCCAATGTTTTTCAAAAAATAGAAGTGCAAACATCAACACGATGTTAAATAAATTTTAAAAATCTAGTAGAGCTAGAAGATTTAGAAAATCCACGTTTCTCCATCAACTTCAATCTTTACTCCATTGCTTCATTCTATCAATCTCTAACACCATGAATGCTTACTATACCAAAATTTCTCAATTCTTACCTCAGAAGTTTTATATACCCAGTATAGTTCATCAAACTTACCACACTTTGGAAGTTCAGGAACTTGCCACAATCATATGAGTTTAAGAACTTGCCCTAGTTAGACCATAGACGTCCATTCGCTGAGCAGTTCAAAACATACCATATGATCAAGAGTCACGAACTTACCATATTCATGAGTTTGAAGAACTCGGGCCTAATCTTATTATTCTCCATCTTAATCTTAATAATCTCTATCTATCAAATATGATATGAGAATAGAATCACCTTCTCACCATAAGCATATCGATAGCGTGATTGTGACGCCCCCAAATCCGAGTCTCTTCCAACCCGACAGATGTACTACACGGTACTACCATTTATTCATTCATTCCATTGAACAGTCTCAAAAGGACTAATATATTTTATATATATTCGAAATAATATTACATTCCCTAGGTTCTGTAACCCTTTTCAATTGTTCTTGTCATAATATCAATATATTACAAACAGTCATCCTATACTATTACATAAGAATTCTACGGGTTCATCTTTGCTTTGCCTTTATCCTTGCCGGAGCCTTCGATCTGCTCGATCTTAGCTGTGTTCATATGGTTTAAGCAAGAGTGAGCATGACTAGCTCAGCAAGTACAAAGGCTTGCCCCATGGGTTTGTCAACTCATGGATTCTAGCTTGGGCTTACATTAATCAACCTTTGGGCTTTGCTTTAACAAACACTCACTTGCTTATTAATTCAGTAGTTGGGCCTTAACCTTAATTGACTTGGGCTTGTACAAAATCCTAACCAATTCTTAAGTCCATTAATATGACATAATACATATACATAAAGTTTATGCATTATTCTCGTATTCTAATTCATATAGAATTTATATACGATAATTCATCCTTCATACAAACTCGTATAATACTTCGTATTATACTTGTTTTCATTCCTTTGCACAATACCAAAGTATCATACAATTATTACTTTACTCATACCTACTTCGTTTTACTTAACATTTATAACTTAAGTCCGCAAGCGAAATATTACGTTTTCCATAACTAGATTATTATTACATAATTCATCTTACTTTAATATTCTATCATTGCGTATTTCTCAGAAATTCAAAAATAATTTCCGAGCAAATACCGATGAATAGTGTTTTTCAGAAAATTTCGCGGAAAACTTTTATTTTCGTCTTAGAAATTCAAACACTTTAATTCCTTCACGTAGCTCAAATACTAGGACCTTCCAATATCAATAGGTTATATAATGACAACCATCTTGATAACACATAGAATATAATTTTTTTATTATTTAATTTAATAAAATCATTTTACAATAAGATCCGAGTTTCTCGGTCGTTACATTCTTCCCCCCTTATAAAGATTTTGTCCCCAGAATCTCGTCTTACTTTAAATCAAACAGATGAGGAAAATATTTCTTCATCTTTTCTTCTAATTCCCACATTGCTTCTTCGGCATCGTGGTTCTTCCATAATACCTTTACCGACGGTATTACTTTATTCCTTTCTATCAATGATTTGAATCGACGATTCTTCATAGGTTAAATCCTTCTCGATATGAATCTGCTCATACTCGATTACGTGCTTATAGTTTGGCTTATATGGACGTAATACAGATACGTGAAACATGTTATGTAGTCTTTCTAGGTTTGGAGGTAATGCTATCACATACGCTACCTCTCCCACCCGTTTTAATACTTCAAAAGGTCCTATACACCTTGGACTTAATTTTCCTTTCTTTCCAAAGCGTATCTTTTCCTTCCAGGGAGATACCTTTAGAAACACATACAAACTTAATTCAAATTCTCGGTTTAATCTCTGTGAGTCCGCATACTTCTTTTGTCTGTCCTGAGCTGTGACAAGACGCATCAGAATTAACTTTACCACATCCGATGTCTGCTGCACCAATTCTGGTCCTAGCATCCTACGTTCTCCCACCTCATCCCAACACAATGGTGTTCTGCACCTTCTTCCGTATAGAGCTTCATAAGGCGGCATGCCAATGCTTTCATGATAACTGTTGTTATACGCAAACTTTACAAGTGGTAGGTGATCATCCCAACTACCCCTAAAATCCATGACGCAAGACCTCAACATGTCTTCTAACGTCTGAATTGTTCTCTCGCTCTGCCCATCAGTTTATGGATGATAAGCTGTACTTAACTTCAACTGTGTTCCCAGCTATTCTTGCAAACTTCTCCAGAAGTTCGATGTGAATCGTGGATCACGATCTGACACAATCGATACCGGTACTCCATGTCTGGAAATAATTTTCTTGACATAAAGTTTAGCTAACTGGTCTAAGTTATACTTGACCCTAATTGGTAAGAAGTGAGCCGATTTCGTCAATCGGTCGACTATTACCCAAATCAAAGCATACCATTTTGCCGTTGTTAGAAGTCTCACCACGAAATCCATCGAGATATGCTCCAACTTCCATTCTGGAATCTCCAATGACTGTAACAAGCAACTTGGTCGTTGATGTTCGGCCTTAACTTTTTGACAAGTCAAGCACCTACTCACATACTCTGCTATTTCTCTCTTCATGTTTGGCCACTAAAAACTCTGTCGAAGGTCTTGATACATCTTAGTGCTACCAGGATGATTCGAGTACCTCGAACTATGAGCTTCTTGTAACACTTGCTCCTTTAATTTCGTCTCATTCGGTACCCAAATTCTTCCTTCAAATCTTAATAATCCCTCATTATCAAGACTATACTTAGCATCTTCCTTCTCGGATAACTACTTCTTCATTTTGGTTACACTCGTCAGTCTTGAGTTGTACCTCCTTGACTCTCTCTACGATGGTAGATTGAATCTCCATTGTAAAAAGTATCTGTCCCGATACACTCGGCATCTTTAATTCTATTTCCATCCTAGCCATCTCTGTTATTAACTCATTTTGAGCTGTTAACATAGACAACTTTTCCCGACCCTTGCTACTTAAGGTGTCAGCAACTACATTGGCTTTCCCGGAATGATACAAGATTTCACAATCGTAATCCTTTATCAACTCTAGCTATCTTCTCTGTCTCATATTCAACTCCTTCTGAGTGAAGATATATTTTAGACTCTTATGGTCCGTGTATATCTCACATTTCTCCCCATAAAGATAATGCCTCCATATCTTTAGGGCAAATACTACTGCGGCCAGTTCCAGATCATGAGTAGGATAAACTTTCTCATAATCCTTCAACTGCCGTGATGCATACGCAATGACTTTTCCATGCTCAATGAGCACACAACCAAGTCCTCTATGCGAAGCATCACTATAAACTACGAAATTTTCTATGTCATCTGGCAATGATAAAACATGTTCTTCACTTAATCTTTTCTTCAGTTCTTGAAAACTGTCTTCATATTTATCCATCCACACGTATTTCACCGTCTTCCTTGTTAAATTAGTCAACGGGGTAGCTATATTCGAAAAATCTTGGATAAATCTTCGATAGTATCCCGCTAACCCTAGGAAACTCCGCACCTCAGTCGGCGTTTTCGGTTGTTCCCAGTTCATTACTACTTCTACCTTCGCTGGATCCACTAAAATCCCTTCGTGGTCAATGACATGACCTAAAAACTGTACCTTCTCCAGCCAAAATTCACACTTAGTGAATTTTGCATATAACTTCTCCTTTCTTAGTGTCTCCAACACGAATCTTAAGTGTTTTCGGCATGATCTTCTGGCGTCTTAGAATAGACTAGAATATCATCGATAAACACAACGACGAACTTGTCCAAGTATGGTTTGAACACTCTGTTCATCATATCCATAAATACAGCTGGTGCATTCGTCAACCCAAATGACATCACCAGAAACTCGTAATGACCATAATGAGTTCTGAATACCGTCTTTGGTACATCCTCCTTCCTAACCTTCAATTGGTGATACCCCGTCCGCAAATCTATTTTAGATAAATACTTTGCCCCTTTCAACTGATCAAAAAGATCATTGATCCTGGGCAATGGGTATTTATTCTTTATTGTTAGATTGTTCAACTCTCGGTAGTCGATACAAAGCCTTAACGATCTATCTTTCTTCTTGACAAACAACACTGGTGCCCCCCACGGGGAAACACTTGGTTGAATGTACTTTCTATCTAATAATTCTTATAATTGAACCATTAACTCCTTCATTTCCACAGGCGCCATACGGTACGGTGCCCTTGAGACTGGTGCCGCTCCTCGCACGATGTCTATCACAAATTCGATCTCCCGATCCGGTGGTAACCCCGGTAACTCACTCGAAAACACATCCATGAATTCGTTTACTATAGGTATTTGTTCCATGGTTGCTCCCACTCGCTGGGTATCAACAACATGGCACAGATAACCTACACCCCCTTCCTTAAAAGTTTTCTATTTTGTGTCATCGTAAGGCAACACGAACGTCCCGGCGATTTATTATCGTAAAATACTACAGGAGGTTGTTTCAACGTCCTGATGCTCACACATTTCTTTTGGCAATCTATAATTGCCCCATGGTTAATCAACCAATCTATTCCGAGAATTACATCAAATTCTCCCAACTTTATCGGTATTAAGTCTACCGATAACTTACAACCACGTACATCTACGCAACAACTCCTATGAATACTTTCAACAGGAATTATCTCTTCGTTCGCTACCTTAATGTTCAAAGGTATAGGTAACTTTTCGGGAAGTAATTCTAGTCGTCTAGCAAAATCACATGCTATAAACGAAAAAGTAGCACCCGAATCAAATAGCACGTATACATTTATGTTGTTGATCGGAATAATACATGCAACTACATCCCCTGATGTCACCGCATCTTGGACCGTCATATTAAAAGTGCGGGCCATTGATCTACCCGGCTGAGCTGGACCACTAATAGCCAACTTACCGCTATTAGTGCCTTTATTTCCTTCTATACCCTTCTTCGGGCAATTCTTTGCTATGTGGACAGTTGATCCATGTACAAAACATCCATGGTTTTTCTTTGGATTGGGACAGTTAGGCAAAATATGCCCTTCCTGTCCACAGTTATAACATACGGCCTTTCCTTTGAGACAGACTCCTAAATGAGTCTTCCCGCTGGTTTTAAAGGCCTCCATCCTTCTCTTGGAATCCCCTTGTTTCACTCCAGTATTCCCAGAGTTAAAACCCTTCCTCTTTTGATCGTTGCCACTTCCACTGGCTCCCTCGGTCTTGATTCCCCCATCAACTTTCCCTTTGTTTTTCTTATCGTTGTGGTACTGGCTGAGAGCTTCATTCCCACCTTCGACTATTATTTCCTTCTCTAATATGGTTCCAAAGGAAGTACTTTGAAACACAAAAATCCAGCTATAGAGCCATTGTTTCAAGCCCTGCTCGAATCTTCTAGCCTTTCTTACTTCAGTGTCCACTTGATGTGGAGCAAATCGTGCCAGTTCATTAAACTTGGCAGCATACTGGGGAACTATCATATCCCCTTGTTTCAATTCAAGAAACCTCATTTCCATTCTCCCTTGCATACTCGTGGGAAAATAGTTCTCGAAGAAAATCTCCTTGAACCTCTCCCACGTTAGGTTTCCTATATTGGCCCTAGCCTGGTTTGCTTCCCACCAGAAGTTGGCCTCTCCTTTCATCAAATAGGTTGCAAAGGCAATCTTTTGACCCTCCTCAATAAATGCTTTCTCAATTTCTTTTACCCAAGTCTGGGCTTCTATAGGGTCCGTAGTTCCTTTGAACTCCGGCGGACCTACACTTTTAAAGTCCTTAAAAGTAGTAGCTCGTACTACTCCAGGAATTATGGGTACATTAGCCCCCGTTCTATTAAATGCAGCCATTAAAAGATTAACGAACTCTTGAATTGGATTAACCGGACCACCCTCCGGTTGGTTAACATTAGCATCTTGATTTCGTTGTCTCCTTCTTGGCGGCATTTTGCTGTTAAGAAAACAACACATCATTATTACTTTCTTCTTGTTGGTTAGTTATTATTTGTGATAAAACAATAACTCATACTCATTACTCAATATGTTCCATAAAAAGACTTATATTGATTCATAACTTGTAGTATAACACTACATTGTTTACATTACTCAGCCTTAGCTGATTACATTACCATACCGCAATTGCTTTCCAAAAATTGGGATTTACAAAAGACTACCCTTGATATACAAAAGAGGGTTTTACGTCACTACTAGATACATAATATTTACATATCTAATCTATTCTAGTCATAACTAGATTACATCTGCCGAATGGCATTCTCAAAATCTTTCTTAGCCAAACCGGCAATGACATCCTGACTGATGTTGTGTCGAGTCGCCTCGCTTTCTCTGGATACCCGACCACTTGTCGCGCGGAAATCCACGTGAAAACTCCTATATATATAGGACATCCTCTCCAACTTCTGCTGTTTAGTCTTTAGCTCTTGCTTGAGCTGAAAGACTTCACATTTCAGTTCTCAGAACTTGTCCTTAACTAGAATTCTATCATCGTGCTCCTCTTCCCATATCCCCTCCATGCTAGTCTTGTCCTCACGGACAGCTTGAAGTTCCTCTTTCAACTCCTTCACCTCTTGGCAGTAATGGACATTCCTATCCAATACTGACATAAGTAGTGCATTCATCGATTCCCCAGTAGACAATTCCTCTGTAGGTGGAACCTGGTCAAAGGACATCACGTCCACCTCCTCCTCTAGCATGCCATCAAATATAGACATGTAGTCTAACTCGTCTTAGTCTCCAGAATCTATTGTTACTACCTCTGGCTCTATCGCTACAGGATTTGGTAGTATCTTTACCCAATTAACCGAATCCTCGCTCACTACATGTATATCTCTATACATATCATTTTCTCCTAACATCTATAATAAAACAATATAGTTTGATTAGTACACGTCAGTAAAATAATAAAAACATATAATATAATATAATGCATTTTTATAAGGTTATCTTTCATCTTTTACTTCTTTATTAAGGTTATGACTTAAGGTTCTAATCCCCCTTAAGTTTTATAACCTAGGCTTTGATACCAACTTGTAGCGCCCCCAAATCCAGGTATCTTCCAAACCGACAGATGGTGCTATACTGTACAAACATTCATACATTCATTCAATTGAAAAGTCTCAAAGAACGAATATAACTTGTATATATTCAAATTAATATTTATATTTCCCAGGTTCTAAACCCATTACAAAGGTTCTTTGTCATAATATTAATTACATTACAACAATAGCCCTATACTATTACAAGAGAACTTATTAATCTGCCTTAGCTTTTCCCTTATCCTTATTCGATCCTTCGGGACTTTCAGTCTTAGCTGCATTCATATGGTTCAAGCAAGAGTGAGCATAATTAGCTCAACAAGTATAACAATTTCAATAACAACATGCTTGATACATATGAATCGTATATCTTCAATAACTGAACAATAGTTATGAAGTACTATTGATGATTCAAAATAGCACTTCATATTTCTTTCAAAATGTTTCACAATGAATAATATTCAGTAAAACATACACTCGGGTCAATGACCTCGAGTATTCATTCTTTCTTTGAAAAGGACAACCCGGAACTAAGTCCGTAAGCCCGGTATTACTTACGAGCACTTCTAGGTGATCAGCCTACTGTACTCTATGTTGATCAACACTACATCCATTAAACGTATGTACGCTTAATCATTTGGCAACCTCACGTGCCGGTCATTTTACCTACAAAACATTTTAACATTTCAGTCTTCTTTTGAAAAACATATCAAGTAGTTGACAAAAGATAACAATAGTTTATAATAGATGAATAGATTATCAATAATCCACTCAATATATCAAGTCTAGCCAAAGGAATTGGCTTTAACTTCAACATACGTTAATTCATGCGTAAGGATACATGAACTTCAAAAACTTATTCAGATTGAACTGAGACAAGAATTAGAATACTTGCCTTTAGCGTTTGCTACTGTGTATTTACATTACGTTCAAGTCTTTCAAGTCTCTATAATACATGGTCACATAATGCCTTACATTAGGTCACATATAATCAAGTATGTATCTGACTATATCTTACCCTTCATTTCAATCTAGTTGTGTATTAGATTTTGTTTACTATCTGTTCCGGCTTTATCATTCTATTTACATTCATTTGACTAGGTTATCTCAACCTTTATACAACATCTCTAAGGTTTAACAAAGTTTAAACAATGTTACATTACTTTCCTTAAAGTATGTTTACTTTAAATCAATTACCAATCTTTCTTTGTACTTATAAACTTTCATTACTATCCATGTTATGAGGTCAAGTCATGCTCATGGTCGACTTTATAACTTATAACTCATCATGCATGCAGCACATGTGAGTTAATGAGATAGAGAGTCAGACTCAGCCATGCACATGAGTCCTTATTTTTAATGGGTCGCGCACTACTGCCATGAAGTTTTCAATAGAGAGTCTGACACATTCATGGTACTGCACATGTGTCACAAATAGTACTAGGGTTCCCGCTATGGCGTGAGTTAGCAGTGAGCTCGGTTACTGTTTCATGCTACAGTGTGACCAATTTGGTCTAGGGTTGGCGCCGCAGTGCCAACTCTGTACACCAGAAAAAAAAATTCAGTCAAAGAAATTTAGTGAATTTCCCGGGCTTATAACTTCTTCGTTTTAAGTTCGAATTGGCTCGTTCAAAAGCCTACGGTTCACAAATTACATAATCTACGCGTTCATGCAAGAATTTTATCTATTCGACTTTGTTTTCTAAAAATTCACCTATTGGTTCATTTTTAACGAAAACGATAAACGTTCGTGAACGTTCAACGCTCGTTTCTTCGTTCTAAGTCGGAATTCGCTCATTTTCGAGTCCGCAATTCTTAAATGACGAACATGACTTGCCTCTATTGGAAAACAACGTTTCCGAGTTCAAACTCAAAATTTTAATTCTAATCTGGGAATTTCACGATTTTGACAATTATCGTCTAATCGTGCATTTTTCTGCTAATCTTCATTCTTATGATTTGTTCAACATTACAATTGAATTCCATTCATCATGTGAACATCTTAACATACTTATTCCAACAACTTATACTCATGGTTGGATTTTGACTTATTTCTTCATAAGCTTATAACTTGATAAATTATAAACTACTTATGATCTCATCATTCATGACTTATGATAATTAAAGTTTCTTAATCATCATACATATATTTTCTCAACATATAGCTTTACTTATGTATACTTGATACATATGATCATACAAGTTCTTTTACTTCTATATTACTTATATTACGAAACTCATTACAAGGTCATAATACTTTCACATAAGTTTATAACTTATGCTAACTTAAATGACTTATTACCAACTTATATGGCTTAAGTTCATTACTTACACATACTTCTTACTTTTATCATTCATGTTCCTTAATCCAAGCTTTTCTTATCAACCTATCATGATAGAGATAGAAGATAATTGGAGAAAGGGATCTTACTTTTGAAGTTCTTGGTAGAAAGTCTTCTTCTTCTCTCAAATAAAAGTGACTTATTTTCAACTTAATCTCTCTAACACTTAAGCACTTAAAGATGTTTGAATTTAATTGAACAACTAACAAATGGCTAGCAAGCTCTTCTATTTATAGAATTTCCAAGATTAGGGTAGATTAGTCTTTACACAAATCCACCTCCTTACTATTCATTAATTGGCTAGCTCTAATCTTATCCTTTGCTTGGCCATTACTTCTTTTACTTGGTCATTACATTACTTGAGTACCACATCAACTTGGTCACCACTCTTAATACTTGATAACCACACATTAATCACATTAATATGGTTTGCCCCATGGGTTTGTGAACTCATGGATTCTAGCTTGGGCTTACATTAATCAACCTTTGGGCTTTGCTTTAACAAACACACACTTGCTTATTAATTCAATAGTTGGGCCTGAACCTTAATTAACTTGGGCTTGTACAAAATCCTAACCAATTCTTACAAGTCCATTAATATGACATAATACATATACATAAAGTTTATACATTATTCTCGTATTCTAATTCATATAGAATTTATATACGATAATTCATCCTTCATACAAACTCGTATAATACTTCGTATTATACTTATTTTCATTCCTTTGCACAATACCAAAGTATCATACAATTATTACTTTATTCATTCCTACTTCGCTTTACTTAACGTTTATAACTTAAGTACGCAAGCGAAATATTACGCTTTCCATAACTAGATTATTATTACATAATCTGTCTTACTTTAATATTCTATCATTACGTATTTCTCAGAAATTCAAAAATAATTCTCGAACAAATACCGATGAATAGTGTTTTTTGGAAAATTTCTCGAAAAACTTTTATTTTCGTCTTAGAAATTAAAACACTTTAATTCCTTCACGTAGCTCAAATACTACGACCTTCCAATATCAATAGGTTATATAATGACAACCATCTTGATAACACATAGAATATAATTTTATTATTATTTAATTTAATAAAATCATTTTACAATAAGATCCGAGTTTCTCGGTCGTTACACATATTTGTTCTTTTGAGGCATTTCAATTGAATGTTTGTGTGAACTGTAGCACCGTGGAGCACCATATGCTGGGTTGGAAGATACCCGGCTTTGGGGGCGTCACAAGAATCTTCCACGATTTTTCAATAATCGGGAAGTAGTATGAAAAATCTTAGATTCGAAATTATGTTGAGGGGTCACAAGACCGTGAACTCTTCTCTAACCAGAGTGTTTATCAATCAGAAAGACTGAAAACACCCTCCTCACGTACACTAGGTGGCTAGCCTATTGTACCACTACGTTGGGCCGCAACGTAGTGTTTTGTAATGACTATATGCATTATGCTCAAAACCATTGTCCCCGAAAACATATCCCCTTATAGGGTTGTTCACCTCAGCTTTTCAACATTTGAATCCGCACTAGAGCAATCTGGTTTGGCATAAATACTCAAGAATGCTTGAATTCCATAAATATTTTTCAACAATCGTCTAGCCGAATCAAATAGTCTAGACCTTTATCAACAATTCAGATATTAATTAAAATAATTTAGCCATGTTAATTGACATTCTTCATAATTTAAAAGGAAACCAAAATTCTTTTATGACGTCATGATACCGTGCTATATTGGTAGTACGTTGAGGATTACACCATTTTGTGACTTTTTCATATTACATCATATTATAATGCACTGAGGATCTTTCGATCACAACCAACACTAGCATGGACATATAAATAACAATATTATTTTTAAACATCATTGGTTCAATCACATGATCCAATGTTTTTCAAGAAAATAGAAGTGCAAACATCAACAGGATGTTAAATAAATTTTAAAAATCTAGTAGAGCTAGAAGATTTAGAAAATCCATGTTTCTCCATCAACTTCAATCTTTACTCCATTGCTTCATTCTATCAATCTCTAACACCATGAATGCTTACTATACCAAAATTTCTCAATTCTTACCTCAGAAGTTTTATATACCCAGTATAGTTCATCAAACTTACCACATTTTGGAAGTTCAGGAACTTCCCACAATCATATGAGTTTAAGAACTTGTCCTAGTTAGACCATAGGCGTCCATTCGCTGAGCAGTTCAAAACATACCATATGATCAAGAGTCACGAACTTACCATATTCATGAGTTTGAAGAACTCGGCCCTAATCTTATTATTCTCCATCTTAATCTTAATAATCTCTATCTATCAAATATGATATGAGAATAGAATCACCTTCTCACCATAAGCATATCGATAGCGTGATTGTGACGCCCCCAAATCCGAGTCTCTTCCAACCCGACAGATGGTACTACACGGTACTACCATTTATTCATTCATTCCATTGAACAGTCTCAAAAGGACTAATATATCTTATATATATTCGAAATAATATTACATTCCCCAGGTTCTTTGTAACCCTTTTCAATTGTTCTTGTCATAATATCAATATATTACAAACAGTCATCCTATACTATTACATAAGTATTCTACGGGTTCATCTTTGATTTGCCTTTATCCTTGCCGGAGCCTTCGATCCGCTCGATCTTAGCTGTGTTCATATGGTTCAAGCAAGAGTGAGCATGACTAGCTCAGCAAGTACTACAATTCTAATAAACAACATGCTTGAAACCTGACCTGTTCTATTAAAGGCAACTGTTATTAAGTTAACAAACTCCTGCATCGGGTTAACTGGACCTCCCTCTGGTTGATTTACATTCGCACCTTGATTTCGTTGCACTCTTCTCGGTGGCATTTTTCTGATACAATAAACACATTGCGTTATTATTCCTTTCTTTATTAGTTATCATTAATATTAAACAATAACGTCAACATCCATAACACATTGCTTTCCATAAAAAGGACTTATATTCATTCTTCGTAGTATAATACTACATCGGTTACATACTCAGCCTAAGCTAATTACATTACTTTCCCGCTATCGCTTTCCAAAAATTAGGATTTACAAAAGACTACCCTCTACTATACAAAAAGGGCTTTACGTCACTACTACTTACAAAATATTTACATACTACCTTAAATACCACTAATCTACACATCGCCTCAAGGCATTCTAAAATCGCCTTGGCAAGACCGGCAATGATATCACGGCTAATAGTATGCCGTGTTTGCCCCACCTCCACCAGATATCCAGCTACCTGCTGCTAAAAATCCGTATGAGAACTCCTATAAATATAGGACATCCTCCCTATCTTTTGAACCTTAGTCTTTAGCTCGTCCTTGAGCTCAAAGACCTTGTGCTTTAAATCATGGACTTTGTCCTTAGCCAAAATCCTCTCGTCACACCTGCTGCCACATGGACTCGACATCAGTCTTGTCCTCTCTAAGCATTTGGAGCTCTGCCTTCAGCTCCTTAACCTCCTGAAAGTAATGGATATTTCTATCCAACACTGACATGAACAGAGACATCATCGACCCCCCAGGAGCTATCTCGGCTGTCTCTACCTCATCCTCTATCATTCCGTCAAACACTGACATGTAGTCAGCTTCCTCTGAGTCTCCAAACTCAATAATCACTACATCTGGCTCTGCTGCTATAAGGTTCGGTATAACCTCTACTTGGTTCACCGATTCTTCACTAATGGCTTGTCCATCTACAAACATTCCATTTACTCCTGACATCTACACAACATAATTAAGTCGATTAGTACATGTCAATAGAATAATAAAAACACATAACATAATCATAATGCATTTTTATAAGGTTATTTTCTTCTTGTACTTCTTTGACTCTTCTTAAGGTTATGACTTAAGGTTTTTAATTTCCCCCCTTAAGTTTTATAACTTAATGCTTTGATACCAACCTGTGACGCCACCAAATCCGGGTCTCTTCTAACCCGACAGATGGTGCTACACGGTACTACCATTCATTCATTCATTCCATTGAACAGTCTCAAAAGGACTAATATATCTTATATATATTCAAAATAATATTACATTCCCCAGGTTCTTTGTAACCCTTTTCAATTGTTCTTGTCATAATATCAATATATTACAAACAGTCATCCTATACTATTACATAAGTATGCTACGGGTTCGTCTTTGGTTCATATGGTTCAAGCAAGTGTGAGCATGACTAGCTCAACAAGTACTATAATTCTAATAAACAATATGCTTGAAACATAGAACTCATGTATCTTCAATAACTGAACAATAGTTACGAAGTACTATCGATAATTCAAAATAGCACTTCTTTTCCTTCAAAACATTTTCCAACAACCATATTCAGTAGAATATCAACTAAGGCTTGAGACCATGAGCAGTTCATAATTTCTTTTGAAAAGGACAACCCGGCACTAAGTCCGTAAGTCCGGCATAGCTTACGATCACTTCTGGGTGATCAACCCATAGTACTCTATGTTGATCAACACTACATTCATTAAACGTGTATACGTTTAAGTTGTGGTAACCTCACGTGCCTGTCATTAAACGACAAAAACATTTTAGCATACTTGGTCTTCGATTGAAAACCATACCAATATAACTCGGTAAATACAAATCATGCTTGACAGAATCATAATACAAGTCTAGCCAAAAGAATTGGCTTAAGACTTCATCATTCAAGACTTCATGTGAAAGGTTACATGAATTACAAAGCTTGTCCAGACTGAACTGGAACAAGGGTTAGAATACTTGCCTTTAGTGGCTGATTACTGATTAATACCCGTACAGTACTTTAAGTCTCTAAGTTTCTACAACACGTGATCATATAACGTACCATATTAGGTCATATATAATCAAGTATGTATACTATTATATCTTACCCTTCATCTTGATGTAAATCCTGACTTAGATCTGCTATTAGGGTTTTCGGCTTTCATTACGTCATTCACATTACGTTCACGGTCAATTGATTATTAAATCTTAATCATCATGTATTAGTGTCTTACAAGTACCTTACAATGGTATGATTACATCTTAGTTCATTACTATCAAGTCCCCTTTCCTTCTACACTTGAAAACATTCTTTACTATCAAACTTCTTGGACTGGCGTCGCGACGCCAACATTAACTCAGATCTCGTGACCTTTGTGGCGTGAGTTAGTGAGATGTTGTGGTTCCTACTGACGCTTCTGGCATGCTGGCTTTAAGGATGTGAGTCACGCCGCAGCGCGGACTCTATGCCTCAAACAATTTGTGCAGATTTGAAATTTCTACGAACTTCCCGGACGCATAACTTCTTCGTTATAAGTCCGAATTGGTCCGTTCAAAAGCCTACGGTTCACAAATTACAGGCTCTATGAGTTCATGCAAGAATTTTATCTATTTGACTTTTTTTCTAAAATTTTACCTATGAGTTCATTTTCAACAAAAATGATAAACGTTCGTGAATGTTCAACGCTCGTTTCTTCGTTCTAAGTCAGAATTCGGTCATTTTCGAGTCCGCAACTCTATAATGCCAAATATGACTTGTCTCCATCGAAAACCAACATTTTTGACTTCAAACACAAAATACGACTTCCATTCCAAGAATTTAATGATTTCGACGATAATTATCCAATCGTGTAAATTCTGGCAAAGCTTTATTCTTAATGATTCTAAATGGATTTTAACCAACATAAGATCAATACAGGTTACTTATTAAACCAACTTATAATCAAAGTAGGTTTTGACTCATTCTCATAAGTCCTTAACTTATTCAACTTATGAACTACAAATCTTCATTCTCATGACTTATTAATAACTTAAGTCCACTAATCAATGTTCTCATGCTATAATCAACATACTAACATCATATGACAAGTTTCTTCATGATTATAACAACTTATTAGAGTTCAAGTTGCTTATTCAACTTATTCGGCTTATGTTCATTCCTTATTAACTTATTATATGTTATTATCAAACCATCCCCCTTCTCTATCAATCCAATCATAGAAGAGATGAAGATAAAAGGTATGAATCTTACCCTTAAAGACTTCAATTCACTTTGGAAAACTAACAAAGGTTGAAGTGGCTTATAAGTCTTAAGTGACTTATTCTCTCTACCAATTAAGTTGTTTGTCTTGAGAGAAGTTAAGAGGAATTATCAAACAAAAAATGAATTGAGAAGCTTGGTATTTATAGAGCTCTCAAAGTGAGGGTAGAATAGACATTAAATCATCCCACCTCCTTTAATCCACCTCCTTACTATTCATTTCTTAAGTTCCAAGTCTACTTGCTAGCCACTTCTCTTGATCACCACACCACTTGATCATCACAACACTTATCTAATGCTTGACTATCACATAAAGTTCTTGCCCATCAAGTCTACCCACTTCACACTTGGATTGCTCCATGGATCATGGCTAAATCATTGGGCTTGCTAATTAATCTAGATAATTCCTTATTGGGCTTACGCTACCAATAGATTGAACTCATGATTAATAAGCACTTGGGCTTGTATATCCCTTCCCATTGGACTTCTACCAATAAGCTAATAATCCTACAAGTCCATTATATTTAATTAGACAACTAAACATACATACCTCACCTATAATCTTCGTATACTAGCTCGTATATTAATTCTTAATATACGTTATCTCATTCTTCATACATAATAGTACAATACGTCGTATTATACTTACATTCAATACTTTCATATAATGAATACACATTATACGATCACAACTCTCTTCCTTTAACGCTTAATAAACCTAACGTTCCCAAATTAAGTCCACATGCGAAATATTACGTTTTCCATACCTAGATTATTATTACATAATCCATATCACCTTGATATTATAACATTACGTATTTCTCGGAAATTGAAAATTAATTCCCGAGCAGAAATCGATGAATAGTATTTTTCGGAAAATTTCTTGGAAAACTTTTATTTTCGTTTTAGAAATTCAAACACTTTAATTCTCCCACGTAGTTAAAATACTACAACGTTCTGACGTTTCTAGGTTATAGAACGACATTCATCTTATCAACAAATAATAATAACAAATAATATTATTTTATTCATTATTAAAAGTATTTACAAAGATTCGATTTTTTCGGGGCGTTACAGCGACACCGACATTCCATTGATTATCATTGTAAGGAACTAAGTGTGAGCACAAAGCCTCCGCCCATACCAAGGTTTGTACAACTCAGCTCTCACATAGTCCTCAATTGAAATCCCACTTAACTCTATCTCACTCTTAACTTGCTCTTTGCTCAATACAAATTTTTCATATATCATCATTTACAACTCCTTATGAGTTTATCTCGTACCATTTCATACTACCTTCTCTTATAGCATCAAGCTATAGCCACTTAGTCGTTACAGACTAATCATTTCATTGCTCAATCTGATCACGTCGTGATCATCAGTTTACCTTAGGGTTCTATCCCATTATCAAATAAACTCCATTCGAGTTAATCCTTATTATCTTCGTTATCTTCATCTTATAGACATCATCTTAACATTTTTATTACCGGAGTTAGGAAACTCCTGAATTCTCATTCTCTTAGATACTTCAAGATTATTCTTTGAATATTCGCTTATATATACATTAATCTATATCTCTCTCTCTCTCAGGTTATAGCCTAAGGTACTACTACCTAAAGTTTATAACCTACAGCTTTGATACCAACCTGTGATGCCCCCAAATCTAGGTCCCTTCGAACCTCAGATCCGGTCCTCCATGATACTGCTATCGTTAAATTATTTTTATCTTTTATTCATAACTTAATGTATATATTTTTGCTTATTACAATTTTAAAAAATAAATTCTTTCCATTTCTAGGATCTGTGTAATGACCCCATACTTTATAAGTTTCAAATCTTAGTAATTTACCATTCTTGTCTTACATCATATTTGATGTTATAAAAATATGCGGAATAATTTAAACTTTTTTAATCTCTTAAAAAAAAATCTTTCTATTGATTTCTTAACTTGAATCAATTACATATCCTTGAATCAAATTATGTTATGATTCATTCTATTCGAATTACTGTATATATTTTTACATCTCGATTCGAATTCCTCTATACATTACATAGTATAATTTTTCAACTCAACATGTATTACACATTGTAAACTACTATCATGTACATCTCCTAGAACCTAAATATGGTTCAAGAGCATATATTTAGATAAATAGATCAATATCCTTCGATATTATTGAACTTTATCAATCAAGTAGCACAAAATCTTTACCGTGAATCCTTAACCTGTAAAATTGGTTATTTGCAAGGGTGAGCTCGACAACCCAACAATTCCAACAGTTTTCATGCAACACATAGCATATAATAGCATATTCAGTTCATGCATTCATAATCAATTAATATTTACTATGCATGTTACTTCTCATATAATTGGCATAAAGATTTACTTCACAAGCATATCATCAAAGATCAACTTTTAACTTTCATACGTATCTCATATGCATTTCGTATATATACATCAACATTCTCGTAGCATAATATAGCTTAACTAACAGTTATAGAATTCATATATCAAATAGGAACTAAAATACTTGCCTGATTTGTAGTTTATCAACTACGACTTGACTGCTTAAAGATTATCTGCACTGCATGTATTCTTACACAATTATATAATCATGGATTCACATCCATTAGTCACATATTTCATACATTCTTAATATAATAATAATGTTACATTGTTTCCTAACTAGGTTTGTAAACCCTACATTTCACTTTCTCATCATACTCTTAGAATAAGTAGGTATGTATAGGTATACCTTAACCACTCGTACTTGACATCAACATTCATATATATTTATCACAAACTTGACTCGCTATGTGTTCGACACATAAATAAAGTTTATAGATACGTGATCTACGTCGTTCATACATTTTTGCAAACCTAATAAAATTTAACAACTCTATATTTTATATAACCATTACATTCTCTTATGCTTAAAACATTATCTATGTTAAGTATTATAGCTTTAGACATTCATTACAGATATGCTTTAAGGTTCAGATCAAAGTTAAAACAACCAGCATTCTCGCTTTTATGGCATGTGTGTACATGAAATTTGGCTTTGGGATGGGCGCAGCTTACGCCAATCCCCCCGCCGCACCAAAGTTGAGTATTTATTTTTTGGTTTTATCTGGGTTCTTAGCATGCATGACTGTTAACATATATCTTACCCACATGTTATGAGTTCTTAGCCCAATTCCGGTGCCTCTTGTATTTACCTTAAGTTGTTTTACACTTTATAGCTTTATTGTCATTTATTTCACGGCTAACTAAGTTCATACAACAAGGGTCTAACTATATGGCCACCAATGAGGTTAAACAACTTTCAATACACATGCTTATATGTAATCATATGTCTAGTATGGTTTATCACTTAAAATCTAACTTTAAGACATGCATAGTTCATATTACGTCTATCTAATAGGGTACACGTACTTATCATGCCTAGAGGCATAAAAGTCCTATCATGTTGCACATAAGATCAGAACACAAGTACTTAATGTTTGTCCCTCTTAGTTTCAAAACTTCAAAACTTTATTCTCAAAATCAATGTCATACAAACTAGTTATGCAAGGCAACTTCAACTTACATGTCATACTCGTTTGTACATGTTTCTCTCTACGCCTGCAAGGTTAAAATATAACAACTTCATATTTTAAAACTTAGTTTATAAAAGATAACGGAGTTTACCTTTGAAATCATTTTAACTAAAATAATTTATCTATCACACATACGATTCAACTTTGAAGCTTACATCATGCATAATTAGACCTCATATATATGCTATCAAGGTCAAAATTAAAGGAACATAATTTCGTCAAAGTTTGTTTTCAAAATCTTTAAGTTTCTTTTCGAAACATATATTACATAAACCAATGCAACACATATATGCAATGGAACTTTAGACCATATGCTAAACCTACCCTCATGCCTAACTAAGCTCTACCAATCATGTTAAAGCTTAACAGATTGTAGCAGACAACTTAAACAAGCACCAGTGTATAGCGCAGTTGTGTTGTCCTGTATTGTGGGAACGGCGTAGCTGTGTTGTCCTAAAAAAAAACACAGAGACATCATACAAATATAATTGCTTTGGAATGAATCGCAGAACATGCACTGCATACCTTCCCTGACAAATTTCTTAAAAGTCTCTACTTCTACATAACTTAAAATCCAGACAAAATATCTTCATTTCACATGCTTAAACTCAACTACAATACTTTTGTACATGTTTGTAACCCTTAACTAACATGATAGCAAACTTCTAAATACATAAACAACAACTTGATTACTTTAATTCAAGATTATTGCCATTTTTCTATAATTTCACATATTTAGCGAATTTCATCACTACGAATTCGTTTCTTAACCAATTTGGTCCATTCAACTTCCATTGTTTTTGTATTTGACTATATTATCAATATCTAACAGAAAATTACAGATTGTAACAAGTTTTAGCCATCAATTTATGGAGTTAAAAGCACTTTTTATTTATACTTTTCTAGTAATTGAAGAACTTTGAATTCAAGAACATGAATGACAGAAATGTTACCTTCTTAATGCTTGAAATTGTTAACTATCACTCTCCAATCCTCCAATTGCTCCTCAATTCAACTTACTCTCTCTATCAAATGCTCAGACATTCAACAAATAGGAAAAAAAAGGGGACTCTATTTATAGAGGAAGGGTTATCCAGTTCATGGTTTTGCACACTAAATTAAACCAAGGGGAGGAAGAAGAAGTCAGTGGATGCTGAAGAGTCGGTCACGAACTCCACGTTTAGCCATCATCAACTCTACTATGTAATAAAGAAGAAATGGGATAGGCCTATTGTGACGCCCCCAAAACAGGTATACATCACCCATCTTGAGTCGCCAGATACATGGTACATAAATTCAAATACAACTTAATTATACAACAGTTGCGTAAAATATGACAAAACATATGCTGTGAGTTTTAATACAAATATTGTCATCTAGACAATATCCACACTCAATGGAGTCCTCATTACAATTATTATCACACTATTTAACAAAATAGTGAGGACTACTAATGCTATCATCTGGACCGTCACTCCATTCCCCGACTAGTCCCAGCTTCATTCTCATTTCCTGAAGAGAACAATGAAAGCAAAGGTTTAGCTCAACTAGCCCATTAAGAAATATTATGACTAAGATAATGCAGAATAAATTATCCTTAGCCTTCAACAGTATAACAACTGATAGAATACAATAGACAACAAGTTTTAGATCAACAACTGCAGCGGAATAAGCAATCCATTAGAAGAGTCAAGTAGATAATAAAATCTACTATCTTCTGTGATTTAAAAGGTTTTTCATCACTTTTATCGTTGTGACTCAGCTTAATAAATAATCCACATCATCCCTGTACTACGGCCAATGATATTCTTTAGTATCACAACCACAAATTATCCATGCACTACGGGCCAAGGATATTCGTGTATTCATCAATGGTCATGATCATGCCAACAACTGTCCATCAATGCACTACGGGCCAATGAGGACTTTTACCACATCATTTGTAACATTACGGTCATGATTATACCGAATGATCCCTGGTCATAATCATACCAAGTCCATCTATGCAATACAGGCCACAGATGACTTTCAACAGAATATAAACATGAGGATGATGACAATGATATAGGAATTCAATAAAATAAGTTCAAGAATAAAAGATTTATAATCTAACTTTTCCAGAAATCAATAATGTCCAAATCTTCAACATGATGCTTCGTTGTAGAGTAAAATTCAAGAATGCTCAGAAGAATATTTCCATGAAAAGATACTGGATGAAGCACAAATATCAAGAATATTCCACTAATTTCATGGAGTATAGAAGCCAAAACTTTAACCAACTGAGTATAATAAAGAATGGAATAATAAAAGAATTCACGTGCACGCGATAGATCGCATGACAAGTTATTCCAATGAATAATAAATAATAGAACTGTGTCATGCGTAAATGCGAACACGCATGTGATATTCCAACAAAATAATAAAGAATGGAATAACAGGAGAATTCACCATGCATGCGATAGACCGCACAGACAAGTTATTCCAACAGAATAATAAATAATGGAACCATGTCATGCGTAATCCGCATAGACAGGATATTCCAATAGAATAATAAAGAACGGAACCAGGTCATGCGTAATTCGCACAAATAGGATATTCCAATAGAATAATAAATAACAGAACCAGGTCATGCGTAATCCGCACAGACAGGATATTCCAACAGAATAATAAAGAAGGGAACCAGGTCATGCGTAATCTGCACAGACAGGATATTCCACTAGAATAATAAAGAATGGAATAACAGAAGAATTTCACCATGTATATAGTACTTCGCATAAACAGGTTATTCCAACAGAATAATAAGAAATGGAATAAAAATAGCTCTCTTCATGAATACAAAAAAAAAAATACCCCTTACCTTAGAAAGAAATTGGATACTGGAGTAGTGAGGTACCAGACTTCTCTTCTTCTTTCTCTCTATAATTTCTCTCTATAATAAATGCTCTATAGATTGAGTGAATTAGTGAAGAATAATGAAGAAATGAGCTTCTATTTATAGGAAAATATAGTTTCGATAATTGCACATTTTGGGGCTCAGAATATTATAGTATAATACCTTTCTCTTTTCCTTTATTTTTAATTTAGTCTTGCACATATTATCAAACTTGCACCACCTCCCCTAATATTAAATAATGTGAGTCAATAGTAAATCATGTAAATCAATAGTTCTAGACATGTGAAAATACGAATTACAGTATTGTACCTCCATCTATACCTCCATTTTTAACGTAGTCATGCAAGTAATATCAATCTTGCACCAACTACCCTAATAGTAACAAGAATGTTAATCAATAGTACACACATGTGAACAAATAGTTATAATTATGTGAATTAATAGCAATTAATTGCTCATTTATCCGATTAATTACCCGACTGGTCAGTATAACTTCCAGACATCCATTAATACCGAAATAAATATCGATTTCCACTAACACTAATAATTCCAACACAATGGAACTATCAATTTCATCTTTAATCAACACGAATTTATTCATCATTAATATTATAACTCACAATATTTAACAACCAGGTCGTTCCCAAGAAAGAGGGGGCTTTACGATAAGGATTTCTCCTTAGTGGCGCGTAATTAGGTGACAAAACCTCTCCTTAATAGAACTTCTAGACATTGTCAATATTGCAAATAATAATATGAATAACTTTGCCATCTCAATTATTGATTTAACAATTATTGTCAATACTATGACAATAATTGAATCAATAATATGAGAGATATGATGCAGCAATTACTGTAGCAATATTTGAGTATAACTGAGTGACTTCTTATGTAAGCATCAATAATCAATATAGTGCTACTATGCAACCACGCATATTATTGTACTTTTACTACCAGGTAGTTCAACAGTTTTAACGGTAAAACTTTCGCCATTATTTTTATAAAAAGATAAATCTGTCGTTTTCTAACTACGACAATACTTTCGTTGTGGGGTCCACCAATGATTATGTCGTCGTATAGATATTCCCCGATAAAAAGAATATTCCCCGACCAAACGAATATTTTATAACAACTTGCATACTTTGCAAAATTTATAAATACTACCCACAACTATAACATTATATCAAATCCACACCATAATATTTAAAAAAAAATATTTTGAGAAATTTAAATCTTTATTCATAAAATCTGAGGTCTAACAATCTCCCCTCCTTATGAAATTTTGCCCTTGAAATTTACGTACGTACCTGGTATGCCGAAGAGATGAGTATACATTGACTTCATTTCAGATTCTAACTCTTGAGGTATAACCTTTAAGTGTTGAATACGATCCTTCTTATCAGAGATTTTAACACGTATCTCCTCATACGTTAAATCTTCTACTATCTCGTCTAGTTCTAATTTAATAATGTGGTTCAGGTCGTCCACATATTTACGTAACATCGATACGTGAAAAACGTTATGAACACTCGACATACTTGGCGGTAAAACGAGTCTATAGGCCACAATTCCTACTCAATCGAGGATTTTGAATGGGCCAATAAAATCGAGGGTTAAGATTTCCTCTCTTCATCGACTCTTGCTTCTAGAATAACGCCCTCTTAAACCTTCTTCTTCGTATTTATCAGCTCTAGGTCTGTAGCTTGAGCGGCTTTTAACTTTATCAATTAAAGTCGATTCTACTCGTATATTCGTTATCTTCACGTGGGTCCCTAGAGTATTTAACTCTATCTTCATCATTTGTAAGTTATACGAAATGAGTCTTTGTGTTAACAACATTGCACTCGTAAACGTATACGATCTTCTACTCAACACATCAGCTACCACGTTCGCTCTTCCACGATGGTATTGAATGGTATAGTCGTAATCTTTAACAGCTCGAGCCAACGTCTTTGGCACATTATACATTCGTTTTGGGTGAAGAAAATATTTAAGAGTTTTAGAAATGGGTTTTGTACTGGGGTTAATATAAAATTCGATTTCACGCTCTAGGGGTAGGTTAAGAAGTCTTCAAGAATACGTCAGGAAATTTATTAACAATAGAAATATCATTCAAAACTGTGTCTCTCATCCAAGACTTGGATAGTACGTCACATTGATACCTATAAACTTGCCATCATCGTTCACGACATCGCCTAAAGAAAGTCTAGCTTCGGTGCATTCCATATAAGGAAGTCAACAACGAAAGGATCGGGGCTCTTTACTTATGGCTTGATATGACAATGATTGACTTTAGTGGTTTGGTTGCTTGAATTCGCATAACAGGTTGGTTAGGAATATGAAAGCTAACAACCTTACGAAAAGCATGATGAGTAGTTAACTAATCAATTCTTAAAATCACATCAAAGGCAAGTATTTTTAAAGAGATAAGATCGACAGGTAATGTGAAAGTGTTGATTTGAATCAAACAAGATTTATAAACAGTGGAGCTAACGAAGGTTTCTCTTAACAAAGTTTCAACCGATAAGTCAAAGTCTAATTTCTCCTGAGTTAAATTTAAACGTTGAGCCCAAGCAAGAAAGATAAAAGAATGGGTATAACCGGTATCTAATAATGTATAGACTTTTCAAGAATTTATAATTAACTAATCTGTGCTAACTTCGCTCGGGTTACTCGCTTTTTGAGGAGTCACAAAAAATGCTCTTCCTGAAACCACTGACTTTATTTTGTCCGTATCTGCCTTTGGTCCCACCGTCCCAGCTGTACTTATCTTCGGTGAACGACAAAATCGGGCTAGGTGACCTTCTCTTCCACAATTGTAACACGCTTTGGACGGCATCACACAGTTTGGACTGATGCGTCCCTCCCCTCCGCATTTGAAGCATATGATAGGTGGTCGTTCTCCTTCCTTAACAACGGGTGATAGTGCTGACGCCTTTCCAATATTGTTGAATATCCTCTTCTTGAAATGTCCATTCTTATTGTTTTGGCAATGATTACCACCGAAGTGGTTACCATTTCTGGCATGTTGATTCCCTCCACTCTTATTGTCACCGTTTTGATGACTGTTATCACTAGTATTATCATTTTGCCTGCTGCTCTCATTTAGTTGGGTTGACTCATTATCGCGCTCTAATAACTGAGCCCTATTAACAACATCTGAATACAAACACAATTTATGAGAGATCTCGAGTTTCAAACCTCTTAGAAACATTCGCGTCATTCACTCATCATTATCAACCAAATGGGACACAAACCGGGACAACTCGACAAACTTGGCTTCATACTGTGACACGGTTATGTTATTTTTCTCCAGCTTGATGAACTCTACCTCTTTCATGTGACGAATACTTGTCGTTGAACAATTCTTTGAACTTCTCCAAAGTCATCTTTAGTGCGGTAGGTTGAGTACGCTTTATAGATTCCCACCAGTAATCTGCCTTTGCTCGCAATATGAAGGTGGCAAAGGAACCTTTTGCTCCTCGGAGCATCCCAAGACATCAAATATCTTGCAGATCTGCTTTATCAACGTCTCTGCCTTAAGTTGTTTTGGCTCTCCAAAAAACTCGGTGGTCCCAGTTCCTTGAACTGCTTAGCGGTGACCGTCTGAGAGTTGCCAGTGTTTCCACCTGCATTTTGGACAGGAGCCGCCCTCGCCTAATGTTGCATGAATTGCATAAAGCCTCTGAACATTCCATCATTCATCATTTGGTTAGTGTTGTTGTTTGCATGAGGATTGTCGCCTTCTTGATGCACATTATCCTGATTATTGATATGTGGTGACTCAACGGTCTCATGTGCTCCATTGCTATTCTCAACATTCTCGAATGTATTTTCAAATACTACCACAAAACAAGGGTTAATTAACATATCACATATTATCCCTATACTTTGACCGACCAATTAAATACCAAATAAACTTAGGTAGGTCATACAAGCGAAAGAATTCTCCGTCTCTCCCCTCCTAGTTCTTATCTCACATCTCAGCCAGGGATCATATCCCTAAGATTTGATACCAACTGTGATGCCCCTAAAACAGGTATACATCACCCATGTTGAGTCTCCAGATACATGGTACATAAATTCAAATACAACTTAATTATACAACAGTCGTGTAAAATACGACAAAACATATTTTGTGGGTTTTAATACAAATATTATAACCTAGACAATATCCACACTCAATAGAGTCCTCATTACAATTATTATCACACTATTTAATAGAATAGTGAGGACTACTAATGCTATCATATGGACCGTCACTCCGTTCCCCGACTAGTCCCAGCTACATTCTCATTTTCTGAAGAGAGGAATGAAAGCAAAGGGTGAGCTCAACTAGCCCAGTAAGAAATATTATGACTAAGATAATGCAGAATAAATTATCCTTAGCCTTCAATAGTATAACAACTGATAGAATACAATAGACAACAAGTTTTAAATCAACAACTGCAGCGGAATAAGAAATTCATTAGAAGAGTCAAGTAGAGAATAAAATCTACTATCTTCTATGATTTTAAAAGGTTTTTTTATCACTTTTATCGCTGAGACTCAGCTTAATAAATAATCCACATCATCGAATCACCCCTACACTATGGCCAAGGATATTCTTTAGTATCACGACCACAAATTATCCATGCAGTACGGGGCAAGGATATTTGTGTATTCATTAATGGTCATGATCATGCCAACAACTATCCATCAATGCACTAAGGGCCAATGAGGACTTTTACCATATCATTTGTAACATTAAGGTAATTATTATACCGAATGATCCCGGGTCATAATCATACCAAGTCCATCTATGCACTCATGCACCACGGATGACTTTCACGTAATATAAACATGAGGATGATGACAATGATATAGGAATTCAATAAAACAAGTTCAAGAATAAAAGATTTATAATCTAACTTATCCAGAAATCAGTAATGTCCAAATTGTCAACATCATACTTCTTTGTAGAGTAAAATTCAAGAATGCTCAGAAGAATATTTCCATGAAAAGATACTGGATGAAGCGTAAATATCAAGGATTTTCCATTAATTTTATAGAGTATAGAAGCCAAAACTTTAACCAACTGAGTATAATAAAGAATGGAATAACAAAATAATTCACCAGGCATGCGATAGATCGCACAGACAGGTTATTCCAACAAAATAATAAATAATGGAACCAAGTCATACGTAAACGCACAGACAAGATATTCCAACAGAATAATGGAATAACAGAAGAATTCACCATGCATGCGATAGACCACACAGACAGGTTATTCCAACAGAATAATAAATAATGGAACCAGGTCATGCGTAATCCGTACAGATAGGATATTCCAACAAAATAATAAAGAACGAAACCAGGTCATGAGTAATCCGCACATACAAGATATTTTAACAGAATAATAAAGAAGGGAACCAGGTCATGCATAATCCGCATAGATAGGATATTCGAACAGAATAATAAAGAATATAATAACAGAAGAATTTCACCATGTATGCGGTACTTTGCATAGACAGGTTATTCCATCATAATAATAAAGAATGGAATAATGGAAGAATTTCACCATGTATGTAGTATCAGATGTAGATAAAAGTTATTCCAATGTAATAATAAGAAATGGAATAACAATAGCTCTCTTCATGAATACGAAAGAAATAATATCCCTTACCTTAGAAAGAAACTAGATACTGGAGTAGTGAGGTTGTAGACTTCTCTTCTTCTTTCTCTCTATAATAAATGATCTATAGCTTGAGTGAATTGGTGAAGAATAATGAAGAAATGACCTTCTATTTATAGGAAAATATAGTTTCGATAATTGCACATTTTGGATCTCAAAATATTACAGTATAATACCTTCCTCTTTTCTTTTATTTTTAATTTAGTCCTGCAAGTATTATCAAACTTGCACCACCTCCCCTAATATTAAATAATGTGAGCCAATAGTAAATTTTGCGACTCAATAGTTTTAGACATGTGAAAGTACGAATTACAATATAGTACCTCCATCTATACCATAATTTTTAACTTAGTAATGCAAGTATTATCAATCTTGCACCAACTCCCCTAATAGTAACAAGAATGTGAATCAATAGTACACACATGTGAACAAATAGTTATAATCATGTGAATTAATAGCAATTAATTTCTCATTTATCCGATTAATTACCCGACTGGTTAGTATAACTTCCAGACATCCATTAATACCGAAATAAATATCGATTTCCACTAACACTAATAATTCCAACACAATTGAACTATTAATTTCATCTTTAATCAACACTAAATTATTAATCATTAATATTATAACTCACAATATTTAACAACCAGGTCGTTCCCAGGAAAGAGGGGGCTTTCCGATAAGGATTTCTCCTTATTGGCGCGCAATTAGGTGACCAAACCTCTCCTTGACAGAACTTCTAGACATTGTCAATATTGCAAATAATAATATGAATAACTTTGCCATCTCAATTATTGATTTAATAATATAACATTTTATGCAGATGATATTGTGACAATAATTGAATCAATAATACGAGAGATATGATGCAACAATTACTATAGCAATAATTGAGTATAATCGGTGACTTCTTACGAAGCATCAATAATCAATACCGTGTGCTACAATGCAACCATGCCAGACATCGTATTCTTTTACTTTTACTCGGGTAGTTTAATGGTTTTAACAGTAAAACTTTCGCCATTATGTTTATAAAAGATAATTCAACGTTTTAACTACGATAATACTTCCGTGGGGTCCACCAATGATTATGCCGTCGTACGGATATTCCCCGACAAAAAGAAGATTATTCCCCAACCAAACGAATATTTTATAACAACTTGCATACTTTGCAAAATTTATAAATACTACCCACAACTATAACATTATATCAAATCCACACCATAATATTTAAAAAAAATATTTCGAGAAATTTGAATCTTTATTCATAAAATTTGGGATCTCACACCTATGGCTTATTCATACGACTGATATATATAAATGGGTGACAGTGATTTTGGGACATGGTTTAAATCCCAGCAATAGAGTTAGTTTGGTTCCTTTAATTCTCAAAATGTAATTTTTATGTGTACAATTGTTACTATAATTTGAAAATTAGGGATCTAATATATTTCCATTTCATATAATCTATGTACATTTGGGCTAGTCCAAGTAATATTTTAATTGGGCTAAATATAATTTAGGTGGGTACTTTCAACACATTATCAAATTTTAATATCACAATGATTAATTAATATTAATCATTTATTTTCTTACAATAATTAGTATGTACTACACTAATTAATATAATTATTTCATTTCATTTCTTCCATAAATTGTTCCAAAATAATTTTCTTTAGCCACCACATACAGTATTAACCTTATACATCAATCTCTAACCAATAATTACTTATAACTATACTGGTTCTCTTCTTTTATTAATCACTTATCTTCCAAATATTAACCCTTTTATATATTACAATACTATGTAGTATATTAAAAATATCAAATATTAATTAACATATTTTTTTCATCCTCTTATGCTAATTAATCCATTCATGGAAAACTTAATCATCATTTAATATTTTATTGTCCCTTTGGTTCCTTCGTAATTATTTCTTGAATTTTAAATTCCATAAACTTACTCGTAACTTCCCCTGATCTGGCAGCAAATTGCTGGCTTGGTCATGACTTGGAAATGTCGAGGTATGTGGTCATACCAAGTTCAGAGGCAGACAAGTTCTGCATTAGCAGAAATGAAATCTATGCTCCTAATCACTTTACATATACCTCATAAATGGTAACATCTAAAATCAACCTCTTCTTTGATTCCACATCATGGATTACTATTTTCTTTAATAATTTAATTATCAGACTTAAGCACTAACTAAAACTCATATTACATCATACTAGTTACTAGTATATATATTCAAGAAAATGGTGATTATCCATCAAAGATATTTAATGTCACCAACTCACTATGATTAAAATAATTCTATAAATTATTTAATGTTGATAGATAAATCTTATCCATCTTCTTATTAATTTGTCTCTACAATTTATAACAAATATATAATAATGATATATATTTATTAAGCACAACATCACTTATTACATAGCTCATATTACCCTATGTAACACGATACCATATACCTTGTAACACATTATATATTCTTGTTCGAACCCATCTCATGCTTTAAGAATTTTATCTACTAAATTCTTATTTTAATATTTTCTAAAAATTCGGGTTCTTACACATTCTCCTATAAATAGGATGCTCAGTTTAGAAAAGAAAATCACACCAGAATCTGGGAATTCTTCTTCTATAATATTGAGCGTATTTCTTTTAAGTTTAAGGAAGCTTTGAGTGTGAAAAATAGTAAAAGTTTTCTTCAAGAATATCTCCGTTATACCAGTCAAAATTGCTCTCTTTTTGAGATAAGGGGTATTATTTCTTTCATATTCGCTTAAGATATTATTTTTCGTATTCATAAGGAATTTTATTTTCTTTCAATATTCGTAAGGAATATTGTTTTCGTTCAATAGTCGTAGGGATATTATCTTCTTTTAATATTCGTAAGGAATATTGTTTTCGTCCAATATTCATAAGGGATATTATTTTTGTACAATATTCGTAAGAAATAATATTTTCTTCCATACTCTTTATATGTAAGTAAGATTATTTCGTTTCAGATTCCGAATTCTACACTCATTTTGTAAAAGTATTGTTTCTACACTCCTTGAAATTAGTAGAATATCCTTAAAATTTGCGCTTCATCTAGTATCGTTTCACAAGAATATTTTTCTGAACATTCTTGTTAAATTTTAAGTTTTTCATGCTGGAGTACTATTCATGGGTACTATTTATACATACAACACTATTTATATGTACAACACTATTCATATGTATGATACTATTCATACGTACAACACTATTCATAAGATACTATTCATGAAGTACTATTCACAGGATACTATTCACTCGAGAACTATTCACCAGGGGTACTATTCACGACAAAAAATTGATTCTTTTCTATCCAAATTATTTTTGATACATGAATATTATTCTTGAATTTTACTCCATAAAGCAGTTATCATGTTGACAATTGAGACATTTTTAAACTCTGAATAAATTTAAAGTCATTAATATTTATCCTTTATTTCGTTTGATTGATGCTTATATCATTGTCATCATCCTCATGCTTATATTGTGATAAAAGTCATTTTTGGCCTGTAGTGCGTAGATGGATTGTTGATTGGTATGATTATGACAAGGGATTATTCGGTATAACATGACCTCTAATGTTATAAATGATGTGGTAAAAGTCCTCATTGGCCTGTAGTGCATTGACGGACAGATGTTGGTATGATCATGACCATACGTTCTCTTCGACCAAGGGTGCAAAGATGAATTGTTGTTTGGCATGATCATGACCATTGGTGATAACACAATTATCCTTGGCCCGTAATGCATGGATAATTCGTGGACGTGATACTAATGAATATCCTTGGCCCGCAGTGCATGGATAATTCAGTGATTTGGATTATTTATTGAGTTGAGTCTCAGCGATAAAAATGATGATAAACTTTTTAAATCATAGAAGATAGTAGATATCATGCTTTACTTGACTCTTCTAATGGATTATTTCTGCAGTTAAACTTATTGTCTATTGTATTCTATCAGTTAAACACTGTTGAAGGCTAACAATAATTTATTCTACATTATCTTAGTCATAATATTCTTTACTGGGATAGTTGAGCTCACCCTTTTCTTTCATTGTTCTTTTCAGGAAATGAGAATATAGCTAGGACTAGTCAGGGAATGGAGCGACGGTCCGAGATGATTGCTATAGTAGTCCTCACTATTCTATTAAATATTATGATAATAATTATAATGGGGACTTATTTTGAGTTTGGATATTGTCTAGAAGATAATATCTGTATTAAAACTCATAACTTATGTTTTGTCGTATTCTGCACGACACTTAATAGTTGTATAAAATAAGTTTGTATTTGAATTCTGTACCATGTATTTGGCGACTCAGAATGGGTGATGTATACCTATTTTGGGGGCGTTAAAGGCACAATTAGAAGATTTTGCAGAGGAAGTTTAAAACGGGCCAAACTGTCTTATTGTACAACTCTTAACTGAGGTTATTTCCCGGGAAACTCAAATCAAGATGGTCGGGGCCATTCACCATCAAGATAGTATTCCCACATGGCTCCGTTGAACTCTATAGCAGGAATCCACTTGAAACGTTCAAAGTCAACGGGCAGCGTCTCAAGCACAATTGGGGAGGTGACATCGACAATCAAGCTACCACGATTTACTCTCGCCGATGTGCCATGACAAAGGGAGTAGTCAGACAGAAAGACTAAAAAACAAGCGCTCATTGCAAGGTAACCTAATTTTCTTGTCAATTACAGTATTTTAGTTTCATAGCGCATAATTCGTAGTTTCGTTAGTATTTTTAGTATTGCGTAGTTCAAATTTATAGCGTTCTTGCTCAATCTCCATGTACTTAACTTAAAATTTTGGTTTTATTAGATTTTAGGGATTGAGGATGAAGTTTTGCATGTATGCGGGTTAAAATAGCTGAAAATCAGAAGTCCTGTAGAAAAACCATGCCCGCCTCGGCGGGCCCCTTAGAAGCCTATCATGCTAGCCCCGGCTGGGGGGACCATCTGTATTTACCCGCCCCGACGGGCTTTCTAAGGTAAAACACCCCCGCCCCAGTGGGGGTACAAGATTCCAAAAATAAAAAAAAACCTTTTGCAATCGTGGCTTTTCCAATTTCTATTGCTCATATCCAAATCCAAGCACCCCAACAACAGATGAACTCCCTCCAAAACCCCCAATCTCCACCAAATCTGACCATTACTTCAATCCTATATAACCCTAACTCTAATTCCATACACCACATACACATCAATTTGTTTGAATTTTATACACCAAAACTAGGGTTTCTTCAATTTTCGGGTTTGCAAGCAAGGAATGAGGAGGAAATTCAAAAATTGGTCACCCTACACTGCAATCTTATTACATAAACATCAATTATTGTGGGTAAGCAAATTTTATCAATTTTTCATCATAGTTTGCCTTAGTTATTCAATTTTGGATAGTGCGTGATATTGTGCATACTAAGTGTTTGAGAAAATTCCAAGAGCAAGTTTGGGGGATTTGTTAATTTAATTAGTCTGGAATGACACCAAAAACGTCGGTTAAACGCCAATGGGAAGAAGGGTCCTCGCCACCAACTCGTAGTTTTGACAAACAAAAATTAGTCAGTGCTTATACGGCTGAAAAGTATGATTACCTCACACCTAAGGCGTTGACACCAGAGAGAAGACTGAGGCCAGATTCATTTGATGGACAAATGAGGCGACAAATCAATGAACAGGGTTGGGATACATTCACTGATAAGCCAGACCCTGCAGTTGTGACAGTGGTGAAAGAGTTTTATACTAACGTAGATGATAAAGCACCTTTTGTTGCTTTTGTGTGTGGCAAGCAAGTGCCTTTCAGTCCATAGGCGATCAATGAGTTTTACAACATGTGAGCCCCAACTGTTTGCCAGTATGTTCATCTTAGAGATAGTAACCCTAACTATTAATAAATTCTCATTAAATTATCAAAATCAGGAACCACATGGGCGAAAGGGAAGAAACGAGGAACCTTTTTTTATTAGCAGGGACCTCAGTTTGTATGGCAAGATCTGGTATGCTTTCCTTTGTCCAAAGGTGTTTCCATTAAAACATACCAGTTAAGTAATTAAAGAAAAGGTTCTGCTCTTATATGCCATCATTAAGGATTTTGATATTGACATTGGGTCCATCATCAATTTTTCGATTCGACGCTGTTTGTGCGGGCAATTCTATGCGGGTTTGCCACACCCCTCACTTATTTGCAGACTATGTAAACAGTCAGGAGTTCGTTAGTCTACAGATGAGCCCGTATAGTAGCCCCTCTAGTTACTTGACTAGCGTTTAATTGCAAGATATTCAGTTTGGGCTGGAAGGGAATCACATCACAGAGGGTTAGGATTTGTATTTCCCAATGCTCTTGATGAGGAGGACGCAGAAGATACCTCTAAGGATGATGAATTCAAGGCTGATGAGATGTCTGAGGGAGCTGAGGAGGCTGAAAGGGGTCATCGATCTACCCAGTATATGATTCGCATTTAGTTCCGTATAATGCAGAGACACATTGATGATGGAGACAGACAGGTGGATAGGAAGCTGAAGAGGATTGCAACAAGACAAAAAGCATGCCTTTGCCACACAGAATGCTTTCAAAGCATTATTGGCTGAGGCATTTGCCAGAATAAATCCAGCTGCTACAGATCTGTTCCAATTTTTGACTCCACAACCACTTCCATGATATCCGCCATCCGATTCTGACGTTGAAGATATGCCACCACTGCCTGCATAGCTACTTCAGGGAAGTCCTCTAATGCTTTAATGCTTTATTTTCACAATGAGGACATTATTTTTGATAAGTTTCAGGGAGTAGTGTAGTAGTATTAGTTTTGTTTTAGTCTGTTAAATATATTATATGTAGGTTATTTATGTTAGTTAGCTTTGCATTCATTAGTTAGTGCCAGCTCATGTTGCATTCATGTAGTTGCATCTTTAGTTTAGTATAATCATGCTTTTTGTGGTGTAGTAGTTTAGTGTTGTAAATAGTTTTCTATTTCTATTTTTACATTATATATATATATATATATATATATATATTAAAAAAAATTGATAATCTCAAAAATATTAGTTAGTTTACTATTTTTGAGTTGCATTTAGTTCATATTTGCATGATTCTAGCTTGTAGATGGTTAAAGTTTATTTGGGCCAATGATGAGAATGTAACTATATATACAAGATTACTATTGACTATCAAGGTTTAGATGTAATTTATTATCCTGATCTAAATCTTTGTCTGTTTAAAATTGGTATAATTAGGTTAGTACCATAATAATGACTTTGTTGACTGATTGAGTTTAAATTAACACATAATTTATTTCTTAAAGAGAATGCTAGTTTGAATGAAAAAAGTCATGAATAAGTGGTGATGGCTAAGATTAGACAAAAATCTATGTTTAGGGGAAGATTTGGAAATATATCTGAATGAAACGAAAAATAAAAAAAAGGAATGAAAAGAAAAGAGAAAAAAAAGTATGAATAAACACATTGACTAGTCTAGTTCTGTGGCCTTTGTTACTTGAGTAAGTACGCCCGATGGGATATCTATACACCTAGTGCCCTAAAGCCTTTTGGTTTGTGAGTCGTTGGTCAAAAGATCGTTAATGGGTAGCATTGAAAAGCCTAAGAGGACTAGAAATTGCACAACCATAAGTAAAAAAAAAGTGAAAAATGGGAAAAAGAGGGAAAAGCCCCCGTAAGTGGAAAATAAAGCAAAAATATCCCATTTAGACTTTTGAATTTGGTAACTATTTGGTTTTAGTTAGATCTTGCTTGTTTTTGGATATATGGACTTTAAGTTGTTTGACTCCTTCAAAGAGGCGTATTATGTGTCTTATTTAATTTTCTGTCAGTTAGCATGGTTATTGAGCACACACGTACTATATCAGTTATAACAGGGAAAAAATGGTGATTGATGTGGAGTTATTGATTTGTGTTGGTATGATGTACTGTCATGTCAATTGTAGTTTCTTTGAGGCAATGTGAGTAGACTTTGTTATGTCTGATAGCTAGATTCATAGGCATGTAGTTAGCTGCATTGCATTGCATGTTGTTGTGCTCGAGGACTAGCACTATTTAAGTTTGGGTGAATTTGATGAGTGGGTTTCATACCTATGAATTCGGTTCCTATTTGGATTTGAACAGTGTTTAATCTGTCTATTTTAGTATCATTTTCTAAGGTTTGTATGTGTTTTTTGCAAGGTTAGGATGTATTAGCTAAGGCGAGAATGGTGGCGATATGGCGAGCAAGTGCAACAATAATAGCAGAGTGTAGCATAGTACCCCACAGGGGCGGGCCATATAAAGAAGGAAACACATGTCTAAAGGGGTTGTACGTGGAAGAAACATAATACCCGTCAATTGCGGGGGTTCTCAAGCCAAAAATAGCCACGTAAGGGGTACATATGTAGACAAAAAGGGAGAGTTTTGATGCACTTCTACTACTGTTATTGTAAAGCCCCCAAATTCAGGTACTTGAAACCCGAACTCGGTGCTTCACGATACCATTTCTATGAGCGGAATATTACTAATAATAATAACAATAATATAAATATTAAACTTAATTTACATATCAGAGTCTATTCCCAAGTACTCAACCTTTAAACATTCATTACAATACATGATAGATACAATATATATCATTCTCATCTTAATAAAACCAAACTATTACATATTATATAGCATAACACTCATTCAACAACTTTCCCTTTTCCTTTGTTCTTGGCAGAGCCTTCTGGTTGTTCACACTTAGCTGAAAACATTTAAATTAAGCAAAGATGAGCATTTGAGTGCCTAGAAAGTAATAAAAATTATAAATATTAGCTGAAAGGATTAAATGTTTTCTTTGTATTACCCTTCTACAATGAATCAATAGTTGTGAAGTAATCTTGACCCATAATAATATATTAATTGTATATCAAAATTTTGAAACTACGTACTGACTATAACTGGGGATTAGTCGATAGACTATGAACATTGTTTTTTATTTTTTTGAAAAGGTTAGACAGAACTTCATCTGCAAACCGTCATAACTTACGAGCACGTGGGTGATCAGCCAATTATGCCCTGTATTGATCAATACTACATGCAAGAACGATGGTATCGTTCACTCTGTCCGCCTTAGGCGCATAAAAGTTTTTCCCCATGTTTGGGATGTTCATACTTAGTTGGGAATCCGAACCAAAACAATTTGATTGGATACAAAATAGTTTTATCATATTCAACTTTATTTCTAAATCTGTGTCTAGCTTGTCAAATAGCTTAGACGGCTTTTACTTAATGTGTACATCTTTGGTGATCGATAGGTATATATATATATATATATATATATATATATATATATATATATATATATATATATCAACATGTGATTAAATACAATGATTATCCAAGTGGGGACACTTGTATAACCATAATTAGAAATTAACGAACAGAATAAATATCTGAATAATAATATAATACCATGTTGATAATCAATGATCATATATAATATATATAAAAATAGGGTTAATAATCTGGTACAGTAATAATATAATTCTAAAACTTTCTTACTCATGTCCATTGCATAAAGAAAATGCAAAGGTAGGATACTTGCCTGGTCTGTTGCTTACAAAACGCAACTTAGTTTTTATCTTTTGTATAACAACCTATCAGTAATAAGATCATTTTATTGATTAGAATCATATTGTAATACATAATACTGCTAATTGTAGTCAGCACATTACCTAATCATATTGCCACACTTGTTTAACAGTCATTGGATCACAAACAAACACGTAACTAATCGAATTATCTAAGTCCAGATCAATTTTTAAAACATGTCGGTGTACCGACGACTTTATCAGGTAATTATCGAGACTAAGACTTTATTCTAAAATTCAATATCTGTAAGTATTTGTCATATCATTTTTAAATGACTTATAATAATTTTTAAATATTTATTATAATTTATCATGAATTTTTAAACACTGGAATCATTATTAAATGATTTAAATATTAAACAATTCTATTATCATTAACATATTAAAGTTATTTATAAAATATTAAAGTTATTTATAATAACTCAAAATATTTTAAAGTATTAATATTACTTTAAAACATTTAAAATAATTTTAAATAATTATCATTAATATTTAAATATTAATGTACTATTCTCAAAATATTAAAAGTCATTAAGTAAAACTTAGAATATTTTTAATTTATTTATAACCTTTTAAATGATTTTTAAATTAATAAAAACCATTTTTAAACTATTTATTTAATATAATTATTTAATAAATTTAATATCATTAATATTAAATTAATATCATTAATATTAAATTATTAATGAAATTATCCTATAAATATTAAAAGTTATATTTTATAACTTAAAATATCTTTAAATACTTTATTTTCATTTAAAATGATTTTATAATATTAAAATCATTTTTAAACAACATTATTTAATATAATTATTAAATAACTTTAATATCATTAATAATAATTAATTAATGAAATTTACCTTTAAATATTGAAAGTTATATTTTATAACTTAAAATATTTTTAAATACTTTATTATTATTTAAAATGATTTTAATATAATAAAATCATTTTAAATTTATTTATTTAATTCATTTATTAAATAAATTAATAATCATTAATATTAATTTATTAATGAAATTTCTCTAAAATAATAAAAGTTACATTTTATAACTCAAAATATTTTTAAACACTTTATTTTTATTTAAAATGATTTATATAATATTAAAATCATTTTTTCTCTAATTTATTTAAATAATCGATTAAATAAATTAAATATCATTAATATACAAATAATTATAAATATTAATGAAAAATATCCCAATTAATCAGAAATTATTTTGCATAATTTAAAATACTTTTTAAAACAAATATATATTTTTTTAGAATTTATTTCTATTTTTGATTAATTTTCAGAAAAATCAGAAATTAGAAAATAAATAAATCGTCGCTATAGCCCTTTAGCGACAGAAGCCGTCGCCTAAGGTGTTCTTGAAAAACCCAGATCTTCAAAGTCAATGATCGAGTTGACATGTTTGACTAACAATAACTTTTAATCTGTGATGTTTCGGGGTATGCTTTTGATCAGATCTTTTAGTACTAATGTAACACAACAAGATCCAACAATAATCGTGGTCATAACATGTAACAACTGAAAGATCTAAGCTCAAGAACAAGCTGTCAGAGTTGTTCTTCATTTCTGGGTTTGCCAAGAAATGAAGAACAGTTTGACTGTTCATATTTGGGCTTTCACAACTTGCAATCCTGTAAATGTTTATGTGATTTAAGACTTCCAAGCTGTATTCAGCATCAAGGAATAAATTCATTACATAAAACAAGTCGAACAACATCACAACAAGTAGATCCATGCCGGTCAAAGCATGTCAGAAACCATGTTCATAGGTTTTCGGGATTACCCAGAAAATCGTTTTCGTGCTCGACCATGCTACTTTGACCGGCCACTACATTAAATCTATATGTTATTTAGATGATCTAGAAGCTTTAAACTGTAGTCAATATACAAGATTACATCCTTATTACATCAACAAGAACAAAACAACTAACACCAGCAAGACCTAGCCACATGAACATATTGTTAGAGCATTATGGGCTGCCCAGAATTACATGGTAATGGTCGGTCAATGACCTTTGACCAAGAATATCTATCAATCTGTGCATGATCTGGTCCTTCTATGAGTTCCAGAACACTGATCTCATGACATATACAATATCAAACACTTAAAGCACAAAAACCCAACACAGACAGAGATCTACAAGGCCTGACATTTGGTTGTCAAACATCAAAACAAAATTTTCCAAATTTTGTAAAACACTAGATCTGAGCATATAGATGTTATGGATCTAACATCTATCAACCAAGATCATCATTATACACCATAAACAACATATTTTTATAATAAATCATAACATCTAACATGCAGATCTAGATCAGATTTCTAGGGTTAGTTTTTATACCTCACTTTGATCTATCTTGTATTTGGGCTTCTGATCTGTTAGTGGATTTTGTGGGGCTTGGTTTGGGAGTTGATATACTACTCTATTTCTTAAGTTAGAGTGAGAGAAGCTCAAGGATATGTGTTGTGCAAAAATAAGTTACCAAATGACAATTTCTCTCTTCGAATCTATATATATGATGATATACAATGGATTTGGCTGAGATCTAAAGCTGATATGCTAGAGATTTAATATCACAATGTCAACATATTAGGTCACCAACTCCAAGATTTGGTAGGATTTGCATGTAAGCTTAATAGAGAATTGCAAAAAGGGATTTTTGATCAATTGAATTACAAATTTAATGGCACATTGGTAAACTTGGCAAACCCTTAGGGTTTAACCCTAAGGTTTTCAAAAACTAAATTTTCTAGGCTTTCAATTTAGGGTTTAAAATAAAAATAAAATTAGTTTTTAAAAATAGAAAATTAGGGTTTATTAATTAGTTAGGTTTTCTAGTTACATTATACATGAATATTAGGGTTTAATTATTTACTAACTATAATTAACTTTGCTAATTTAGCAATTAGGGTTCATACATAGCAAATTAGGGTTACTAATTTGTCAATTAGGGTTTCCCAATAATTAGGGTTTCCTTAATTAGATTAATATTTATAATATATATCATTAATTACCTTAATACAATTACAAAAAAAAATCTTGAACTCTAATTTAAGTTTTAAATTAGGGTTTTCACAAATTAATGCTAGGGTTTTGACATTATTCTCCATAATTGATCAACCATTATCAGTTCACACATATACAGTACATCTTTATAGCACTGAAAAATCAAAATATAATTAATATTATATTATTATTCTCATTCTTTGATCAAAATCCAAAATTAGGGTTTGGATTCCATATCTGATTTATCTTTCATATATAGCATTATTAATTAAGTTAAAAATAATTAACTTGAATAATATGAACAAATTCATATACTAAAATATTTATCATAATAATTCTAATAATCATTTCATATATTATTTAAATAATATATAATCATATTTTCATGGAAAATAATTAATAAAAACATTTCTATTATAGTAATTAATTATTATTAGAATATAATTTATAATGATCAATAATTCTAAAATAAAATTATTTGTAATTATTCATGTACTAAATATATTTTATTTATCACATACATATATACCCACATTATCTTGGCACATATTCCCCATATTTATTTTAATAAAAAAAATAAAATTATACGCAAAATTTTTGATTTATTTTTATAGAAAATCTTGGGTTATTACATTCACCCTACCTTATAAAGATTTCATCCTCGAAATCATCGTTTTAAAACGTATACATACAAGGGTACATAGCATACACAGTCATTGCAAGTAGATCTCGATCATAATCGATCGAGCTGATCTTTAACTATTCACGTAAAACTTGTTTATCTGATTAAACTCAAATTCCTCCTTCAAAATTTTTTTATAAATTAATTTATTATATTTAAGAAAATTATATATACAAAAATAAAAGGTATACGAATAATACCTGGAGTTTTATTGCTAGCTGCCACGGTATCTTGGACCGTCATGTTGTATACCCTCGCGGTTGATTTCGTTGGCTTGTTGGATGATGTTGGTCTCGTGATCGCCAGAGTCCCGCTGCTCTTTCCAGTAGCCACACTCCCGCCCTCCATTTTCCTCTTCGGACAGTCTTTCACCTTATGCTCCATTGACCCGCATAAAAAACAACCAGTATTCATTCTTAGATTGGGGAAGTTGGGAGAGATATGTACCTCCTGCCCACACTTGTAGCATACAAACTTTCCTTTTAAACACTCATCAAAATGGTTTTTACCACAGTTTCCACACTGCACAGCTTGCTTTTTAACACCTTCCTGCTTGATCTGCGCATTCCCAACATTGCTCACCTTCCTCTTTCCATTTCCACTCCTGCTCCCACTATTAATTTCTACCTTCCCAGCTCCTTCGACCTTACCCTTGTTCCTTTTCTCCTTGTTGTAGAGGATCATGGCCTCACTCCCCTCCTCAGCAATAATAGCTTTCTCCATGAGTGCTGCAAATATAGGGATCTGCAACACCGCCACCTTGTTGTAGAGCCAGGGTTTTAATCCCAGCTCAAACCATCTTGCTTTCCTAGCCTCCGTATCAACTTGATGCGGAGCGAACCTAGCCATTTCATTAAATTTTATGGCGTATTCTGACACCGTCATATTGTCCTATTTTAATTCCAGAAACTTCACCTCCATCATAGCCTGCATACTAGTTAAAAAAATAATTTTCGAAAAAAAAAGTTTTGAACCTATCCCAAGTAACTATTCCTTCTCCTGCCCTCGCCTGATTTGCTTCCCACCAAAAGTTTGCCTCACCTTTCATCATATAGGTGGAAAAAGCGTTCTTTTGCCCCTCATCTACCCTAGCTATCATAAACGCCTTTTTAATTTCTTTAGCCCAAGTTTGGGTTTCAACAGGGTCAGTTGTCCATTTGAATTCGGGTTGTCCTACAGCCTTGAAATCTTTAAAGTTTGCCAAGCGATTATCTGGCTGGTTCCCTGCGGCTGGCCTTCCTTGTTGCATAGCATGTGCTACCATATTTGCAAAGTGTCGCATTGGGTTTGCTTGTTGTTGTCCCTCAGCGTTGTTGACAAATTCTTCTGCCCTTTGATTTCGAGTTTGTCGTCTTGGCGGCATTATCTGATTAAATAAACCATAATTTATTCTTTATTAACTTAAATTCTAAACCTTATCGTAACTTATTTCATTACTCAAACATAGATTCATATTCATTTAGCGAATACTTTACATATCACATCACATACTGCTTTAAACATCAGCTATCCCTTTGTGACTACAAAAGTCTGGATTTGCTACTATAACTTATACAAAAGTTTTAGAATATCACATTACACATGCATACTATTCATATATATTACATTAAACAGACCTACACAATAGAACCTACACTACCTATTCACTACGCCTTTTTCTTGGACAACCTTTCGCCTGATGACCTTCTAATCCACAAATAAAGCATGCACCGGGTTTATAATCGGGACAATAAAGAGTGATGTCCCTCATAACCGCAAATGTAATATATCCTTTTCCATTTCTTCTTATCGAATTTTCCTAAGTCATGGTCTTCTATCTTTCTTTTCCCCTTATTGCTCGAAGCTGCACATGATGTGTTGCTTGTGGCTCCCACCTGATCAATTTAGATTTTAAGCTTATCTTGTTCTTCCATTATTTTAATTAACGCCTGATGCAATTGACTATTTAGCAATTTTTCTATTTCCCACAGCCTTTCTAGAGAAGAAACCTTGTTCCTCAGATTCTGTACTTCTGTTGATGCTTGATCAGCTTCAACTTTAGTATCCAAATCACTATCTGTCAGTTCCACCATTTCCAGATCTGGTATTACATTTTCCACGATAACTACTTCCTCGGAGTTGGTTTCATTGTGAACCTCTATTTCAGCTATTAGGTTCGATATTAGCTCGGGTGTATGGATTTGATCCTTCTTCATGCTATAAACATATAACAAACCTTTTTTACCGGACATCTACACATATAAATTATCATGATTAGCATATAGTATATTTACACATCAAATAATAGTTTTATATAAGTTATCTTTTATTTTGTTTGACGATGAATTTATCCAATTCATCTCCTTTTAAACTCTATATGAGTTATTTGTATTTTTAACGTTTCACTCTATTCTAAGGTTATAGCCTAAGGTCTATCCCACCTACGGTTTCTAACCCTAAAGCTCTGATACCAACTGTAAAGCCCCCAAATTCAGGTACTTAAACCCCGAACTCGGTGTTTCACGATACCATTTCTATGAGTGGAATAATACTAATAATAATAACAATAATATAAATATTAAACTTAATTTACATATCAGAGTCTATTCCCAAGTACACAACCTTTAAACATTCATTACAATACATGATAGATAATATATATATATATATATATATATATATATCATTCTCATCTTAATAAAACCAAACTATTACATAATATATAGCATAACACTCATTCAGCAACTTTCCTTTTTCCTTTGTTCTTGGTAGAGCCTTCAGGTTGTTCACCCATAGCTGAAAACATTTAAATTAAGCAAGGATAAACATTTGAGTGCCCAGCAAGTAATAACAATTATAAATATTAGCTGAAAGGATTAATTATTTTCTTTGTACTACCCTTCTACAAGGAATCAATAGTTGTGAAGTAATCTTGACCCATAATAATCCGAGATTTCTAAATAAAATAAATAAGAAAATTTATGATAATTTTTTTTTTTTTTTATTTAATGATTGAAGAATAAGTGTCTAGTAATGTGAACGATAAATAAATAATATATTTATTTTTTGAAAAATTAGAAATAATTTTGGAATTATTAATTACTACAAATATATTTTACAAATTATTTTTATGGTAATTAATTTCAGTAAATGTTTTTATTAATTATTTTCCATGAAAACATGATTGGAAATAATATATGAAGTGATAATTAGAATTTATATAATATATATTTTATTATATGAATTGTTCGTAATATTTAAATCAAGTATTTTAACTGATATGCGTAAAGAGAAGTCGATATGAGATCCAAACCCCGAATTGGGATTGTGATCAAGAGATGAGAATAATAATATTATATTATTGTTATAATGATTTTACAAAGACAATAATTATGTATCGTATAATGTGATGATGATAATATCGAAAGAACGACTACCAATTAGGTCATAAAGATATTACCGCCGCCGTGAAACCCTAATTATTAAACTTAGTTATGAGAAATGACCGAGTAGTGATCGTGGTATATGAAGTTTATCATGTATATGAAGGTTACTGTGTATAAGATGCTCAGAATTAGAAGAAAACCCTAATTATCGTTGTTTGTCGATAATCAGACAAACCCTAATTATTACAACCCTAATTCCATTGAAGTTAGAGATCGTAATGACCGTGTTAGAACATACATGTATAATTAGAGAACCCTAATGGTCAATTAGAAACCCTAATTGATGGCGCTAAGAAACCCTAATTTTAAAACCCTAATTTTTCAATGTAAAACCCTAATTTAAAATTATCGGGTTTAATTATTTATGTTAATGTATAAATGTTTTAATTTACCAAAGGATGAAAAGTAATTGGTAAATGATAAGAATTACCATCTAGTGATTAAATATTACATTTAATTGCTATGTACAAGAATGCCCATGAAATTATATGGGAAATTACCAAAATACCCTTTTTGTCCATTTTAGTGTATTATTAGTAGCATTGTTGCTAGAATCTTTGCAAAAGCTAGCCAACCACCACCTTCTAGAATTCCCTCATGCTACTATACCATTACACCTCAATTATACAACCAAATTGAGCATCCAAGGCATTTGAATTATTCTATAAATAGATCGAGAGAGTTAGCATTTTTTCAGTACACTAAAATTCATCCAACTCTCATCCTTAAGCTTCTCTAAAACCTATTTAATTATTGTAGCATATCGCCCCTAAACAAAGCCCAACCATCACAAACAACAAATCAAGCATCAAGAAGCCGTAAATCAAAAAATCAAGCTTCAAAAGGTAGAAATCCTAAATTTAGAAATCCTTCGATTCGATGTTAATTGATGCAATTGATTGTTTAAAGTAGTGTAATAGAGAGTCTATTAATGTTCGGGTTGTAAAATCATGAACCCATAACATCAAAGTGCATTTAATTTGAAGATTTAAGCAAGTTGGAAAAACCGAAATTCGTGATTTTGGGCAAATGTCAAGACTTATATCTCTTTGATTATTTACTGAGTTTTGTTGTTTAAAAGTTGTTATAGTGTAGCCTAATATGTGGTCTTTAAACTCCAAAAGGAATCAGGTCTATATCTATTGTAGATCGGGATTTATAAGCTGTCAAAGTGGGTTGACCTAAGATCGACCTACTGCTTTTTCAAACCCGTAAAATATTCTAAGTGTCCGTAAATTTTTTTTTGGAAAATGTCGCCTTATATCTTGGCCATCTTTAATGTGTTTTGTGTTCTAAAGGTTGATATGTGTAGCTTGTTATGTGGTATTTAACCTCCAAAAAGAATCAGTCCATATATATTACGGATTAAGAGTTATTTAAGGTCAAAGTGGGTCGATTTAAGATTGACCGTAAAAATTTCGGGCAAAGCCTGTAATTTTCTAAGTGTTAATTTTTCCGACAAGGTTTGACCATACTTTAGATGCTTGATTTATTGTTGTTATGATGATGTTAAGTGTTAGAGTTGTAGTCCTACATGTTGTCTCACATAATCGGAATTGATAGATCACATAAACGCTACACGCATCATCAAGTTATAGAGGTCCAAAGTAGACTCGAATCGTTTCTTCGTGAAGAATGCCTTTGGTAGCTACTTTGATGGCTGATTTATCCCAGATCCGATGTTTGTTTAGAGGTTATGATTGTTGATCTTGTAGTCTTGTATTTCCTCTACAAGACCCAATTTATAGATTGTCCAAATTGCTAAGAAGATGAGAGAGTTATTCACTTGGCCAAAGAAAGCCACCTTGCCTCGCTTTTATGAAGATCTGGGTAGGCTCAAGAACACCTATATATATTACACTTCTCGTCACTATAGGGCCTTTTAGCTTACGCTTTTAATTATTTTAATTTTCGATTTTCCCGAAATTAATTTAAAAATTAGAAAAATTAGTTTTAATTATTAAAATACCAAATAAATTATGAAAAATTATTTTAAAGTCCTAAAAATAGTTTTTAATTATTTTGAGTATATTTCATAAATATTTAATATTTTTTGAATATAAAGGTATTTATTTATTTAATTATAATATTAAATAAATGATTTAAAATAGTTTTAATTCATGAAAAATCATGAAAAATTATATTATGGTATAAGAAAATATTTTAAGTTATTTTCCATGACTTTTAATATTTTGTGATGAATTTCATTAATTAATTATATATTAATGATATTAAAGTTATTTAATGATTATATTAAATAATTTAGTTTAAAAATGATTTTAATATTATAAAAATCATTTTAAATGAAATTAAGGTATTTAAAAATATTTTAAGTTATAAAATATAACTTTTAATATTTAAAGGATAATTTCATTAATAATTTAATATTAATGATATTAAGATAATATTAATGATATTTAGTTTATTTAATAATTATTATTAAATAAATAGTTTAAAATGGTTTTATTTATTTAAAAATCATTTAAAGAGGATATTAAGGATTTAAAAATATTTTAAGTTATAATTAATGACTTTTAATATTTGATGAATAGTACATTAATATTTATATATTAATGGTGATTATTTAAAATGATTTTAATTGTTTTAAAAATCATTTAAGGGTAATATAAATGTTTTAAAAATAGTTTGAGTTATTATAAATAACTTTTATATTTTGGCAATGGTTTCATTAATAGTTTAATATAAATTAATTATTAATGATAATGGAATTGTTTAATGTTTAAATCATTTAATTATGATTCCGATGTTCGAAAGTTATAAATTTACCAAACTAGTCGATTTGAGAACCGATTATGAAGTTATGATTTTTTGAAGAACACCTATAGTAATGCTTATATCACTATAAGCCCTAGAGATGACAGATTTGAATTATTTTAAATTTTTCAATTTCGAAAATTCAAAATGATTAAAAATAAAATGTTTGATATTTACAGATGTTGAGGTATAGGATAAGAGTCTTAGACTCAAGATTTACCCGATAAAGTCAGCTTAAGACGACCGACAAATGTCGTAATCTTATATAATAGAAAAAGAAAAGACTTCAGAAGAGCATGGATGAGATATTTGAAAAATGTATAAAAATATTTCAAGTATAGAATATGAACTAAAAGTATGATCACCGCGATTATGTGATGACGTGATTAGACTATGCGGTCAATCGTAATAGATAAAGATTTATGTGTTATGATATATTGTTCTAATCGAACTAATGATCCGATTATCGATAGTTGTGATAAAGAGATAAAACCTAAGTCGAGATTTGTAATCAAAGAAATCAAAAAGTATCTTACCTTTGCATTTTCTTTATGCAATGGACATGAGTAAGAAGTTTCGTAATTATTCTATTCCCGCATGCATTATGTACGCTTTGATTATCAACATGTTAGCTCGTATATATATATTCGTTAAGTTGATTTCTAAATGGTTATACAAGTGTCCCCACTGGATAATCATGGCATTTATTCACATGTTGATATACTTTTGTCAATTACCCGTGATACATATATGTTGAATTACATATTATTGTCGAGCAAGATTAAAACCTTCTGTTGGGAACTGTGCATGTATGAACATCCCGATAATGGGAAAATTTTTTGCGCTTTTTACGGACAAAGGGTGAGCGATGAATTTCGCTCAAGTTATGTAGTATTGATCAATACAGGTACAAACGGGTCGATCACCTCCGTGTCTGTAAGAAGTTATGAATTATTATGGATGAATTTCGCTAAACCTTTTCAAAATGAAAACCATGTTCATAAGATGTTTTTAAACCCTATTCATGGGTGGAGCCTAATTTCAAGAATTTAAAAGAGAGTTGTTATGTGAATTTTATCAAGACAGATTACTTCACAACTTTTGATTCGCTGGTAAGTGTTATGTAAAGAGAATACTTATATTCTTTCAAATTTTATATATATAATTGCTATTATCATTGGCACTCAAATGCTCATCCTTGCTTAAACTAAATGTTTTCAAGACAGACGATCGATTCAAGGCTCGTGCACCTAACAAGGGAAAAGAAAAGCTATTCGAATGAGATTTAGTATGAGTTAATGGTTATAGTTAAGAAGACAATGGAATCTATTGTCGTATTGTAAGGAATGTATTCAAGGTCACGACTGGAAAGTAAACTTTGATGTATGTAAATTAAGTTCAAATGTATTATTATTTAGTATTATTCAAATTTTAAAGAAATGGTATCGTGGAGAACCGAAGTTCTAAGTTTCAAGTATCCGGATTTGGGGTCGCCACAAAGTTGGTATCAAAGTCAGAGGTTATAAACGTTAGAATGCTAAACCTAGGTTATAACCTTAGTAGAATGGATAACTAAAGTTAAGATAGATATTAAATAGAATGGATAACGGAAGTTAAGAATTCAATAGACGAAGAACTCGTGAAGAATTATAACCTTAGTAGAATGGAGGACTAAAGTTAAGATAGATATTCAAAGGAACCAGAGACTAAGTACTCGTGAGAAGTTATAGGATATGATGAGTTGAAGAGATTCATCGAAGTTTTAGTGGTACTAAATAAAATATTACTTCATTTTAATGATGAATATATTTTATTTCAAAGAATGATGTTGTCTCGCTTATTGTGGTCATAGGATGGATGATTTAAAGTCAAAATAGTAATTCCTCGACCCAAGAGACGATGGACTCTAGCGAGGAGTACATGACAAAGGAGATGATAAGAGATTTGATAGTTAGGAACGACGACTTAAAGGTTAGAGTCGAGCAAAAGTGAGGCACGTAATCGCATTTCCATTTTGGAACAAGAAGATAAGGACGCCGCCACCGAACACGTATGGAGTTAGCAGAGTTACGAGGAGGTTGGGAGCAGAGAGAGATGAGATAGACAATTGAAGGTTGAGATAGAAGCCAAAGACACCTGTGATATATACCTTGAGCAGCTTTAGACATCGCCTTTATGCGATTCGATGCGTAGTGGATGGAGCGCTTTCTGCAGCAGAAAGATAGGCGTTGATGTGTTTATAGAGATGGATTGAATAAATTCATCGTCAAACAAAATAAGAGACAACGATATAAAACTCTTGATTGTCAGGTATATATACTATATGCTAATCGTGGTAACTTATGTATGTAGATGTCCGTGAAAAGATATGTGGAATAAGAAGGATCGATCCATACCCCCAAGCTAATATCGAGGCCAACAAATTAAATAGAAGCTTACCAAGAACCCAAATCGGACGAGGTGGCTATAGTGTGGAAAACGTAGATCGATCCGTAAATGGTGGATTTGACAGATAGTGATTCAGACACTAAAGTCAAGCCGCCAAGCATCAACGAAAGTGCAGGATCCGGAGAACAAGGTTTCTTCACTAGAAAGGTTGTGGGAGATAGAAAAGTTGCTTAATATTCAAATCGCAAAAAGCATTAAAAGAAACAATGGAAGAGCAAGATAAGCTTAAAATCCAAATCGATCAGATGGGAGCCTCAAGCAACACATCGTGTGCAGCCCGAGAGGTAAAGGAAAAGAAAGATAGAAGATCCCGACTTAGGAAAACCCGATAAGAAGAAGAAAGGGAAGAAGATATGTTATATTTTATACGACGTGAGGGACATACCTCTCCTCGCTGTCCCCAACTATAAGAAAGGTGGATGTTTTAATTGTGGAATGGAAGGACATCGAGTTTAATGAATGTCCCGAGAAGAAAGGCTTGGTAGATAAGTAGTATGGGTTATGTTATGTAATATGTGTGATAAGTAATGAACTATTTTCAACTTTTATGTTGGTCAAGATTTTAAATCCTCAACTTTCAGAGTCACAAAGGGATAAATGATGTTTAAAGCAATATGTGCTATGGTATGTTAAGTTCTATTAATGTGAGGTGCTATGGTTGGAAGTACCATGAGTGTCACAAGTTGGATTAATGAAGTAAGTTGTTATAAAGGTAGTAAGATATTTATCCAATATTGGTTAATATAGTAAACCAAGTTTCAAAATTTAATATTTTGAATACATGATTATTTGAGTAGAAAATTTTGTGTTATATGTCTAACGATAATGATGAGGCTTAGAATGTAAGGAAATGAAGAATAATTTATGATTATGTCACCGAGACGAAAACGAAAAAACCAAACGCTGAAGATCAACCAGATAATCGAACGTCGAACGCTAAAGACTTTAAGGCAATCTTATTGCTAGGTATAGAGGATTAAGTGACTCAAGAGAAGGTTATGATGAAAGTTAGATAACTGAAAGGGTAAAAAGATAACTTTTATCACCTATACGATAAAAGGGAAATGAGATAAAGAGAAAGTTTGTAGGGGCGTAAGAGACATATCTCTTCCAATTGTCCCAATTCAAGAATGTATAAATAATGTTTTATTTATGAATCAATGGAGTATAAGGTGAAAGATTATTGAAAGAAGGAGAAGTGAGATAAGGAATGTGAATATTTAGAAATGACAAAGAAGATATAGGCGTATAAACTAAATAAACCGTAAGTGTCTTCATTATGGTCGCTCAAGATATCGTAGTAATGAGGATATTTGTGGTAAACCGGAAATGGAACTCTGTGTTCTATTTGAATAACTTAAATATTTTATATGATTTTCCAGATAATATATAGCTATATAGATAGTAAATTATTTCATAAAGAAATTTTGAAGGAGGAATTTTGGTTCTCTTAATCAAAATTTCGCTTATCGAAAGACATGCTAGCATGGAGAATAGAAGAAGATCGGGCTCGATCAAGTATTGATCGAGGTCTATGTGCAATGATTATATATGTTATGTACTCTTTCGTGTATGAGTTTTAAAAAGTGATTCCGGGGACTAATCCTTATAAGGGAGGTGAATGTAATAACCCGAGATTTCTAAATAAAATAAATAAGAAAAATTTATGATATTTTTTTTTTTTTTTTTTATTTAATGATTTAGAATAAGTGTCTAGTAATGTGAACGATAAATGCTAATATATTTATTACTTGAAAAATTAGAAATAATTTTGGAATTATTAATTACTACAAATTATATTTTTATGGTAATTAATTTCGAAGGTAAATGTTTTTATTAATTATTTTCCATGAAAACATGATTGGAAATAATATATGAAGTGATAATTAGAATTTATATAATATATATTTTATTATATGAATTGTTCGTAATATTTAAATCAAGTATTTTAACTCGATATGTAAAGAGAAGTCGATATGAGATCCAAACCCCGAATTGGGATTGTGATCAAGAGATGAGAATAATAATATTATATTATTGTTATAATGATTTTACAAAGACAATAATTATGTAATCGTATATATAAAGTGATGATAATATCGAAGAACGATACCAATTAGGTCATAAAGATATTACCCCGTCCGTGAAACCCTAATTATTAAACTTAGTTATGAGAAATGACCGAGTAGTGACGTGTATATGAAGTTTATCGTATATGAAGGTTATCGTATAAGATGCTCAGAATTAGAAGAAAACCCTAATTATCATCGTTGTTTGTCGATAATCAGACAAACCCTAATTATTACAACCCTAATTCCATTGAAGTTAGAGATCGTAATGACCGTAGAAGAACATACACGTATAATTAGAGAACCCTAATGGTCAATTAGAAACCCTAATTGATGGCGTTAAGAAACCCTAATTAGAAAATCCTAATTTTCTATGTAAAACCCTAATTTAAAATTATCGGGTTTAATTATTTATGTTAATGTATAAATGTTTTAATTTACCAAAGGATGAAAAGTAATTGGTAAATGATAAGAATTACCATCTAGTGATTAAATATTACATTTAATTGCTATGTACAAGAATGCCCATGAAATTATATGGGAAATTACCAAAATACCCTTTTTGTCCATTTTAGTGTATTATTAGTAGCATTGTTGCTAGAATCTTTGCAAAAGCTAGCCAACCACCACCTTCTAGAATTCCCTCATGCTACTATACCATTACACCTCAATTATACAACCAAATTGAGCATCCAAGGCATTTGAATTATTCTATAAATAGATCGAGAGAGTTAAGATTTTTTGTACACTAAAATTCATCCAACTCTCATCCTGCTCTCTCTAAAACCTAGCCAACGAAATTATGTAGCATATCGTCCCTAAACAAAGCCCAACCATCACAAACAACAAATCAAGTAAGCATCAAGAAGCCGTAAATCAAAAAATCAAGCTTCAAAAAGGTAGGAAATCCTAAATTTAGAAATCCTTCGATTCGATGTTAATTGATGCAATTGATTGTTTAAAGTAGTGTAATAGAGAGTCTATTAATGTTCGGGTTGTAAAATCATGAACCCATAACATCAAAGTGCACTAATTTGAAGATTTGAGCAAGTTGGAAAAACCGAATTTCGTTATTTTTCACCAAATGTCGAGGCTATATCTCTTTCGTCGATTATCGAGTTTTGTTGTTTAAAAGTTGTTAGGTGTAGCTTGATATGTGGTCTTTAAACTCCAAAAGGAATCAGGTCTATATCTATTGTAGATCGGGATTTATAAGCGGTCAAAGTGGGTTGACCTAAGATCGACCTACTGCTTTTTCAAACCCGTAAAATATTCTAAGTGTCCGTAAAATTTTTTTTGGAAAATGTCGCCTTATATCTCTGGCCATCTTTAATGTGTTTTGTGTTCTAAAGGTTGATATGTGTAGCTTGTTATGTGGTATTTAACCTCCAAAAAGAATCAGTCCATATATATTACGGATTAAGAGTTATTTAAGGTCAAAGTGGGTCGACTTAAGATTGACCGTAAAAATTCGGGCGCCTGTAATTTTCTAAGTGTTAATTTTTTCCGACAAGGTTTGACCATACTTTAGATGCTTGATTTCTTGTTGTTATGATGATGTTAAGTGTTAGAGTTGTAGTCCTACATGTTGTCTACACAATCGGAATTGATAGATCACATAAACGCTACACGCATCATCAAGTTATAGAGGTCCAAAGTAGGCACTCGAATCCGTTTCTTCGTGAAGAAATTTTTTGGTAGCTACTTTGATGGCTGATTTATCCCAGATCTGATGTTTGTTTAGAGGTTATGATTGTTGGATCTTGTAGTCTTGTATTTCCTCTACAAGACCCAATTTATAGATTGTCCAAATTGCTAAGATGAGAGAGTTATTCACTGGCCAAAGTAGAGCCACCCTTGCTCGCTTTTATGAAGATCTCTGGGTAGGCTCAAGAACACCTATAGCGGACACTTGCTCACTATAGGGCCTTTAGCTTATAGCTTTTAATTATTTTAATTTCGATTTTCCTAAATTAATTTAAAAATTAGAAAAATTAGTTTTTAATTATTAAAAATACCAAATAAATTATGAAAAATTATTTTAAAGTCCTAAAAATAGTTTTTAATTATTTTGAGTATATTTCATAAATATTTAATATTTTTGAATATAAAGGTATTTATTTATTTAATTATAATATTAAATAAATGATTTAAAAATAGTTTTAATTCATGAAAAATCATGAAAAATTATATTATGGTATAAGAAAATATTTTAAGTTATTTTCCATGACTTTTAATATTTTGTGATGAATTTCATTAATTAATTATATATTAATGATATTAAAGTTATTTAATGATTATATTAAATAATTTAGTTTAAAAATGATTTTAATATTATAAAAATCATTTTAAATGAAATTAAGGTATTTAAAAATATTTTAAGTTATAAAATATAACTTTTAATATTTAAAGGATAATTTCATTAATAATTTAATATTAATGATATTAAGATAATATTAATGATATTTAGTTTATTTAATAATTATTATTAAATAAATAGTTTAAAATGGTTTTATTTATTTAAAAATCATTTAAAGAGGATATTAAGGATTTAAAAATATTTTAAGTTATAATTAATGACTTTTAATATTTGATGAATAGTACATTAATATTTATATATTAATGGTGATTATTTAAAATGATTTTAATTGTTTTAAAAATCATTTAAGGGTAATATAAATGTTTTAAAAATAGTTTGAGTTATTATAAATAACTTTTATATTTTGGCAATGGTTTCATTAATAGTTTAATATAAATTAATTATTAATGATAATGGAATTGTTTAATGTTTAAATCATTTAATTATGATTCCGATGTTCGAAAGTTATATCCTACCAAACTAAAGTCGATTTTGAGAACCCATTATGAAGTTATGATTTTTTGAAGAACACCTATAGTAATAAAGCTTATATCACTATAAGCCTCGAGAGTGATGATTTGAATTATTTTAAATTTTTCAATTTCTCGGAAAATTCAAAATGATTAAAAATAAAATGTTTGATATTTACAGATGTCGAGGTATAGGATAAGAGTCTTAGACTCAAGATTTACCCGATAAAGTCGTTTGCAGACGCCGACAAATGTCGTAATCTCTATAATAGAAAGAAAAAGCTTCAGAAGAGCATGGATGAGATATTTGAAAAATGTATAAAATATTTCAAGTATAGAATATGAACTAAAAGTATGATCACCGCGATTATGTGATGACGTGATTAGACTACGTGTGTCAATCGTAATAGATAAAGATTTACGTGTTATGATATATTGTTCTAATCGAACTAATGATCCGATTATCGATAGTTGTGATAAAGAGATAAAACCTAAGTCGAGATTTGTAATCAAAGAATCGTGTAAGTATCTTACCTTTGCATTTTCTTTATGCAATGGACATGAGTAAGAAGTTTCGTAATTATTCTATTCCGTGCATGATTATGTACGCTTTGATTATCAACATGTTAGCTCGATATATATTATTCGTTAAGTTGATTTCTAAATGGTTATACAAGTGTCCCCACTGGATAATCATGGCATTTATTCACATGTTGATATATACTTTGTCAATTACCCGTATATATATATGTTGAATTACATATTATTGTCGAGCAAGATTAAAACCTTCGGTTTGGAACTGTGCATGTATGAACATCCCGATAATGGGAAAATTTTTATGCGCGCTTTACGGACAAAGGGTGTGAGCGATGAATTTCGCTCAAGTTATGTAGTATTGATCATCACAGGTAGGTACAATCGGGTCGATCACCCTCCGCGTTCAGTAAGTTATGACATTTTATCATGGATGAATTTTCGCTAAACCTTTTCAAAATGAAAACCATGTTCATAGTATGTTTCTTAAACCCTATTCATGGGTGGAGCCTAATTTCAAGAAATTGAAAGAGAGTTGTTATGTGAATCTTTTATCAAGACAGATTATTTCACAACTTTTGATTCATTGTAGAAGTGTTATGTAAAGAGAATACTTATATTCTTTCAAATTTTATATATATAATTGTTATTACTTGTCGGGCACTCAAATGCTCATCCTTGCTTAAACTAAATGTTTTCAACATGCGACGATCGACCAAGGCTCGTGCACCTAACAAGGGAAAAGAAAAGCTATTCAATGAGATTTTAGTATGAGTTAATGGTTATAGTTAGTAAGACAATGGAATCTATTGTCGTATTGTAAGGAATGTATTTGAAGGTCACGACTGGGAAGTAAACTTTGATGTATGTAAATTAAGTTCGAATGTATTATTATTTAGTATTATTCAAATTTTAAAGAAATGGTATCGTGGAGAACCGAAGTTCGGTTTCAAAGTACCGGATTTGGGGATTAATGAAACCATTGCTAAAATATTAAAGTTATTTATAATAACTCAAAATATTTTTAAAGTATTAATATTGCCTTTAAATGATTTTTTAAAACATTTAAAATCATTTTAAATAATTACCATTAATATTTAAATATTAATGTACTATTCCTCAAAATATTAAAATTCATTAAGTATAACTTAGAATATTTTTAATTTATTTATATCCTTTTTAAATGATTTTTAAATTATTAAAACCATTTTAAACTATTTATTTAATATAATTATTAAATTAATTTAATATCATTAATATTAAATTAATATCATTAATATTAAATTATTAATGAAATTATCCTTTAAATACTAAAAGTTATATTTTATAACTTAAAATATATTTAAACACTTTATTTTCATTTAAAATGATTTTGATAATATTAAAATCATTTTTAAACTAAATTATTTAATATAATTATTAAATAACTTTAATATCATTAATAATAATTAATTATTGAAATTTACCTTTAAATATTGAAAGTTATATTTTATAACTTAAAATATTTTTAAATACTTTATTATTATTTAAAATGATTTTTAATATAATAAAATCATTTTTAATTTATTTATGTAATTAATTTATTAAATAAATTAATTTTCATTAATATTAATTTATTAATGAAATTTCTCTAAAAATATTAAAAGTTAAATTTTATAACTCAAAATATTTTTAAACATTTTATTTTTATTTAAAATGATTTTTATAATTTTAAAATTATTTTCTCTAATATATTTAATACACTAATTAAATAAATTAAAAATCATTAATATACATATAATTATAAATATTAATGAAAAATATCCCAATTAATCAGAAATTATTTTTCATAATTTAAAATACTTTTTAAAACCATTTTTATATTTTTTTTAGAATTTATTTCTATTTTTAATTAATTTACGAAAAAAATCAAAAATTAGAAAATAAATAAACCGTTGCTATAGCCCTTTAGCGACAAAAACCGTCGCCTAAGGTGTTCTTGAGAAAACCAGATCTTCAAAATCAGTGATCGAGTTGACATGTTTGACTAACAATAACTTTTAATCTGTGATGTTTCTGGGTATGCTTTTGATCAGATCTTGTAGTACTAATGTAACACTACAAGATCCAACAATAATCGTGATAATAACATGTAACAACTGAAAGATCTAAGCTCAAGAACAAGCTGTCAGAGTTGTTCTTCATTTCTAGGTTTGCCTAGAAATGAAGAACAGTTTGACTGTTCATATTTGGGCTTTCACAGCTTGTAATCCTGTAAATGTTTATGTGATTTAAGACTTCCAGGTTGTATGCAGCATGTCAAGGAATAGATTCATTACATAAAACAAGTCTAACAACATCGCAACAAGTAGATCTATGTCGGTCAAAGTATGTCAGAAACCATGTTCATAGGTTTTTTGGATTACCTAGAAAATCGTTTTCGTGCTCGACCATGCTACTTTGACCAGCCACTACATTAAATCTATATGTTATTTAGATGATCTAGAAGCTTTAAACTGTAGTCAATATAAAAGATTACATCCTTATTACATCAACAAGAACAAAACAACTAACACCAGCAAGACCTAGCCAAATGAACATACTGTCAGAGCATTCTGGGCAATTTCTGGGCTGCCTAGAATTACATGGTCATGGTCGGTCAACGACCTTTGACCAAGAATATCTATCAATGTGTACATGATCTGGTTCTTTTATGAGTTCCAGAACACAGATCTCATGACATACTACAATATCAAACACTTAAAGCACAAAAACCCAACACAGACAGAGATCTACAAGGCCTGACATTTGGTTGTTAGACATCACAACAAAATTTTCCAGATTTTGTAAAACACTAGATCTGAGCCTATAGATGTTATGAATCTAACATCTATCAATCCAGATCATCATTATACACTATAAACAACATATTTTTACAATAAATCATAACATCTAACATGCAGATCAAGATCAGATTTCTAGGGTTAGTTTTTATACCTCACTTTGATCTATCTTGTATTTGGGCTTCTGATCTGTTAGTGGAGTTCGTGGGGCTTGGTTTGAGAGTTGATATACTACTATATTTCTTAGGTTAGAGAGAGAGAAGCTCAAGGATATGTGTTGTGCAAAAATAAGTTACCAAATGACATTTTCTCTCTCCGAATCTATATATATGATGATATACAATGGATTTGGCTGAGATCTAGAGCTGATATACTGGAGATTTAATATCACAATGTCAACATATTAGGTCACCAACTCCAAGATTTGGTAGGATTTCCAAGTTAGCTTAATAAAGAATTGTAAAAGGGGCTTTTTGGTCATTTGAATTACAAATTTAATGGCACATTGGTAAACTTGGCAAACCCTTAGGGTTTAACCCATAGGGTTGAACCCTTAGGGTTTAACCCTAAGGTTTTCAAAATCTAAATTTTCTAGGCTTTCAATTTAGGGTTTAAAATAAAAATAAAATTACTTTTTTAAAATAGAAAATTAGGGTTTGTTAATTAGTTAGGTTTTCTAATTACATTATACAAGAATATTAGGGTTTAATTACTTACTAATTATAAATAACCTTGCTAATTTAGCTATTAGGGTTCATACATATCAAATTAGGGTTACTAATTTGTCAAATAGGGTTTCCCAATAATTAGGGTTTCCTTAATTGGATTAATATTTATAATATATATCATTAATTACCTTAACGCAATTAAAAAAAAATCTTGAACTCTAATTTAAGTTTTAAATTAGGGTTTCATAAATTAATGTTAGGGTTTTGACATTATTCTCCATAATTGATCAACCATTATCGGTTCACACATATACAGTACATCTTTATAGAACTGAAAAATCAAAATATAATTAATATTATATTATTATTCTCATTCCTTGATCAAAATCAAAAAATAGGGTTTGGATTCCATATCTGATTTATCTTAGTTCAACTCCTGATAATCAATACAAAGTCGCATACTCCCATCTTTCTTCTTCACGAATTGAACAGGAGCACCCCAAGGAGACGTACTAGGACGAATGAAACCGATGTCTAACAATTCCTGCAGTTGGGTCTTTAATTCCTGAAGTTCAATAGGAGCCATTCGATATGGGGCTTTGGAAATAAGTTTTGTATCAGGTTCAAGGTCGATACAAATTTCAATTTCACGCTCTGGGGGTAAGCTAGGAAGTTTTTCAGGGAATACGTCAGAAAATTCATTAACAATAGAAATATCATTCAAAACTGACGTATTTTTGTTTAGATCCTTGACATGAGCTAAGAAAGCTTGACATCCGTTTTTTAATAAACGAATAGCTTTATGGCTTGAGATGACAGTGATTGATTTTAATGGTTTGGTTGCTTGAATTCACATAATAGGTTGGTTAGGAATATGAAAGGTAACAACCTTATGAAAATAATCAATTTTTGCATGATGAGCACTTTACCAATCAATCCCTAGAATTACGTCAAATGCAACTATTTTCAATGAAATAAGATCAACAGGTAATGTGAGGGTACCAATTTGAACCAAACAAGACTTATAAACAGTGGATGTAATGCAGGTTTCTACCAATGGAGTTTTAACAGATAAGTTTAAAGTCTAATTTCTCTGGAGTCAAATTTAAACGTTGAGCGCAAGTAGGAGAAATAAAAGAATTGGTAGAACTGGTATCAAATCAGGTATAAACTTCGCTAGAGTTTATGATAAGCTTACCCGTGATGACCTCGTTCGGGTTCCTTGCTTTCTGGGAGGTCACGACAAACGCTCTCCCTTGCACTACCGGCTTTGACTTTTCTGGGACGTCCTTTGGTGCCTCCATCCTAGCTGAACTTATCTTCCGTGAACGACAAAATTGAGCTAGGTGACCTTCTCTTCCATAATTATAACATGCTTTGGACGGCATCGCGCAGTTTGGACTGATGTGTCCCTCCCCTCCGCATTTGAAGCATATGATAGGTGGTCGTTCTCCTTCCTTAACAACGGATGCTGGTGCTGACATCTTTCCATCATTGTTGAATCTCCTCTTCTTGAAATGCCCATTCTTATTGTTTTGGCCATGATTACCACTGAAGTGGTTACCATTTCTGGCATGTTGATTCCCTCCACGCTTATTGTCACCGCTTCGATGACTGCTATCACTAGTATTATCATTTTGCCAGATGCTCTCTTTTGGTTGATTTGACTCATTATCGCGCTCCAATAACTGAGCCCTATTAACAACATCTGAATACAAACACATTTTATGAGAGATAAGATATTGACGTATCTCGGGTTTCAAACCTCATAGAAACATTCGCGTCATTCTCTACTCATTATCAACCAAATGGGACGCAAATCAGGACAACTCGGCAAACTTGGCTTCGTACTGCGACACGGTCATGTTGTTTTGCTCCATCTTGATGAACTCTACCTCTTTCATGTGACGAATACTTTCGGGAAAGTACTTGTCGTTAAAAAATTCTTGGAACTTCTCCCAAGTCATCTTCAGTGCGGCAGGTTGAGTACATTTTATAGATTCCCACTAGTAATCTGCCTCTGCACGCAACATGAAAGTGGCAAAGGGAACCTTTTGCTCCTCGGAGCATCCCAAGACATCAAATATCTTGTAGATCTGCTTTATCCACGTCTCCGCCTTAAGTGGTTTTGGCTCTCCAAAATCGTGGTGGTTCCTTCTTGAAGCGCTTAAGCGGTGATCGTCCGAGAGTTGCTAGTGTTTCCACCCGCATTTTGTACAGAGCCACTCTTGCTCGATGTTGCATGAATTGCATAAAGCCTCCGAACATTCCATCGTTCATCATCCGTCGGTCAAGTTGTTGTTTTCCGAGGATTGTCGCCTTCCTGATGCACATTATCCTGATTATTGATCTGTGGAGACTCAACGGTCTCCTGTGCTCCATTGTTATTCTCCACATTCTCGGATGCCATTTTCAAATACTGCCACAAAACAAGGGTTAATTAACATATGACATATTATCCCTATACTTTGACCGACCAATTAAATACCAAATAAATTTAGGTAGGTCATACTAGCGAAGGAATTCCCCGTCTCTCCCCTCCTAGTTCTTGTCTCACATCTCAGCCATGGATCATATCCCTAAGCTTTGATATTAACTGTGACGCCCCCAAAATAGGTATACATCACCTATCTTGAGTCGCCAAATACATGGTACAAAATTCAAATACAACTTAATTATACAACAGTCGTGTAAAATACGACAAAACATATGATGTGAGTTTCAATACAAATATTATCATCTAGATAATATCCACACTCAATTGAGTCCTCATTACATTTATTATCATACTATTTAATAGAATAGTGAGGACTACTAATGCTATTATCTGGACCGTCACTCCGTTCCCCGACTAGTCCCTGCTACGTTCTCATTTCTGAAGAGAACAATGAAAGTAAAAGGGTGAGCTCAACTAGCCCAGTAAGAAATATTATGACTAAGATAATACAGAATAAATTATCGTTAGCCTTCAACAGTGTTAAACTGATACAATATAACAAACATCAAGTTTAACTGCAGCAGAACAAGCAATCCATTAAAAGAGTCAAGTAGAGAATAAAATCTACTATCTTTTATGATTTAAAAGGTTTTTCATCACTTTTATCGCTGTGACTCAGCTTAATAAATAATCCACATCATCCCTGCACTACGACCAATGATATTCATTAGTATCACAACCACAAATTATCCATGCACTAACGGCCAAGGATATTCGTGTATTCATCAATGGTCATGATCATGCCAACAACTGTCCATCAATGCACTACAGGCCAATGAGGACTTTTACCACATCATTTGTAACATTACAGTCATGATTATACCGAATAATCCCTGGTCATAATCATACCAAGTCCATCTATGCACTACAGGCCACAGATGACTTTCAACGTAATATAAACATGAGAATGATGACAATGATATAAGAATTAAATAAAACAAGTTCAAGAATTAATTTATTTAGGAACCAATAACGTCCAAATTGTCAACATGATACTGCTTTGTGGGGTAAAACTCAAGAATGCTCAGAAGAATATTTCCATGAAAAGATACTGGATGAAGCACAAATATCTAAGATATTCCACTAATTTCATGGAGTATAAAAGCCAAAACTTTAACCAACTGAGTATAATAAAGAATGGAATAACAAAAGAAATCACCAGACATGCGATAGACCACAAAGACAAAGTTATTCCAGCGTAATAATAAATAATGGAACCAAGTCAATGCGTAAATGCATGTACGGTGATATTCCAACAGAATAATAAATAACGGAACGTGTCGGTGAAATTTGCATTGACAGGATGTTCCAATGTAATAATAAATACTTGACACGAAGTCATGCATAAATGTACTGATGGATGTTCCAACAAAAAAAAAGAATGGAATAATGAGAAGAATTTCACCATGTATGCGGGACTTAGATGTAGGCAGTTTATTCAACATAATGATAAAGAATGGAATAACAAAAGAATTTCACTAAGTATAGGGTAGACCGCATATACAGGTTATTCCAACAGAATAAAATAAATGGAATAACAGAAGTTCTCTTCATGAATACGAAAAAAAATACCCTTACCGTAAAAGAAGAGTATTCCAACTGGTAGGGTCACCAAGTATAGGGTAGACCGCGTATACAGGTTATTCCAACAGAATAAAATAAATGAAATAACAGAAGTTCTCTTCATGAATACGAAAGAAATAATACCACTACATAGAAAAGAAGAGTATTCCAACCTGGTAGAAATGGGGATATACTTGAAGAAAACTTGCACTGTTTACCAAAGCTTTCTTAAACTCTAAAGAAATACGCTCAAGATTATAGAAGAGAAATCTCTGAATTTCTGGTGTGATTTCAATTCTAACTAAGCATCCTATTTATAGGAGAATTAAAGGGGCACTGTGTAAGGAAAATTCACGGATGCTTGACTGATGCATTATTTCATTCACGGATGCTTACCAATGTTGCAGGCAACTGAAATTTCAATCAAATTAAGTAAAAAACAAAAACTAAAAAATAATGTATATATATATAATAGCAATTCCCTCCCTAATATGTTTCCTCCACCCCATTTTCATTTCAACCATTTTTTCCACACGTGGGCCCTACATGTGGCCCCCACATGTGGGCCCCACCTTTATTATAAAGAATAAATTTCTACCGATTATTTTAAAAAAATTGGTAAATTGGGGCCCAAATAATATGCCAATATTTACAATAGAAATCACCTCAATATTAACAACATTTATCATCATTATTATAATTCAACATATTAATTGACTAGGTCATTCCCAGGAAAGAGGGGGCTTTCCAATAAGGATTTCTCCCTATTGGCGCAATTAGGTGACCAAACCTCTCCTCGGCAAAACTTCTAGACATCGTTAATATTGCAAATAATAATATTAATAACTCTATCATCTCGATTATTGATTAATAATATAAAAATATCAACAATAATTGAATCAAATAACGTGAGATACTATGCAACAATTATTGTAGGAATAATTGAACAAAACTGAGTGACTTCTCACGTAAGCATCAATAATCAATACCGTGTGCTACTATGCAACCACGTGTATTACTGTACTTTTAACACCGGGTGTTTTCAACAATTAGCGGTAAAACTTCCGCCGTTATTTTCATAAAAAGATATTTTTATCGTTTTCTCAATCCGATAATAATTCCGTTGTGGGGTCCACCAATGATTGTGCCATCGTACGAATATTCTCTGTTAAAACGAATATTCCCCGACCAATCGAATATAATATAACAACTTGCGTACTTTGCAAAATTTATAACTATTGCCCACAACTATAACATTATATCAAATTCATTCCATAATATTCAAAAATGATAATTATAGAAAATTCATCTTTATTCATAAAAGTTGGGGTCTTACACAGGCTCATCGAACAGAGTTTGACCATAGTTTATATATAAGTATATATATATATATATAAATAGAAATAAAAGCCACAGACCGAAGTTCGGGCATACACACGCAACACGACTCTCAACGTGAAGAATATTATGTGCAAAATGTGTAGAAAAGGCTTTGAAAGCTGTAAGAAGGCTTATAGTGGACTGCCAACGAAAACTTCTATAGATTTAAATGGATGAACACTCGGTTCCAACCAGTAAAAATATAGCAATATATGAGCAAGTGTTTAAAATGAGAAAACACTCAATTTATGGTGTGTACAAAGCAAATTGGGGAGGGCTTCCTCGCTGTTTTCTCTTACAAAATAGCCACCCCAAGCCCTCTATTTATGGAGGGGGAAGCCGCAGGTGTACTTACGGCAGCAAAAAGTGTACCTGTGGCTGCCCGGGGTCCCCGGGCAATATGGGTCCCGCCGTCTCAAAATACGTGCACTCAGATAACGCGTTGTTCACTCAAACCTTCATAACTTTGAATCCAGGAGTCTGATGGAAGCGTTCCATACCATTCCAGAAAACTCTTTTCGAGAGATATGCAATGACATAGGATTTGCCCATTTTTGATTCCAGGAAGATAGGTCCATGACCGAAATGGCATTTTTGGGTTTCCGTCAAGTAGTCCGTTGAGCCATTTTGCGTAGTTTGCGCTTAGTAGTTAAGATATGGTTCATGTGGGACATCTTTTGATGAAATTTACATTGAAATGAGTTGATTTGATTTGAGTTGAAGTTAAGTTAGAAAAATAACCATTTTGCCCCTCCCTGGGTTTTCTCCAGTTTTTGCATTGTTGTAGCAGTCTTTTCTCAATGTTATCTCTGAGGTTGGCCTGCTGTTTACTCTGACTGTCCTCAGGGATATCTCTGAGGTTGGCTTGACCTCCTGGGGTTATCTTCAGACTTTAAACTTGATCCCCGGGGTTGGAAACTGATTTCTCGGGGTTATCTCTGGGGTTGGAAAATGGATACCCCAGAGTTATCTCTGGGGTTGGAACTGATGTTGTGGTCCTCCAGGGTTATCTCTGGAGTGTGAAAAAGTCGATTTTGCCCTCTTGCATAGTTAGTAATAGAAAAACACAATTTTGAGTGTCTACACTACTATCGTCAAACTATTTATATCTTTTATTCATAACTTAATGAATATAATTTTGCTTATTACAATTTAGAATATAAATTCTTTTCATTTTCAGGATCTGTATAATGACCCCAAACTTTTATAAGTTTCAAATCTTGGTCATTTACCATTCCTGTCTTACATCATATTCGATGTTATAAAAATATACGGAATAATTTAAACTTTTTCAATATCCTTAAAAAATCATTTATTAATTTCTTAACTTGAATCAATTACATATCCTTGAATCAAATTATGTTATGATTCATTCTATTCAAATTACTATTTAAATTTTTACATCTCAATTTGAATTCCTCTATACATCATATAGTAAAATTTTATAACTCAACATGTATTACACATCGTAAAGTACTATCATGTACTTCTCTTAGAACCTAAACATAGTTCAAGAGCATATATTTAAATAACTAGATTAATCTCCTTTGATACTATTGAAATCTATCAATCAAGTAGCACGTAATCATTATCGTGAATCCTTAACTTGCAAAAGTGGTTATTTGCAAGGGTGAGCTTGAAAGCCCAACAATTCTAACAGTTTTCATGCAACACATAGAATATAATAACATACTCAGTTCATGCATTCATAATTAATGAATATTTGCTACGTATGTTACTTCTCACGTAACAGGCATATAGATTTACTTCACAAGCTTATCATCAAAGATCAACTTTCAAATTTTATACATATCCCATATGCATTTCATATATATGCATCAACATTCTCATAGTATAATATAGTTCAACTAACAGTTATCGAATTCATATATCAAATAGGAACTGAAAGACTTGCCTGATTTGTAGTTTATCAACTACGACTTAACTACTTAAAGCTTATATGCACTACGTGTGTTCCTACATAATTATATAATCATGCACATCAACTATTAGCAACGTATAGTGGTTTTAATATAAACTTACTTTGTATCCCATAACCCTTCCTATTAGTCAATACACAATGTTCAATTTGATCGTGTTAACTTTCGACTTATATCTCATTATATTTCTTCTTAGGTCATACCCAAAGTAAATTCAAGTTTTTAAGTCTTGCTAAGACTCCTTATTGGTTTATATTAACCATATTCCATATCTTATAATGTTCAATTCAGTTAAATTGAAACAATCTTTAAGTTCATTAACACTTCTCACGGCGTTTCGACGTTCATTCGTCATACGCCCAATTTATCTCTCTTGTGTATTCTTATACAACTTATCTAATACATCATTTATTAATATTAAGCATCATTATACTTACTAATGTTCATGTCTTATAACTTAGAATAACATTTTTTATCTTCTGAAGCACTACACTTGCATATGTGTATGCCCGACGCCCTCTGATTGCCTCCTAATACACATCAGTTCTAAAGATGACCTTTTTTACCAATTCTAACGACCTCAAATTAAAACAATTAAAGACCAAAAGTTTTAGGTCTATTCGTCCTCGTTCTGGATCATCTTGAATCGTCTCAATCGGAGTCCGTATGAAAATGTTATGGCTATTTTACCAAAATAGGTCAAAGCAGTCACACTTAACATACTTTGGGCGGCCGCCGCCAATTCCTTCTAATCCCGGCATGCAGGTGCCATTTTAAGGCTCAAACATGGTACGCCAGTGCTCTTAGGCGTAGCCCGCGACTTGACCTTGCCCAGATTATAGTTTTCTCAATGTACATACTTCAAATCTTCATAACTTCTTCATTTTAAGTCAGAATTAGTTGGTTTTTGATTCATTGGACTCATTAAACTCTTAGCTACTCATCTACAGAATAATTATCACAATTCAAACATATTAACAAATCATTTTAAGGGTTCTAATTCAGTGTGCATGCTATATTTTCATATTTTAAACACATTTAGCGAATTCATTCACTACGAATTCATTTCTCAACCAAATTGATTCAATTAACTTGAGTTCTTTTCATTTTTCAATATATTATTAACATCTACTATCAATTTACAGATTACAACATTGATTAACACTCAATTTTGTCTTCAAAATAAGCCATAATGTACTTATTACACTTAAAAGTTCAATTCTTCTTCTTTAACACATTTGGACGAATTTGATCCTCCCAAAATTACTTATAGATGATACATAACAAATTATATATATCCATAAAAACATATTACCAATTCCTCATCAATTCAACCCCCCAAAATAATTTACAATAAAGAACTCAAGAAATAAAAACTTAAGAAATTAACTAGGATTGGATGATCACCTCATGATTCCTTCCTTAGTCTAGATGAAGATTACTTGATTGCTCTTCTTCCCTTTCTTTGATCCTCAAACTTTTGTTCTCAACTTCATAAAGAATTCTCTTCTCTCTAAGTCTCTCTCTTTCTCTCTATAGCAATATTCAGTCACTCAACAAATGGGAATAGAGAAGAAGGAGCTCTATATACGGAGAATTCAATACCCAAACAATAGTTTTGCCCAACATTTCAAAGTATCAGGAAGAAGAAAAAGATGTTGGACAAAGAAGATTTGGTGAAAAGCATTTCACTGTTACTATTTAGCCCACTCTCCAGCCATCATTTGAATTCTACTAAGTTTGACATGGTAGGCTTAGGCCAATGGCCTACTCACGTGTATGAGAGAAATGAGACTCTTTAATTGGGACAAAAGCTTATAACTCAGCACTTTAGCAATTTGGCTCATCTAGTAAATTTTCCTAGCTTAATATTGCTACATTATGTAAAGTTATGGGTACATATACACAACATATATATACACCCACATAAGTATATTTATACTTTAAATATACACCAATACATAATATCATGTACCTTATGTACATTGGTTTAATTCAATTAATATTTTAATATATTTCAGTTGGGTAATCTCAACCCATTATTTTTTATAAACTTTATTATCTCAAATACACTCAATTATTATTATCAAATATCTACTACTTTCTTCCATACTTCTAAAATACACGTTTAATTGATTCACCACGAATCATTGTCACAAACACGTTTATACTTGCTTAATAATTTACACCATTTAAGCTTATAGCCTTATATTATAACTATTCACACCACATTATGTTATTATTAACATCTCATCTTATTTTTATACATGAAGCAAATTTTATTGCATTACTTTGTATGCTCTTACAACACATGTAATTGCACATAACAATAAATAATAATAATCATTAGTCCATCACATTACTTCATCATTTCCCACTAATGTAATTGAAGAAATCCTTAGTCCATCATTATGCCACACTAGGCATATCCCACAAGCTTACTTTAAGCTCATTACCATATTTTAATATTCCTTTAATATAATGTTTGTGTAACACACTTTACCTTAATGCTAAATTATTTAGCTTACTTAAATGATTATACACTTATAATATGTATAACCTTTACACTTAGAATAATTAATATCTACTCTATTAATTATTTAAATTATACATTATAAGTAAAATTATTCGATTGTCCCAAGAAAGCTTCTTCCATTTTAACATTTAGCCATATCTTAGGTGCTAATATAATCCCTCCATCTCTAACCAATATTCATTTGTAATTATATTGGTTCTCTTCTTTTATTAATCACTTATATTTCAAACATTAACCCTTTTTATATATTACAATACTATGTAATATATTAAAAATATCAAATATTAATTAACATATTTCTTTCATCCTCTTATGCTAAACACATATATTAATGCACCATCTTAATTATATAAGTGAATTAACCATTTTATTCAATTTACTATCACGCCACTACCACACATGACTTTAATACTCAAATTATCTTATTACATAATATAATTTTAAACTTAATTTAAGTTAACCAATTTTTTATTCTTGTTTAGTTAATTTCCATAACTAACTCTCATTCACTTCATGCTTTGCTATCTTAATCCATTCATGGACACTATAAATATCAAATATGACCCATATGATAACATATTAGCCAATAATATACCATTCCTGTAGTTTAGATTATACAACTCATCAGATTACACAAACTCATCATGAATCGCTCTACGGCCATGGCAAGCGGTATTGCTACTGGTCTTTAGTTTAAGAGTGGCGCGGTCACGCCACCTTAAGTTAGGACGCAGACAAGCTATGCTTCAACAGAAACAGAACTTAACTCGCAGATCCTTTAACATGATCCCTATATGCTATCTCGTTATACTAACCAAAATAAATCTCCTTTGTGACTTTACAAAATCAATTACTACATTCTTCAATAATTTAGAGATTAAACTTCAAGTTCAAACTCTATTTCCCTTAATACTAACTATAAAATCTCCTTTACGGTTTCTTACCACCAATAACACAAAACACAAAATATATAGCACCTACTATAATCTCATATATATTCTTGTTCGAACCCATCTCATGCTTTAAAAATTTTATCTACTAATTTCTTATTTTAATATTTTCTGAAAATTCGGGTTCTTACATTACGAATACAATATCATAGATGATTAGTAGGTTTATGTAAATATATATGAATGTAATCCTTTTTTTGTATAAATATCAAGATAATTTTTGAAAATATCAAATTTTTGTATAAAACTGTAGTAGTGAATCCCGACTTTTGTCACAAAGGGATATTAAATGATTATAGCAATATGTGTTATGTACTAAAAAGTACTATGTAATATTTGAATGAATATAAATGTAAATGTAATGATATGATTATAAGATTGATAAAGTAAAACAATTTTGAAGGTTAAGATAGCACGCTGTATATCTAATAATTTGTTAATTCGGTAAACTGAATTATTTAATCCAGCAAGACTGAATCGCTCTATGTTTAAAATTTCATGTTAAATTATTATCATACTACTAATAGAGATAAAGAATTAATGTAATTTATTATTTAATCAGATAATACCGCCAATACGACAAAATCAAAACCAAAGGGAGGAACAATCGGTGAAAAATAAAGAAGGTTAACCAGACCCAATGCCAAAATTTGCAGACATGTTTGCTCAAGCTATGGAAAATACGGCACTAGAAGCAAAAGATTGATTAGCTAATAGATTGGTGAATTTCAAATATTTTAAAACGCTAGGACCGCCAGAATTTAAAGGAACCACTGACCCTATTGAAGCCCAAACTTGGGTGAATGAGATGGAGAAGAATTTTATTATTGTAAGAGTAGGAAAGGAGCAAAAGATTGCTTTTGCTACCTATTTGATGAAGGGTGAAGCTAATTATTGGTGGGAGTTGAATCAGGCTAGAGCTGGAACAACAGTAGTAACATGGTCAATATTTAGGAAGTTATTTTTCAAGAATTATTTCTCGCCAAGTATGCAAGCAAGAATGGGGGTAAAATTTCTAGAGCTGAAGCAGGAGAATATGTCGGTTTCAGAGTATGCCACTAAATTCAACGAATTAGCGAGATTTGCTCCACATCAAGTGGATACGGAGGCACGAAAGGCGTGAAGGTTTGAGAATGGACTGAAGCCAGGGATATTTAAAAAAGTGGTTGTGTTACAGATTAATACATTTTTGACTTTGTTGGAAAAGGCAATCATTGCCAAAGGAGGAAGTGAAGCTGCATTAAAGTATCATCAGGAGAAGAAGAAGAAGACGGATGAAGGAGGTAGTAGTGGAGGAAGTAATCCTAATAAGCAGAAATGGAATGATAACACCTAATCGGGAAACAAGTCTCCACCGGTTAAAATTTGATATTTTTAGTATATATGTATACAAATGTTTACAAAGAATAATATTAAAGTTTGGAACACTATAGGAGGGGTTAAGAGCTGGAATGGACGAAATTCCCTCTATTTTCTTCTCTTCCTTTTTTTTATTTTGGCTAATGGAGGGGTTTATTTATAGACCAAAGTAGTCATGGGTCTACCTACGGTTGCTCGGGTGGGCCCGGGCCTCGTGGGTCCCATTGTCTCGAAGTACATGCACTCGGTCCAACGTGCAATATGCTCGAACCTTCATAACTTTCAATCTGGGTGACCGATGCAGGCGTGTTATACCTTTCCAGAAAGCCCTTTCTGAGAGCTACACAATGACATAGGATTTGACCTTTTTTGAATCCGGGAAGATGGGTCCATAACAAGATCTTTGAGTCTTCATAGTCTATCCGTTGAGCTGTCATGTGTTGTTTTCACCCAAGATTGATGTTATGGTCCTGCATGACCTACTTTGTAGTGATTTGGGCTAAATTGATGTTGAGTAGGAAAAATTACTATTTTACCCTCCCTGGTCGGTCATGGGCTTGACGTGGTGGCATCTGTCTTCCTCGGGGTTATCTCTGAGGTTGGCCTGTTATTTGTCTTCAGGGTTGTTTCTGAAGTTGATTTAATTTCTTGGGGTTATCTCCGAGGTTTGATTTTATCTCCCAAGGTTGTCTTTGGGGTTTTGACTAGATCTCCCAAGGTTATCATTAGGGTTTGATTTAATCTCCTGGGGTTTTCATCTGGGTTTGATTTGATCTCCAGGGGTTGTCTACGGGGTTTGATTTGATGATTTTGACTTCCAGGGTTGTCTCTGGAAGATAAAATATGATTCTGCCCTTTTGTATGGTTAGTAAACCGTAAAATTTCAAGTGTCTACAGATGCCTCTCTTATTCATGTTTATGCAATGTAATGGAATAAAGAAGACAAAAATTACTAGACACGTGAAATATGATAAGATTAAATGATGTCATGCAATGCAGCGTAATATGATGTTACAGATGATGCATGTTTTTAGTTAGAGTTATTTCCAATGGCATGACTGCTGTCACTATTTCTGTTGGAGATGGAGTTTGTCAATGATGGTCTCCCTTGAACTACGTTGATGTCTACTCGAACGGTAGTTCACAAAGCTTTCATCACCGGATCTTTCCCGATGCTACATTTGGTTGAAGCCAATGGTTTAAAATGTCTGTCAGTGCTTAAGACAGATTTGAAGTCATGTTGTAGAGATGTTTTCAAGATCCCTACTAGGGAAATTTTCACTAGGGTTTGATTTAATCTCCTGGGGTTTTCATCTGGGTTTAATTTGATCTTCAGGGGTTGTCTACGGGGTTTGATTTGATGATTTTGACTTCCAGGGTTATCTTTGGAAGATAAAATACAACTCTGCCCTTCTGTATGGTTAGTAACTTGACCGTAAAATTTTGAGTGTCTAAAGATGCCTCTCTTATTCATGTTTATGCAATGTAATGGAATAAACAAGACAAAGATTACTAGACACATAAAATATGATAAGATTAAATGATGTCATGCAATGCAGCATAATATGATGTTACAGATGCTGCATGTTTTTAGTTGGAATTATTTCCAACGACATGACTGTCATCGCTATTTCTGTTGGAGATGGAGTTTTTCAATTATGGTCTCCCTTGAACTACGTTGATGTCAACTCAAACGGTAGTTCACAAAGCTTTCATCACCAGATCTTTCCCGATGTTACATTGGGTTAAAGCCAATGGTTTAAAATGTCTGTCAGTGCTTAAGACAGATTTGAAGTCATGTTGTAGAGATGTTTTCAAGATCCATGCTGGGGAGATTTTCACTAAGGTTTGATTTAATCTCCTGGGGTTTTCATCTGGGTTTGATTTGATCTCCAGGGGTTGTCTACGGGGTTTGATTTGATGATTTTGACTTCCAGGGTTATCTTTGGAAGATAAAATACGATTCTGCCCTTCTGTATGGTTAGTAACATGATCGTAAAATTTCGAGTGTCTACAGATGCCTCTCTTATTCATGTTTATGCAATGTAATGGAATAAACAAGACAAATATTACTAGACACATGAAATATGATAAGATTAAATGATGTCATGCAATGCAACATAATATGATGTTACAGATGCTACATGTTTTTAGTTGGAGTTATTTCCAACGGCATGACTGTTATCGCTATTTCTGTTGGAGATGGAGTTTGTCAATGATGGTCTCCCTTGAACTACCTTGATGTCTACTCGAACGGTAGTTCACAAAGCTTTCATCACCGGATCTTTCCCGATGCTACATTGGGTTGAAGCCAATGGTTTAAAATGTCTATCAGTGCAATTAAGACAGATTTGAAGTCATGTTGTAGAGATGTTTTCAAGATCCCTACTAGGGAGATTTTCATATGGCTGACACCACTGGACCTTTCTAAATTCGGCATCGGGATTTGTCACCAACGTTTTTTGTCTTCGGATATGCTTTTTGACTTTACCTACACCAGGGATGTTCCTCTTTTTTCGTGAGTGTCTCACTAGGGATTATTGATGCTTACCCTGATGATAGCTCACCTTGGTAGTTATCATTAGATTGTTCCTACCATTACAATGGGATTGTCACCACCGCCCGAGCTTTTTATTAGGTTGATGCTGATAGTTCTGCTGAAGATAGAACTTATATTGCTTGCTTCCACAACATCCTCACAATACCTACTCGAATGGTAGTTTTGTGAAGGTTGATCATCACCGAATTTCCTCGATGCCTACTTGAATAGTGGTTTACAATAGTCTGGAAATCACTGAACCTTTACAGTGCCTCGATTGAAGATTTATATAACAGATTTCATCATCGATCCTCCTGGGGAAAATAGTTTTTGACGATTTTCAACATCGGATCTTTCCTGATGCTACGTTGGAGTTTTTGCCAGCGGTTTGCAATATCATATACTTTGACCTTCGTTGAAGCAATTCTCAATGGCTTACATCACCAGATCTTTCCCGATGCTACGCTGAAGTTATCATTAATAGTTTACACTGTCAAATACTCTGACCTTCATTGAAGTAGTTTTTAACGACTTAAATCACCGGACCATTCCTGATGCTACGCTGGAGTTGTCCCTAACGATTTACACTGTCAATCATTCTGACCTTCGTTGAAGTAGTTTTCAACGGCTTACATCACCAGACCATTCCCGATGCTACGTTGGAGTTGTGACCAACGGTTTATACTGTCAATCATTTTGACCTTTGTTGAAGTAGTTTTCAACGACTTACATCACCTAAACATTCCCGATGCTACGCTGGAGTTATCGCCAACAGTTTACACTCCCAATCATTCTGACCTTCATTGAAGTAATTTTCAACGGCTTACATCACCAGACCATTCCCGATGCTATATTGGAGTTGTCACCAAAGACTTATACTGTCAAGTACTCTGACCTTCGTTGAAGTAGTTTTGAACGACTTACATCACCGGACCCTTCCTGATGCTATGCTGGAGTTGTCGCCACCGGTTTACACTGTAAATTATTCTGACCATAGTTGAAATAGTTTTTAACGGCTTACATTATTTGACCATTCCCAATGTTGCGTTGGAGTTGTCACCAACGTTTACACTGTCAATTATTCTGACCTTCGTTTAAGTAGTTTTCAATGGCTTACATCACTGAACCATTCCCAATGCTACGTTGGAGTTGTCTCCAATGGTTTACACTCTCAATTTTTCTGACCTTCATTGAAGTAGTTTTCAATGGCTTACATCACCGGACCATTCTCGATGCTACGCTAGAGTTGTCGCTAACAATTTAAACTATCAAATTCTATAACCTTCATTGAAGTAGTTTTCAATGGCTTACATCATCGGACCATTCCCGATGCTATACTAGAGTTGTCACCAACGGTTTACACGGTCAATCATTCTGACCTTCGTTGAAGTAATTTTAAATAGTTTACATCACCAAACCATTCCCGATGCTAAGCTGGAGTTATCTCCAACGTTTTACAATCCCAAACATGTTTGACATCTCTACTGGGAACATCTTTCTAACAAGTTATACCCCAAAACAAATCCAAATGTTTTGGATGCATTCAATACCCATGGTTCTTGACACCGGACCTTCCCGATGTTTTGACAAGGGATGTTTTCAATAATCTCTATCATTGTCTCTTTGTACCCCACATCCGGGTTAATACCAATGACTTACATGTAAATCAGAGGATTGGTATCTAAATTCAGAGTTTAAGGCCTTTTCCGCTTAATCGCGTAGTACCTTTTTCCCTGATTTGACTTTTCAGCTTCCGAGAACTCCATTATAACTAAAATTTGATAGAGTCAAAGTGGGTGGGACCCACACTGGGTGACCTCAACTAGACTCACGACTATAACGGGTTACCCGCAGCTCCCATCAAGTATATCTTCTCCCCCCATTCCTTTTACAAGTCATTTTCAAGTTAAACTATACTAAAAAAATCCCAAAATTCTACTTTAGATCTACTGAGTTCGGGCTGCTTTTTACCAAATCTATCATCGTACAAACGTTCTACACTACCCTGGTAATGTTTACATGTTTTCTTTTCAAGTTGTGAGCGTTAGAACGTTAGATTTCATATAGAATGCTTCTAAACATAATATAGTGAATATGAAAGCTCCTATGACTTGATAAAAATTATTCAACTTAGTAAATGCTCATATTTTACCATGTTGAACGTATTGATGTGAAAAAAAACTAATTTTTGAGATAGTCATTTGATAGTTTATTCATCCTATTTGAGGACAAATGAGTAATGGTTTTTTAAATTAGGCCACATAGTGGTTTGGCTCCTATGGTGGGTCTAATTTTGATGTTTTTTTTAATGTATATGAGATGTTCATGATTTTGGGTTAGTGTGTTACTGAATGGCCACATAGTCATGCCTATGTGCATGTGGACAGTCTATTTTACAAAGAAGACTAGCAAAAAATTTTTACGTGTATGGGCATTTAATGAACATGCAATTTTAACTCTACTGTGGATGTTTGTTAAATCAATGAACGTATTAGGACTTAGACTATGCATGCAACAATATTTTGAATTTAATGAGCTTTATATTTGAAACTTACCTTACCCTTTCTGAGGTGATTTGGAGACTTTGTTCAGATTATGGATCCACACCAGCCGGTGAGCTCTCGTAGGTCCTCCGTAAGTGTGAGGAAGAGAGCTTCTGATGTTCTTCAGCCTTGTTCAGCCCGTCAACCTCGCTGGTTGACTGACTTAGTGATTCTCCCTATTCGGGTTAATAAGTTGGATACTGTAGATGAGGATGATGATGTTCCTATTGTGGATCTTACTCCTTCTACTTCCATTCCCCACAAGGAGCTTCTAGCTATTAATGTTACTATTTTAGATCTTCTAGATGATTTAAGTTATCATCCCTCGATCTACCTTCATGTGAATGAGGTAATAGCCGTTTCAATCTTTTTCTTTCTTCTTTCTTAACTTTTGGGGTAAGGGTTTTGATCTTGGTTTTCAATTTAATGCAGGTTCCCAACTTTACTTAACCCAGGGAGAACTGGTTTAGCATTTACTCCTTCTACCTGACCCTCCATCCAAAGTACAAGGAGATCGTCAATTCATGGGGCCTTCAATCATTCTTTTCTATTCCTCCCTGACGTTACCCCTGGGGTTATCTGAGAGTCTTGTTTGAGCGTTGATTCCACCAGACTCAGTCTCTGTATTTGCTTGATTGTGAGGTGATGATGACACTGATGGATTGGCGGTTCATCATTGGGTTGGAGTTTATAGGGGCGCCGATGCCTTTGGTGGCTGACATTTCACCGGCTGTCATTTGATCCCTTTTGGGAGTTGCTGCCACGACCATAAAGGGTCGGACCGTCCGCTCTAGGCCCTTGAGTGAGGATGCCACGAGTGGGGCTTTGACTAAGCCTCTTCCTGATGATTAGAGGGTTAGAGATTGCATTCTTCGGCGGCTATTCTTGATCATCATCAGGGGTTGTTTCCTAGCGGACAACTCCTCGATGGTCTCTTTTGCTTTAGTTAGCGCCATGCGAGATATGTATCACATCAGAGAATTTGACTAGGGCTCATAGACCTTTGCATATTTCCTTAGAGGGATGCGCTTACGCTCAGACTGCGTGACAGAGGCTTGGCTAGGCTTTTTCAAATTTTTGCTTGTGAGTATTTTTCTTTATCTCTCGATTTTATTTGCTCTAATTGTCAATCTTCATGAATAAGGATATTTAGTCTTTGCATTTTCAGTTTTGGGCCTATGAGAGGCTTCCTTTTCTTCGCCCCGTTACTATATTAGGTCTGGAGACCTATACACAGAGAGGGCGATGGCATCACTCCACTCTAGTAGAGGTTCCCGTAGCAGAGGGGTTTACTGTAAGACCCCAACTTTCATAAATAAAGATTATTTTTTCTCGAAATATATTTTTGAATAATATGGTGTGGATTTGATATAATGTTATAGTTGTGGGTAATATTTAAAAATTCTGCAAAGTATGCAAGTTGTCATAAATATTCGACTGATCGGAAAATATTCATTTTAACAGGGAATATTCGTACGACGGCACAATCATTGGTGGAGCCCACAACAAAATTATTGTCAAAATGAGAAAACGACAGAAATATCTTTTTATAAAAATAATGGCAAAAAATTTACCGTTAAACTGTTAAAATACCCGGTGGTAAAAGTACAGTAATACGTGTGGTTGCATAGTAGCATACGATATTTGATGCTTACGTGAGAAGTCACTCAGTTATACTCAATTATTCCTATAGTAATTACTGCATAGCATCTCATATTATTGATTCTATTATTGTCACAGTATTATCTGCACAATATTTTATATTATTAAATCAATAATTAAGATGACAAGTTATTCATATTATTATTTGCATAATTAACAATGTCTAGAAAGTTCTATCGAGGAAAGGGGTTTAGTCACCTAATTGCGCGCCAATAGGGAAACATCATTATCGGAAAGCCCCATGTTTCCTGGGAACAATCTGGTTGCTAATAGTGTGAGTTATAATAATGATGAATAAATGTTCTTAAAAATATTGAGAGGATTTTTATGAAGTATTGGTTATAAATTTTGCTTATTAATTGGACCCCCACTTACCTATTTTTCAAAATAAGCGGTAAAAAGTTATTCAATATATATATATAATGTGGTGGGGCCCACATATTTATGACTTTTGGGAGGGGTGTGGGATTTTGGTCACGGCAAATGAAAGGAAAAAGGATTGCAGAGAATGGAGGGAATATATATATATAAATATATATTTTACAAGTTTTGTTTTTTTATGAAAAATAGAATATATTATATTTTATTATGCATATTATTTGTATAGAGTCTGCATAGTGTTTGCATACTAAAATCAAATTTTTATTAGATAATTAGTCGAACACCCGTGATGGTTTTAATGTTCACCCGTGATTTTCTAAATTCAAATAGTATCCTTTTATTCTCATATAAATAGAATGCTTAGTTTAGAATTGAAAATCACACCGGAATAAGAGAATTCTTCTTCTATAATATTGAGTGTATTTCTTTCGAGTTTTAGGAAGCTTTGAGTGTAGAAAATAGTGAAAGTTTTCTTCAAGAATATCCCCACAATACCAGTTGCAATACTCTTCTTTTTAAGGTAAGGGATATTATTTTTGTTTATTATTCGTAAGAAATAATATTTTCTTTCATACTCTGTAGTATGTAAGTAATATTATTTTGTTTTAGATCTCAAATTCTATACTCATTTTGTTATGTTTTGGCTTCTATACTCCATGAAATTAGTAGAATATCCTTGAAATTTATGCTTCATCAAGTTTCTTTTTCTGGAAATATTATTCTGAGTATTCTTAATAAGTTTTAATTTTTTCATGCCGGAGTACTATTCACGGGATACTATTATTGAAGTACTATTCATGGGATACTATTCACTCAGGTACTATTCACCGGGGGTACTATTCATGATAAAAATTGATTTCTTTTTGGTCCAAATCATTTTTGATACAATATTATTCTTGAATTTTACTCCACAAAGCAGTATCATGTTGACAATTTGGACATTATTGAATTCTAGATAAATTAAATTATAAATCTTTAAAAAGTTATCCTTTGCTTTCTTTTAATTGAAATCTTATATCATTGTCATCATCCTCATGCTTATATTGTGATGAAAGTCATCTTTGGCCCGTAGTACATAGATGGATTGTTGATTGGTATGATTATGACCATGGATCATTCGGTATAATCATGACCTGTAATGTTACAAATGATGTAAAAGTCCTCATTGGCCCGTAGCGCATTGATGTTCAGTTGTTGGCATGATCATGACCATTGGTGAAAACACGAATATCCTTGGCCCGTAGTGCATGGATAATTCAGTGATGTGGAATATTTATTGAGCTGAGTCTTAACGATAAAATTGATGATAAACTTTTTAAATCATAGAAGATAGTAGATTTCATGCTCTACTTGACTCTTCTAATGGATTGCTTGTTCCGCTACAATTAAACTTAATGTTTATTATATTTTATTAGTTTAACACTGTTGAAGACTAAAGATAATTTGTTATGCATTATCTTAGTCATAATATTTTTTATTGGGCTAGTTGAGCTCACCATTTGCTTTCATTGTTCTCTTCAGGAAATGAGAACGTAGCCGGAACTAGTCAGGGAACAAAGTGATGGTCCAAGTTAGTGGTTGTAGTAGTCCTCACTATTCTATGAAATAATGTGATAATAATTGTAATGAGGACTCCATTTGAGTTTGGATATTGTCTAGAAGACAATATTCATGTTAAATCTCTCACCTATGTTTTGTCGTATTTTACACAATAGTTGTATAATTAAGTTTGTATTTGAATTCTGTACCATGTATTTGGCGACTCAAAATGGGTGATGTATACCTATTTTGGGGGCATCACAGTTGGTATCAAAGCTTAGGGATATGATCCCTAGCTAAGATGTGAGACAAGCACTCGGGGGGAGAGACGGGGAAATCCTTCGCAGGTATGACCTACCTAAGCTTATTTGTTATTTAATTGGTCGGTCAAAATATAAGGGTATTATGTGGTATGTCAATTAACCCTTGTTTTATGGCAGTATTTGAAAATGGCATCTAAAAATGTTGAGATAAGCAATGGAGCACAAGAGACCGTTGAGTCACCACAAATTAATAACCAGGATAATGTGCATCAGGAAGGAAACAATCCTCATGTAAACAACAACACCGACCAAATAATGAACAATGAGATGTTCAGAGGCTTTTTGCAAATTATGGAACATCAGGCGAGAGAGACTCCTGTTCAAAATGCAAGTGCAAACACTGGCAACTCTCAGATGGTCACCGCTAAGCAGTTCAAGGAGCTGGGACCACCAGAGTTTTTTGGAAAGCTAGAACCACTAAAGGCGGAGACATGGATAGAATAGATCACCAAGATATTTGATGTCTTAGGATGCTCTAAGGAGAAAAAGGTTTCCTTTGCCACCTTCATATTGCAAGGAGAGTCATATTACTGGTGGGAATCTATAAAGCATACTCAGCCTGCCGCACTGAAGATGTCTCGGGAGAAGTTTCAAAAACTGTTCAACGACAAGTACTTTCCCAAAAGTATTCGTCACATGAAGGAGGTGGAATTCATCAAGTTGGAGCAAAATAATATGGTCGTGTCACAGTACGAGGCTAAGTTTGTCGAGTTGTCCCAGTTTGCATCCCATTTGGTTGATAATGAGGAGAGGATGACGCGAATGTTTCTGCGAGGTTTGAAACCCGAAATACGTTAATACCTCATTTCTCACAAACTGTGTTTGTATTCAGATGTTGTAAATAGGGATCAGTTATTGGAGCGCGATAATGAGTCAACCCAACCAAGAGAGAGCAGGTAGAAAATTGATAATACCAGTGGTAGCAGTCATCAAAGCAGTGACAACAAACGTGGAGGGAATCAACATGCCAGAAATGGTAACCACTTCGGTGGTAATCATGGCCAAGATAATAGAGGTGGAAATTTCAAGAAGAGAAGGTTCAATAATGATGGAAGGACGTCAGCACCAATAGCCATTGTTAAGGAAGGAGAACGACCACCAATCGTATGCTTCAAATACGGAGGGGAGGGATACATCAGTCCAAACTGTACGCAGCAGTCCAAAGCGTGTTACAATTACAAAAGAGAAGGTCACCTAGCTCGATTTTGTCATGTAGTGAAGCCAAGTCCAGTTGGGATGGTGACACCAAATGTGGTCCCAAACATTTCAAAACCGGTAATTCAAAGGAGAGCATTTGTCGTGACGTCCCAAAAAGTAAGGAACCTGAACGAGGTCATCATGGGTAAGCTAATCATAAACTCTTGCGAAGTCTATACCTTATTTGATACTGGTTCTACCCATTATTTTATTTCTCCTACTTGCGCTCAACGTTTAAATTTATCTCCAGAGAAATTAAACTTTCTCTCATATGTTGAAACTCTATTGGGAGAAACCTTCATTACATCCACTCTTTATAAATCTTGTTTGATTAAAATCGGCACCCTCACATTACCTATAGATCTTATCTGTTGAAAATACTTGAATTTGATGTGATTTTAGGGATTGATTGGTTAACTACTCATCATGCTAAAATTGATTATTTTCGTAAGGTTGTTAGCTTTCATATTCCTAACCAACCTATTATGCAAATTCAAGTAACCAAACCACTAAATTCAATCACTGTAATATCAAGCCATAAAGCTATTCGTTTATTAAAAAATGGATGTCAAGCTTTCTTAGCCCATGTCACGGATTTAAACAAAAATACGTCAGATTTAAATGATATTCCTATTGTTAATAAATTTCCTGATGTATTCCCCGAAGAACGTCTTAGCCTACCCCCGGAGCGTGAAATCATGTTTGGTATTGACCTTGAACCCGGTACAAAACCCATTTCCAAAGCCCCATATCGAATGACTCCTATTAAACTTCAGGAGTTAAAGACCCAACTGCAGGACTTATTAGACATCGGTTTCATTCGTCCTAGTACATCTCCTTGGGGTGCTCCTATTCTATTCGTAAAGAAGAAAGATGGGAGTATGTGACTTTGTATTTATTATCGGGAGTTGAATCATGTCACCATAAAGAATAGGTATATGTTACCTCGCATTGATGACCTATTTGACCAATAATAAGGCGTCAAATTCTTTTCAAAGATCGATCTTCATTTCGGATATCATCAGTTAAAGATAAAAACTGATGACATTCCAAAGATTGCTTTTAGAACTCGATACGAGCATTACGAATTCCTAGTCATGTCATTTGGATTGAGTAATACTTCTGCTGCCTTCATGGATATGATGAACCGAGTATTCAAGGAATATTTGTAACATTTTGTGCTCATCTTTATTGATGGCATCCTCATTTACTCCAAAAGCCGTGAAGATCATGAGCAACACTTGAGGCTGATACTCCAAAAGCTTCGTGAAAATAAGTTACATGCCAAGTGAAGAAATGCTAGTTCTGGCTTGAGGAAGTAGCATTCCTTGGGCACTTGATATCAAATCATGGAATATCTGTTGACCTGGCAAATATTGAAGAAATTCAAAGTTGGGAGCAACCTAAGTCAGTGATCGAAGTACGTAGCTTTCTCGGCTTAGCTGGTTATTATCAAAGATTTGTAGAAGGGTTTTCTCGAATTGCTACTCCAATAACTCAGCTGACTCGAAATGATATAAAATTCGGTGGAGCGAGGAATGTGAGAAGGGTTTTCAAGAACTCAAGAGGAGACTCATTTCAGCACCTTTTCTTACAATGCCATCTGGTTCGGAGGGATTTGTCATCTACAGTGATGCTTCAGGCAGAGGGTTAGAATATGTTCTCATGCAACATGGGAAAGTCATAGCCTATGCCTCACGACAACTTAAAGTATATGAGAGGAATTAATCTACTCATGATCTAGAGTTGGCAGCTGTCGTTTTTGCACTAAAGATCTGGAGACATTACCTGTGTGGGGAAAAGGTGGAGATCTATATCGATCATAAAAGTCTCAAATATTTTTTCACCCAAAAGGAACTCAACACGTGAAAATGACATTGGCTTGAGCTGTTGAAAGATTACGATTATACCATTCAATATCATCTTCGAAACGTAGACGTGCTAGCTGACGTATTGAGTAGAAGATCATATGCGGGTACGAGTGCTATATTGTTAATGTAAAGGCCCATTTGGTATGACTTACAAAGGATGAAGATAGAGATAAACACTCCAAGGACCCACGTGATGATGTTAAATATACATGTAAAACCAACTTTAATCGATAAAGTTAAAGCTGCTCAAGCTACAGACCTGAAGCTGATGCGTATGAAGAAAAAAGTGCAAGAAGGTGCTATTATGGAAACAAGAATCAATGAAGAAGAAATACTTTGAGTCAAATCCAAACTTTGTGTTCCTAATAACCCTGATTTAAAGTATAAAATCATGATGGAGGCGCACAACCCACCATTTGCAATCCATCCCGGAAGTACCAAAATGTATCGTGATCTTCAACATACATTTTGGTGGAGCAATATAAAGAGAGATAGCGGAGTTTATCTCAAGGTGTCTAACTTGTCAACGAGTCAAGGCGGATCATCAAGTGCCAAAAGGTCCATTGTAACCACTTCAAATTCCAGAATGGAAGTGGGAGCAGATTACCATGGATTTTGTTACTGGTCTTCCCAAGGTTTCTCAAGGCATAGATGTAATTTGGGTCATTATTGATAGATTCACCAAGTTAGCTCATTTCTTACCTATACGAGAAACCTATTCACTTGAATGTCTTGCTCGTATATACATAAATGAGATTGTAAGACTGCATGGTATGCCAGTATCGATTGTTTCTGATCGAGACCCAAGATTCACTTCACGATTTTGGTTTAGTTTGTAAAAAGCTATGGGCACAGATTTACGATTCATTCGGCTTATCATCCTTAAACGGACAGGCAGTCGGAGAGGACTATTCAAACTCTTGAGGATCTATTAAGACTCTGTGTCCTTAACTTCAAAGAAAGTTGGGACAAGTTCTTACCAGTAGTGGAATTCTCCTACAATAACAGTTATCAAGCAAGTATTGGCATGGTTCCATTTGAGGCGTTGTATGGATGCAAGTGTCGTTCTCCAGTATACTGGGACGAGGTTGGTCAAGCAACATTATTGGGACCAGAGTTGGTATGTATGACTACAGAAAAGATTCAAATGATCCGACAACGTATAAAAACCTCACATGATCGACAAAAGAGTTATGTTGATCTTCATCGAAAGGACGTAGAGTTCAATGTTGGAGATCATGTGTTGTTATGTGTTGCTCCATGGAAAGGATTTATAAAATTTGGAAAAAGAGGAAAGCTCAATCCTCGATTCATTGGGCCATTCAAAATCCTCGATCGAGTAGGAACTGTGGCTTATAGACTCGCCTTACCGCCAAGTATATCTCGTGTTCATAACGTTTTTCACATATCCATGTTATGTAAATATGTGGAAGACCCGAATCACATTATTGAATTAGAACCGGACGAGATAGCGAAAGATTTAACGTATGAAGAGGTACCTATTAAAATCTTGGATAAGAAGGAACATATTCTACGCTCCAAAGTTATACCTCAAGTCAAAGTTTTGTGGAGAAACCACAATTTTGAGGAAATGACCTAGGAGTTAGAATCTAAAATAAAATCAAGGTATCCTCACCTCTTCGATATACCAGGTACGTACACCAATTTTGAGGATGAAATTTCATAAGAAGGGGAGGTTGTAAGACCCCAAACTTTCATAAATAAAGATTAATTTTTCTCGAAATATATTTTTGAATATTATGGTATGGATTTGATATAATGTTATAGTTGTGGGTATTGTTTATAAATTTTGCAAAGAATGCAAGTTGTCATAATTGGTCGGGAAATATTCGTTTTATTTGGGAATATTCGTACGACAGCACAATCATTGGTGGACCCCACAACAGAATTATTGTCGGAATGAGAAAATGACAAAAATATCTTGTTATAAAAATAACGGCGAATGTTTTACCGTTAAACTGCTGAAATACTCGGTGGTAAAAGTACAGTAATACGCGTGGTTTCATAGTAACACATGGTATTTGATGCTTACGTGAGAAGTCACTCAGTTATACTCAATTATTACTACAGTAATTGCTGCATAGTATCTCACATTATTGATTCTATTATTGTCACAGTATCATCTACACAATATTTTATATTATTAAATCAATAATTTAGATGAAAAGTTATTCATATTATTATTTGCATAATTAACAATGTCTAAAAAGTTCTGTCGAGGAAAGGGTTTGGTCATCTAATTGCGTGTCAATAGGGAGAAATCCTTATCAAAAAGCCTCATCTTGCCTGGGAACGATCTGGTTGTTAATATTGTGAGTTAAAATAATGATGAATAAATATTGTTAAAATATTAAGGGGATTTTTATGAAGTATTTGTTATAAATTTTGCTTATTAATTGGACCCCCACTTACCCATTTTTCAAAATAATCGGTAGAAAGTTATTCAATATATATATATATATATATATATATATATATATATATATATATATATATATATATATATTGTGACGTCCCCAAATTCAGGTACTTGAAACCTGAACTCGATGCTTCACGATACCATTTCTATGAGCGGAATAATACTAATAATAATAACAATAATATAAATACCAAACCTAATTTACATATGGATTAGAGTCTACTCCCAGATACGCGACCTTTAAACATTCATCACATGATACTTAATAGTTATCATTATCTTAATAAAATCATATTATTACATAGAATATCATAAATCTTATTCTGTTTGCTTTTCCTTTCCTTTGTTTCTGCATGAACCTTCAGGTTGATCACGATTGGCTGAAAACAATTAAATTAAGCAGGAATGAGCATTTGGGAGCCTAGCAAGTAATAGCAACAATAAATAATAGCTGAAAGGATTAAAGGTTTTCTTTGAATGACACTTCTACAACTAATTAACAGTTGTGAAGTAAGTTGAACAAGTAATAACAACATTTCAATTCTATATCAAATTTTTTAAACTACGTACTGACTATAATTGAAGATTAGTCGACAAACTATGAACATTATTTTCTATTTTTGAAAAGGTTAAACAGAACTTCATCTGTAAACTGTCATAACTTACAGGCACGGGAGGTGATCAGCCCATTATGCCTTGTATTGATCAATACTACATGCAAGAACGATATTATCGTTCATCTGATCCGCCTTCGGCGCACAAAAGTTTTCCCATGTACGGGGATGTTCATACTTAGTCGGGAATCCGAACCAAAACAATTCAGTTGGATAACAATAAAGTTATATCTTGTTCAACAATATTTCTAAGTTTGTGTCTAGCCAAAGCAAATGCTTAAACGGCTTTGAAGTCAACGTATACATAGTGGAAATTAATAATTATGTATCAACATGTGATTAAATACAATGATCATCCAAGTGAGGACAGTTGTATAACCATGTTTAGAAATTAACGAACAGAATAAATAATTGGATTATACAATAATACTGTGTTGATAAACAATGATCGGATAGTTTAAGAACTTGTATGAATACAAATGATTGGATATATAATCGATAATAATAGAGTGAATAATCTGGCACACCGATAATATAATTCTGAAACTTTCTTACTCATGTCCATTGCATAAAATAAATACAAAGGTATGATACTTACCTAGTCTGTTGCTTACACAACTTAGTTTTATCTTTTATATCAAGCCCTATCATTAATAAGATCATTTATTCGATTAGAATAATATATCATAACACATGGTACTACTATTTGCAAGAAGCACATAACCTAATCACATTGTCACATATGTTTAACAGTCATTGGATCACAAATAAACACGTATACAAACAAATTATATAAGTCCAGATCAATTTTTGAAACATTAGCCGTTTGCAAAATCGGTACGACTTTTATCGTAATTAATCTTGAGTTTAAAACTATATTCTGTATCCTTAATATTATTCTAGATAATTTAAATATTAGTCATACTATTTTTCATAACCTTATAATAATTTTTAAATAATTATTATAATTTATCATGATTTTTCAAACACCGAAATCATTATTAAATGATTTAAATATTAAATAATTTAATTATCGGTAATATTTAATTCATATTAAACTATTAATGAAACCATTACTAAAATCTTAAAGTTATTTATAATAACTTAGAATACTTTTTAAAACATTATTAATACCCTTAAATGATTTTTTAAACATTAAAATTCATTTTTAAATAATTACTATTAAAATTTAAATATTAATGTATTATTCATCAAAATATTAAAAGTCATTTATTATAACTTAAATAGTTTTAAACCCTTTATATCCTTTTTAAATGATTTTTAAATTAATAAAACCATTTTTAAACTATTTATTTAATTAAATAAATCAAATATCATTTAATATTAAATTATTAATGAAATTTACCTTTAAATATTAAAATTTATATTTTATAACTTAAAATATTTTTAAACACCTTAGTTTCATTTAAAATAATTTTTATAATATTAAAATCATTTTTAAACTAATTTATTTAATATAATTATTAAATAACTCTAATATCATTAATAGTACATAATTAATAAAATTTACCTTTAAATAATGAAAGTTATATTTTATAACATAAAATATTTTCAAACTCTTTATTTTCATTTAAAATGATTTTTTTAACATTAAAATCATTTTTAAATTAATTTATTTAATATAATTATTAAATAAATCTAATATCATTAATATTAAATAATTAATTAATTTTGCTTTAAAATATTAAAAGTTATATTTTATAACTTCAAATATTTTTAAATACCTTATTATCATTTAAAATGATTTTTAATATAATAAAATCATTTTTAATAATTTATTTAATGCATTTATTAAATAAATTAAATATTAATAATATTCAAATAAATACTAATATTTATGAAAAATATGTTAAATTATTAAAAGTTAATTTTTATAACTTCAAATAATTTTTAAAATAATTATTGGAATTTTTAGAAATTAATTTCTATTTTTAAATTATTTTTGGAAAATAAATAAAATAAAATTATTAAATCTGTCGCTATAGCCTTTAGTGACAGAAACCGTCACCTAAAGTGTTCTTGAGCACCAAGAACACTGACAGTCAGTGTTCAAGGGTCTCACTTTTGACCAAGTTTAATTCAATATCTATTATGTTTCTGGGCTAGCTATGACTTTGATCTTGTAGTGTTAACGTAACACTACATGTAACAACAACTAACAAGGTCAAACAACATTACAAATGCAAGTTATAAAGCTACAAAGTGGCTGTCAGACCCTCCCTGGTTTTCTGGGTTACCCAGAAAACCAGGCAGTGCTTGATAGCTACTTTGTGCCTTGATTTAATCGAGTTCGGTTTGATGTTATGGTGTTCTAACGGTTCAATCTTGTAGTCCACATGTCAAGGTACAACTATCATACATCAGAGCAATAAAAATACATCAAAATCACTAGATATCATACGGTCAAACCATGTCAGAAGTGGTGTTCTTGAGTTTTCTGGAATTTCCAGAAAACAGATTTCGTGAACGAGTAGGCTAGTTTGACCCTCCACTGTGTTCAATCTGTTTTTGCTTTAAGGGATCTAAAAGCATGTATCCATAGTACACATAACAAACTACAACTTAGATATAACAACATAGATAAAAGACTCAAAATCTGATAGATTCATGCTTTGCAAAACCTTATCAGACACTGATAAGGACTTTCTGGGTTACCCAGATTTGAAAAGTCATGGTCGGTCAACGACCTTTGACCATGAATAACTTACAATATGTTCATGCTCTGAATTTGATTCAAGTTCCAGATCAAAGATCGCATAGCATACTACAACTTCAAACATTTAAACAACCAAAAACAGAAATAGAGAAAGATCTACAGGGTCTGACATTCAGCTATCAGACACAAATTTCCAATTTTCCAGATTTTGAAAAACACTAGATTTGAGCCTATAGAAGTTATGGAACCAACATCTATCAACCCAGATCCTCTAGTTACACACCATACAACATGTTTAACACACACAAAAAAACTAACACCTAACAAAGGATCAAAGATCAGATTTTAGGTTTAGGGTTTTATACCTTTCTTGATAAATCTTGATTCTGGCTTTCTGATTTGCTATAGGTGTTAGTGGGGCTTTGTTTGAGACTGATCTAGCACTAGAATTTCGTGGTTTTGAGTTGAGAGAGATTGGTTGAGTGTTTGTGCAAAAATGAGCTAACAAATGAAATTTTCTCTCTCCCAATCTATATATATAAGTCTCAGATGCAATGTAGTGGCTGGCTATTGACTGATTGCTGGAGATTTTTAAGTCAAAATAGTAGATACATTTGGTCACCAACTCAATATATGGATAGATCTACAAGTTCGCTTAATAAAGAATACAAAAGGGCATTTTGGACAATAGACTTGTGATTTTAAAGGCATTCTTGTCATATTGGCTAACCCTTAGGGTTTAACCCTTAGGTTCTGCACAAAATTTTTTGTAGGATTTCTAATTAGAGAAAAAATGAAATTTAAAGTTTCTAAAATTATAAATTAGGGTTCCCTAATTAGATTAGGTTTACTAATTATATAAACTTGAAAATTAGGTTTAAGTATTCACTAATTAACATTAAGCTTGCTTAATTGGCGATTAGGGTTCCTATTTAGCAAATTAGGGTTTCTTAATTAGCTAATTAGAGTTTCTATCTTTTAGAAATTAGGGTTTCTAAATTTTAATTAGGGTTTACCTAATCAAATCCATAATAATTAACATTAATCACATAACACAATTACAAAACAATCTTGTACTCTAATTTGGGTTTCAAATTAGGGTTTAGCACAATAAAACTAGGTTTTCTACTGTCACACTATAATTGACCAATTATTAACAGTTTATACATACAATACATATTTATAGTACTGAAATATAATTAATATTATATTAATATTCTCTTTCCTTATTCCAAATCCAGAATTAGGATTTGGATTCCATATGTGATTTATCTTTCACATACAACATTATTAATTAAGTTAAAATAATTAACTTAACTAATCTGAATAAATTCATATAATAAAATAAAATAATTATTATAATAATTCTATAATCATTTCATATATTATTTAAATACTATATAATCATATTTTCATGGAAAATAATTAATAAAAACATTTCTACTATAAAATTAATTATTATAAAAATATAATTTATAATGATCAATAATTCTAAAATAAAATTATTTGTAATTATTCATGTAATAAATATATTTTTATTTATCACATAAATACATACGCTTTGACTTATACATATTCCCACCTTTAAAATAATAATAGTAAAAAAATTATACACAAAATTTCCGATTTAATTATATAGAAATTATCGGGTTGTTACATATATAATGTGTTGGGGCCCACATGTTTATGACTTTTTGGGAGGGGTGTGGGATTTTGGTCATGGGAAATGAAAGGAAAAAGGATGGCAGAGAATGGAGAGAATATATATATATATATATATATATATATATATATATATATATATATATATATATATTTATTATAAGTTGTATTTTTATGAAAAATATAATATATTATATTTTATTATGTATAGTGTCTGCATAGTGTTTGCATAGTAAAATCAATTTTTTTTAGAAAAACAACCGAACGCCCGTGATGGTTTTACTAGTCACCCATGATTTTCTAAATTCAAATAGTATCCTTCCATTCTCCTATAAATAGGATGCTTAGTTTAGAATTGAAAATCACACCAGAATTATAAAATTCTTCTTCTATAATATTGAGCGTATTTCTTTCAAGTTTTAGGAAGTTTTGAGTGTAGAAAACAGTGAAAGTTTTCTTCAAGAATATCCTCGTTATACTTGTTGGAATACTCTTCTTTTTAAGGTAAGAGATATTATTTTTGTTCAATATTCGTAAGAAATAATATTTTCTTCTATACTCTATAGTATGTAAGTAATATTATTTCGTTTCAGATTCCGAATTGTATGCTCATTTTTTTAATTTATGGCTTCTATACTCCATGAAATTAGTAGAATATCTTTGAAATTTGCGCTACATCCATTATCTTTTCATGGAAATATTATTCTGAGCATTCTTGATAAGTTTTAACTTTTTCATGCCGGAGTACTATTCACGGGGTACTATTCACAGGATACTATTCACCCGGGTACTATTACCCCGAGGTACTATTCATGATAAAAATTTATTTCTTTTCGATCCAAATTATTTTTAATACAATATTATTCTTGAATTTGACTTCACAAAGCAGTATCATGTTGATAATTTGGACATTATTGAATTCTAGATAAATTAAATTATAAATCTTTAAAAATTTATCCTTTACATTCTTTTAATTGAATTCTTATATCATTGTCATCATCCTCATGTTTATATTGTGATGAAAGTCATATTTGGCTTGTAGTGCATAGATGGACTGTTGATTTGTATGATTATGACCAGGGATCATTCGGTTTAATCATGACCTATAATGTTACAAATGATTTAAAAATCTTCATTGGCCCATAGTGCATTGATGGACAATTGTTGGCATGATCATGACCATTGGTGAAAACACGAATATCCTTAACCCGTAGTGCATAGATAATTCGTGGTTGTGATACTAATGAATATCTTTGGCCCGTAGTGCATGGATATTTTAGTGATGTGGAATATTTATTGGGCTGAATCTCAGCGATAAAATTGATGATAAACTTTTTAAATCATAGAAGATAGTAGAGTTCATGTTCTAATTGACTCTTCTAATGGATTACTTGTTCCGCTGCAGTTAAACTTGATGTTTATTATATTTTATTAAATTAACACTGTTGAAGGCTAACGATAATTTGTTCTGCATTATCTTAGTCATAATATTTGTGATAGCCCTGAATCCGGGTCCCAAATCACCGCGGATTCTGTTCAATCATTCTATCACTATTGCGGAAGATATAAACATAAATTGTTTATACAGTACACTTTACACACTATTCCCCTAAATCGAGTAACCTTAACTTATAAACAAATCATAAACTATCTAACACATAACATTATTATCCAACTATACTATTACAATCTAGCCGTACATTTTATCCCAAGCTGAACTTGGCATTATCCTTTTTCCTGTATCCGAACGCATTCGCCTTATCTGCAATGTTTATCACGATATAACAAGGGTGAGCATGAAAGTTGTCCAACAAGTTTAAATACAATTTAAGGATATATAATGATTAAAAGAGTCTAAATAATAAGCTGGCTATAATTCATCAATATAATTGAGAACTAACACGAACAAACTTTTGACTGAACAAGTATTGAACATGAACAAATATATCTGAACTAACTGGTAATGAAGGTGATCACTTTTCATACCGACTTATACATGCAATATATATGAGTATAATTATCCATGTCAATCAAAGAATGATTAACCATAAGCATTTCTAAATGAAACAACTCTTAGTAGAGTTAAGTAAAACTTGTCTCGAATCAATTTGATTACCGCATTTATGCAATTTAATAAACTTTGTCTGAAGACCTATTAGTAATAATATGTATTTCTAAGTTAGAATAATATCATCATAGTATTTTAAAAATAACCTAAACACATAAAACATAACCATATCAGTCTATACAACACATAACACCTAGCCTCAAGTCAAACTATTGCAAATTCGAAAGTTGAGTTCTAAGATAATTCTAACATCCCCGACTATTAAGTCGGACAATCATCGAGTTTAAGTTCAATTAAACTCTACCTAAACACTTAACAATATCTTAGAAAATTTTCTTATCAGTCAAAACAATTTTCAGATAACAACTACCTTTAACTCACTTAATATTATTAATCTTGATAATATTTAATTCCCCTCTTAGTATTACTAGTTCACTAATAATACTTTTATCTCGCTTACTAATATTATTAATATCTTAATAATATTTTAATACTTTTACTAATATTATTAATTCTCTTAATTATATTTTAATCATGCATTAATATTATTACCTTAATAATAGCTTACTTATGCTTTAGTATCATTAATCAATTAATAATACTTATAGTCATTTACCAATCGTATTAATATTTTATTTATTTACTAATATTATTAATCATTTAATAATATTTTATTCCTTTACTAATGTTATTACATTAATAACATTTTATTTAATCTCTAATATTATTATTTACTTAATAATATTTTAATCATTTAATAATACTTTAATTTAATATTATTAATCTTTTAATAATATTTTAATCTAAGATTAATATTTTAATCTAACATTATTAATCATTTAATAATACTTTAATGAAGTTTCAATCTTAATATTATTATTTACTTAACAATATCATATTCTAATATTATTAATATCATAATATCATTTTAATAATTTATTAGATCAATAAATAATTTATTTTAATTGTTCACCCTTTATTAAACCTCTTATTTAATATCCATAAAAGGTAATAACTAATATTTCTTATTATAAATTACCAAAATTCCCTAAAATAGTCATAATATTATATATTAGGAGTATTCAAGCATTAAAATCACATTTTTCTTATTTAAGACATCATTTAACTATTTATTTTCTTTTATTCATAACTTAATCATTTTTAGGAAAAAATAGCAAATTGATTCCAAATATTTTTCTTTTTCGGATTTGGACATTATATGACCCAACAATGATCCCCAAATTTTTCTAGAATTTTAGAAAATGATTTACTATTTTTAAAGTGCCCAAGACACTAGGATCTTGCTTCATTTTTCATATATTGAGTTTTGCTCAGAAAATTTTCAGGGTATGCTCTCCTAACATACATGAACCTACTGTGCAAATTTCGGAATTTTCCAGCGTATACAGTGAGATATTCGAATGATAATATTTCGGAGTCCTTTACGGAAATAGCCATTACGCACAACCTATAAATCAAAACGCGTCCGTTCTTTTTCCTATATGTAGATAACTTCTTAAGGTACCTCTGTGATTTTTCCCAAATTTTTAAAAGGCATGCAACTGTCCGAAACAGTCCCAAGAAAAACGGGAACAGTAACTATTTTAGGGTTTTGAACCCTTAACATTCAAAGTGGACTGTTTTGGGGAAAATAGTCCCAAAGGTTTCAAAACTTGCTAGATTTATGTTCTACCACTTGGGTTTACTAGGTAACTCATGTATCTAGCACCCCCTTTTGACGGATCACAAATCCAAGTTGTAAAACTTGAGTTACACAAGATTTAGTGGAAGAAAAACAAGAGTTTTCACCCTTGGATAACATATGCTCATTTTCTTCCTCTAAGCCTTTGATCCAACACTCAAGATACTTAGTTCTATACATGATGATATGTAGAACTAGGGTATCTTGAGTATTTGTTCATAACCCCAACAAAACTCAAGCTATAAAACAAAGTAGAAGAAGAAAATGAAAGTTAGGTTATACATTGATTTAATGGCTACCTTCCTTGATTTACCAAAGTAAGTAATGAACTTAGGATGCATCAATTAACCTAGCACACCTCTCCCTCCCTTGCTCTCTCTCTCAAAACCGAACCTCTCTCTCTTTTCACTCTCTTGAAGTTGCTAGCTTGGGAGAAAAAGTTAGAAGAAGAAGAATGAGAGAAAGTGGAGTATTCTAGCAAATGAAATGGTTGATTCATTATTATCTCCCATACTTTCCTTGTCCCATGGATAAAAGGCTTGACCTTATCCCTTTCAATTAAGCCTAATCATGTGGTTAAGAGTGCTTAATAGATTTGCAACCAATGAGAGCTTGACAACCATGTACTTGTGTGTAAGAGTTACTAATTATGGACATTGTTTAGCTTAATTAGTTGCCTTAAAAGGCCTAATAGGGCCAGCTATATATATACCACTAATTCCTTCATTTAACCTTTATTTTAATGCATAAATTAGATAAATCAAAGGTCTAAAATACCCTTAATCAAGTAGACTAAGTTTGGCTTGCATTTTATTTCTTTTGGGCTTCCCCTTTAATTGTTTTGGGCCATGTAATGAACATAGTCTAACAATTTTAATATATGTTACCCAATTTGATTATTTAGGGTTTCCATTTCCAATCTTATGAAATTTAATTACTTATACATGTGACTTTAGCTCATAACCTAATTAGGTTTACACGAAATAGGTTTAAAATTATTAGTCACTTAAAATAACAAGATTATCCACTTAAGTTAGTATACATATTAAATACTAACCTTTCCTTATTACCATCACCTTAGGTTATTTAACTGTCTCACCTAATGTATAATTAGGTTACGAAGCTTTCATTTTTTTTTAATGAAATCTATAAATGTATATATCCATAACTATAGTATATATGTTTATTGATCCATGCACCACTTCACATATGTTGTCACATATTAAATCACTATATAACACAAAGTTTTAAATATCAATAATGTACATTGTGACGCCCCCAAAATAGGTATACATCACCCATCTTGGGTCGCCAGATACATGGTACTGAATACAAATACAAACTAATTATACAACAGTCGTGTAAAATACGACAAAACATATGTTGTGAGTTTTAATACAAATATTGTCATCTAGACAATATCCACACTCAAAATAAGTCCTCAATACATTTATTAACACACTATTTGATAGAATAGTGAGGACTACTAATGCTATCCTCTGGACCATCACTCCGCTCCCGACTAGTCCTCGCTACGCTTTCATTTCTCAAGAGAATAAAGGAAAGAAAGGGTGAGCTCAACTAGCCCAAGAAGAAATATTATGACTAAGATAATGCATGATAAATTATCATTAGCCTTCAACAATGTTAAACCGATAAAATACAATAGACATCAAGTTTAATCTGCAATGAATAAGCAATCCATTAAAAGAGTCAAGTAGAGAATAAAATCTACTATCTTTTATGATTTAAAACATTTTTCATCACTTTTATCACGAGACTCAAATTTAATAAATAATCCACATCATCCCCGCACTACGGCCAAGGATATTCATTAGGGTCACGACCACAAATTATCCATGCACTACGGGCCAAGGATATTCGTGTATTCATCAATGGTCATGATCATGCCAACAACTATCCATCAGTGCACTACGGGCCAATGAGGACTTTTACCACATCATTTATAACATTACGGTCTTGATTATAGCGAATAATCCCTGGTCATAATCATACCAAATCCATCTATGCACTACAGGCCACAGATGACTTTCAAAAATATAAACATAAGGATGATGACAATGATATAAGAATTCAATAAAACAAGTTCAAGAATTAGTTTATCCAGGAACTAATAACGCCCAAATTGTCAACATGATACTTCTTTTGTAGAGTAAAATTCAAGAATGCTCGTAAGAATATTTCCATGAAAAGATACAGGATGAAGCGCAAATATCAAGGATATTCCACTAATTTCATGGAGTTTAAAAGTCAAAGCTTTAAACAACTGAGTATAAGAGAATATATGAAACTGCAAATGGATTTTCGTCCGCCATGCGGTAATCCACATATACGAGATCATTTCCACAATTTAATAAGGAATGAATACAAAGGATCATTCACCATACATGTGGTAATCCACATGACAAAGTTATTCCAATGTAATAATAAAGAATGGAATAACATAAGGATTCACCATGCGCATGCGATAGGATCGCATGCATAAAAGTTATTCCCAATGTAATAATAAATAATGGAACCAGTCCGGCGTAAATGCATGCATGTGATATTCCGCAGTAATAATAAAGAACGAATAATAATTAATAGAACCAGTCCCGCGTAAACGCAGCATGTGATATTCGGCGTAATAATAAAGAAACGTAATAATAAATAATGGACCTGTGTCAAAGTAAATTGCACCGGATGAGGATATTCCAACAAAATAATAAAGAATGGAATAACAATGAAATCACCATGCATGCGATAGATCGCATGCATAAAAGTTATTCCAATGTAATAATAATTAATGGTACTGTGTCAAAGTGAATACGCATTCAAACAGGATATTCGACAAAATAATAAAGAACGGAATAATAGAAGAATTTCACCATGTATGTGGTACTTCGCATAAACAGGTTATTCCAACATAATAATAAGGAATGGAATAATAGAAAATTTTCACCAAATATGTGGTACTTTGCATAAACAGGTTATTCCAACATAATAATAAAGAATGGAATAACAGAAGAATTTCACCAAGTATAGGGGAGTCCGCGTATACAGGTTATTCCAATAGAATAATAATTAATGGAATAACAGAAGGATTTCACCAAGTATAGCGAAGTCCGCGTAAACAGGTTATTCCAACAGAATATTAAAGAATGGAATAACAGAAGTTCTCTTCATGAATACGAAAGAATAACACCCCTTACCATAAAAGAAACTTGATATCGAAGTAGTGAAGTAGCATAAAACTCTTCTTCTTTCTCTCTATAATTTCTCTATCTAGAGTTTCAGTGAATTCATGAGAAATAATGAAGGAATGAGCTTCTATTTATAGGAGAGTGGATTGAATAGTAACTAATTCATGAACGGTCCAGATTGATTTCCTTTTAAACGGACGGTCCATATTAAAACTTAAAGCAACGATCCATACTAATTCACTATTAAAACTTTAAACTAGCGATCCATATTGATTTACTATTAAAACTTTAAACCAGCGATCCATATTGATTTACTATTATAATTTTAACCAACGGTCTGAAAAATTAGCGCATCTCCCTATGGAATAATATTGTACCCAAAAATAATTTTGACCGAAAAGAAATATATTGTTCGGGTGAATAGTAAATCGTGAATAGTAACTCGTGAATAGTAACTAATGAATAGTAACTCGTGAATAGTAACTCGTTAATAGTAACTCGTGAATAGTAACTCATGAATAGTAACTCGTGAATAGTAACTCATGAATAGTAACTTCGACACGAAAAGTGTCCCGAATACCCGATTGAACAATATAACCTCCAGACATCAATTATCATCGGAATAGATGTTGATTTCTACTAACACAAATAATTCCAACATAATGAAACTATCAAATTCATCTTTAATCAACACGAACTTATTCATCATTAATATTATAACTCATAATATTTAACAACCAGTTGTTGTTCGTGAAAGAGGGGCTTTCCAATAAGGATTTCTCGCTATCGACGCCGTAAATTAGGTGACCAAACCTCTCCTCGATGTAACTTCTAGACATTATAAATATTACAATTTAATAATATGAATAACTTTTTCGTCTCAATTATTGATTTAATAATATAACATATTATACAGAAGATACTGTGACAATAATTGAATCAATAATATGAGAGATATGATGCAGCAATTACTATAGCAATAATTGAGTATAACTGAGTGACTTCTCAAATAAGCATCAATAATCGATACCGTGTGCTACTATGCAACCACATATATTTTACCACTGATTATTTTATAACAACTTGCTTTGCAAAATTTTCACATATCACCCTTAACTTTAACCTTTATCAATTTAACCATTTACTAAATAGAATAATTATAAGAAAATTGAGTACTTTCATTTCATAAAATTCGGGGTCTCACATACATACATATATAGTGACTTAAAATTCACGGTTATTAACCCTTAGGGTTTTCAAAAAAAAAATAGAAAATTAATATTTCTAAATTGTAATTAGGATTCTCGAATTAAATTAAACTTTCTCATTCATAAATTAATTTTGTTAATTAGGATCATTTTATCCCAATTTAAATTGCTAATTTAGCAATTAAGTCAATAATTGTACATTAGGGTTTCTGATAGAACAATTAGGGTTTAAAAAATATGAAATTAGGGTTTGCTAATTAATTAAGCTTTAACCTAATTAATATTATAATTAATATCACTTAAGCATTATAATTATCCTTTAAATTCCCAGATTAGGGTTTCCAATTTCCGAATTAGGGTTTTGGATTCTTGGAACTGAAATTAGGGTTTCAGAACAAGTTTTAGGGTTTCTTATCAGTCATTAGGGTTTTCTAACTGAACGTTGACGTTCTTAATAATATTAGGGTTTGATATTGATAAAATTTATCTGGCCAACCCTTGACCCTTAACCACATATTGTGCACATACATAACCATATACACAAAACATGTTCTCATATACACTTAATCCTGAATAATTCACCTAAATCCTTCACAAAATTTTGAAATTCTCAAAATTCCTTCCCAAAAATATCAAACGTATACACTCATTTTCTGTCTAGGTCTATCATTTGACCTTAAACCCATCATTTAAGATTTTAATAAATTGTCTAATTTCTTAGGTTTTCACAATATTTCTTACTGGGCTAGTTGAGCTCACCCTTTGCTTTCATTGTTCTCTTCAGAAAATGAGAACGTAGCCGGGACTAGTCAGGAAATGGAGTGATGGTCCGAGTTAGTGGCTGTAGTAGTCTTCACTATTCTATGAAATAGTGTGATAATAATTATAATGAGGACTCCATTTGAGTTTGGATAGTGTCTAGAAGACAATATTCGTGTTAAAACTCTCACCTATGTTTTGTTGTATTTTACACGACAGTTATATAATTAAGTTTGTATTTGAATTCTGTACCATGTATTTGGCGACTCAGAATGGGTGATGTATTCCTATTTTGGGGGCGTCACATTTACCCACTCTCAGTTGTAGTTGGAGTTGTTGATAGCCAATGTCATCACATGGGTTCCCTACTCCGAGGACCATTTGATAAAAGGCTTTGAGGGTGGCTTTCCGACTGAGGTAGAATATGTATTATCCACTCATCTGATTCCTCTCTTGACCGATGGAGGCTGAGGGCTCTACTTGGGAGAGTGTGCTATCAGGAGCATCAAAAGGGAGATTCGTGTTCCATTATCTCCTCCTGCTAGACGACATTGGTCTTTATCTCAGCCAGTCACAGAGATTCCCTGATGGGTTTGGATGCCTTCACTTTATTAAAGGGTTACACTCAGGCTGCCTTCCATCGCTGGTGGACTCCTTGCTGTACTGGAGCTCAGACCCATGCCACTCAATTCATAGGGGATATCATTCTTGGGTCTGTTATGATGAAAGCCTAGATCGCCCGTGTCCGAGAGCCCACTCATTTGGCGTAGATTGACAACTTGACCCAGAGGTTGAACCGGGCATACTTTTTCATCCAGTATTTGGTGGCCCATATTTTGATAGCTTTAATGGCACATATCCCTCTCTCTATCTACCTGACATCCCTTCTGAAAGAGATTCAGTGACTCAGGAGGAGTTACAACATATATATCGATTGGATAATGTGAATATAATTGATTTCTTTGGATAGATTTATTATTATCTCTTTTGATAAGCTTCTATTAGATATTGGGCGGTTGTGCCCCATTTCTCGTTATATCATTTGATAGGCCTCTGTTAGATATTGGGCGGTTGTGCCCCATTTCCCTATACTTTTTATTTTTAGTTGTATACAGAGATGTTGTATTAGATGATGATGTATTTAGGAATGTATGTATAATGCTTTCTATTCCTTGCATCATATTGTCATTTATCATGATGCATGCATTATGTGATGGATATGAATTCAGATAGGTGAGTTTAGCATTGACCCCTGGATGGCCTTACAATACGGTTCTAAAGATGTCTTCATCTACCGTTAGTCAGATTGAGCATACCCCACCCAGAATGATAACCTCTTCTTTGAGATCCTTATATAAAAGTTTGTCCCCCATAGATCAGGTGACAGTTGATGTGACACCCCCACATCCAGGTACTTCATTCCCACAGGATCTGGTGTTCACTTAATCAAACATTCATATCTAACTACCCAATCACAATAAAACTGGATAAATAAACCTTCCCACTAAAGGGTTACATAATAAAATCTCCCAGGTTATCTAACCTTTAAATACAATCATTCATATTCAGAAATTAAATAAACTTCATTAAAACCAAGTCTAAGATCATCATAATAAAAGTCTAACATTTCAATCAAAGCAAAATTACAAGTCTTCATCACTTGCACATTTTTCCCTTTCCTTTGCTAGACGAAGGTTCATCTACCTTCTCTTCTTTAGCTGCAATGAGTTTATAAATATGCAAGAGTGAGAAAAACAATTGCTCACTGGATACAATATGAAATCAACAGGAGTATAGTAATAATAACTGCCAATAATAGGCTCATCAACAATGAATAGTACTTTATCATCAATAATCAGAAACTGAAATCCAAAATGTGGAATAAATATAACTGAGGGTCGTAAGACCATGAACTATGTCCACAATTGCGAATAATCATTCAACTCCAACTTTAACAGTCATAAGACTATAAGGACTCCTCGTACTTAGGGGGATCAACCCTTCGTACCATGTATTGTGCACAAACATTTAACGCTTACACGTAAGTTAACCCCTAATAATAATAGGGTTGTTCATCTCGATTGTTTGAGTACAAGTCCGCACCAAAGAGAGTTTGGTTTGGATAAGCTTTCAAGGGTAATTTGAAGTTCAACGATCATCAACTAGAGGACTAGTTGAATTAATAACATCATATTACAGAATAATCGTAATTGAATCAACATGGTAAATCAAAATCATTCTTTAGGAATAATCTAATAGCGTATACTTTGAATAACTATAACATGCCTTGCTTGAACAATATTAAGTCAAGGTTAATTATAATTGAATACTAAGCATGCATAACAGTTTGAACGATAAAATTGCTCGAAATTAGTATAAATAGTTGTGCATGCTAAACAACAAGTTAAATACAAGAATAACTTGTCAACATCAAATCAAAGTTTAGGAAGCTTGCGTCATTTATAAAGTAATCAAATTGAATAAATAGTTCAACAAGATAAAGAATTAGAAAACTTGTATTACTATATTGGGAACAATAATTGATTCCAATTACAAAAGTAGAGTTAGAGAAATTGCCTTGTTCGTGGACTAAATCGAATAATTCAAACCACAATATCCTATAAATATATGTCATCATGACATAATTAGTCATTACCATCTTACAAACATAACTAAGTACGTTCATCATTTAAAATTGGATTTTTAATCACATAATCGAGTTATAACACAAGTTAATTGTTAATAACATACTTATTCATAGTATAGAAATACTAAAATCAACATTTAGCAGTCCTACTATCATCACATAACATTTCTTAAAATTTCGTGTACAAAAGTACAATCGTCGGACTATTCTCAGAACTTCATGCATGGCCACGATTACATCGTGGGTCGCGCTTACATTTACAGGCATGGCGCTACTATTATTTGAGATCAAGGTTATAAGGCTATCACTTGGCGTGAGCATTGGCAAGTCATAAGTGCCACAAAGGTAATCAAGTCCATGACCATGACGCCGGAATTGTAGACTCTCGTGCAGACAAATTTCTAAGAACAACACGTAAAAAGCCAATTTTGGCCTACAAGCTCATTCCTAACAGACCAAATAGCATGTAAATCATACAATTACTTCATGTAAATAAAATTCAAGAACTCCTAACATTTTTCTACTCATATAACAACATAAACAACAAAATTAACACACCCAAATTCACTATTTTTGGCTACAACTCATTTTTTGATATTTTTGATGAAAATAAATACTGTAATTTTTGTTTATCAACCAAAACCACTAATTTAAAGCATTTTATTAGAGTATATATATACTCTAACAAATTGAATAGCCAATTTATCAATAAAACAACTAAACAACCCATAATTTTCTATTTTAACTAAACAATATATATATAAAAGAAACTCTCTATAAAATATTTTTCCCCACAATTACATACATATCAACAATTCTTTGATTATAACCCATGAAAATAGTTTTAACATCACTATTATGATATATAAAGCCACATAACAACAAAAATTCATGCTTACACAAAGATTCTACAGAGAATTTGGGAAGATAAAACTAAACTTTTAAAAACTAAAAGGAATAGGAGAATACCTTGATAGAAGATGATATGGCTAATCTTTTCTACTCTCAAGCCTCCTTCTCAAATCTCTAACCTTCCTTTCTCTCTTCTTTCTTCTTTCTTCTTCTTATTCTTCTTCTCTTCTTCTTCTTCCTCTGTGTTTTTGTTTTTCTTCCTAACTCTAGAGCGTACTAACAAACTAACATATATAGCATATAATATATATATTAATTATATAATATAACTCTAATTTACTAACATCAGTTATATTATTTTGAAAACCAAAAGCCATAAAGCTTGTTTGGCTAACCACTAACGAAAATAACTCATTAATCCTTACACCATGTTTGGTAAAACTCAATTAAAATAAAGACTTAATAAGCAATAAGTCTTGTTTGGCAAAACTAAATTAAACTCCCTTAATTTATTTTAGTAACTCCTTTATAACAAGGTTATTTGTCACACATTAATTTAATTAAATTAATTATAATAACAATTTATTAAATCACTTCATCACATAAATCAATATCAGCAAAATTATAATTTTCTATATAATTATAACTTTATTTAATCAACCAACACATCCTTTCTAATTATAAATTCCAATAAAAAAAAATAGTAATTCAATTAATAAAAATTCTCTAACTTAATAATTAAATTAAATTAGCAAAATAATTAATTCTCCTTAATTATTTATTTAACAAATAATTCACCACATCAATTCAAATTTGAACAATTATTTATTCAACAATAAACACATCCATTAAATATTTAAATAATTTAATAAATATTTAATATAACAATTAAAATTCTAGAATGTTACATCATTCCCTCCTTACAAGGATTCTGTCCCCAGAATCACAATTCAAACAATTCATTCGTCATATTCTCCCCTACTTACAAAGATTCTGTCCCCAGAATCGAAGACACATATTAAACAAATAACTCAGGGTAATTCTTCATCATTTCAGCTTCGAGTTCCCACGTAGCCTCTTCGACATTGTGGTTCCTCCAAATTACTTTCACAGAAGGTATCACTTTATTCCTGAGCACTTGTTCTTTCCTGTCGACTATCTGGATAGGAACCTCTTCATAGGACAAATCTTTCTCAAACTGCAATGGTTCGTACTCAATCACGTGCTTGTAATCAGGTTTATACGGTCATAACACCGACACATGAAAAACATTATGAATGTTTTACAATTCTGGAGGTAGAGCTACCTCGTAAGCCACCTCTCAAACCTTTCGCAGCACTTCGAATGGTCCAATAAATCTTGGACTTAGTTTTCCTTTTTTGCCAAATCGAATTTTCCCTTCCAAGGAGAAACCTTGAGGAATATAAAATTTCCTACTTCAAATTCACGATTCTGCCTGTGTTGATCAGCATATTTCTTTTGTCTATCTTGAGCAGCTATCAATCATGTTCTAATGAGTTTAACAACTTTAGCGGTCTGCTATACCAGTTCTGGTCCTAATAGTTGACGTTCTCCGACTTCATCTCAGCACAGTGGAGTTTTGCACTTCCTGCCGTATAATGCTTCGTAGGGCAGCATGCCGATACTAGCGTGGTAACTATTATTGTAGGCAAATTCCACCAACGGTAATTGTTCATCCCAGCTTCCTTTGAAATCTATGACGCATGCTCTCAACATATGTCGTACTTTGGCCATCTATTTTTGGGTGATATGTCGTACTCATTCGCAACTTGGTTCCCATACATTCTTGTAGTCTCTTCCAGAAGTTTGATGTGAACCTCAGATCTCTATCTGACACAATTGACACTGGAACTCCATGTCTCGACACGATTTCTTTAACATATAACTTTGCCAGCTGATCAAGATTGAATCTAATCTTTATTAGCAAAAAGTGTGCAGATTTTGTCAAACTGTCCACTATCACCCATATCGCATCGTATCCTTTCCGAGTTGTTGGAAGACCTACCACAAAATCCATTGTGATATGTTCCCATTTCCATTCCGGTATCTCCAACGGTTGAAGTAACCCGCTTGGTCTTTGATGCTCGGCCTTGACTCTCTGACATGTCAAGCACTTTGAAACGCATTCTGCAATGTCTCTTTTCATATTTGGCCACCAAAAATGTCGCCGCAAATCTTGATATATCTTCGTACTTCCTGGATGAATTGAATATCTCGAGTTATGAGCTTCGGTCAAGATTTCTTCTTTAATCTCTGGTACTGCTGGAACCCATATTCGTCCTTCAAATCGCAGCATTCCATCAGTATCAATCTTGTATTTCACTTCTTTTCCCTCAACCACACTTTCTCTGGTTTTTCTGCATTCCTTATCCTGTAGTTGAGCGTTCTTCACTTTGTCCACCAAAGTTGGACTGACTTCCATCTGGTAACATCTTTCATTGGATTCTCTTGGAAATTTGATTTCCAACTCTAATCTTGATATTGTTGTAATAAGCTCTTCCTTATTAGTTAACAACATCAACTTTTCCCTGCCTTTCCTACTCAAGGCATCTGCAACCACGTTTTCTTTGCCTGGATGATAAAAGATCTCACAATCATAATCTTTTATCAGTTCCATCCATCTTCGTTGACGCATGTTCAGGTCCTTCTGTGTTAAAATATACTTCAGACTTTTATGGTATGTGTAAATTTCACATTTCTCTCCGTAGAGATAGTGTCTCCATATCTTCAGAGCAAACACAACCGCCTCCAACTCTAAATCATGAGTCGGATAACCTTTTTCGTAATCTTTCAATTGTCTTGATGCATATGCAATGACTTTACCGTTTTGTATAAGGACACACCCTAATCCCTTGTGTGAAGCATCATTATACACCACAAAATTTCTTGTATTATCTGGTAATGACAAAACAGGTGCCATACTTAGCTTCTTTTTCAATTCTTGGAAACTTTCTTCACACTTCTCCGTCCAAAAAATTTTACAAATTTCCTCGTTAAATTTGTTAACAGAGTGGCAATCTTGGAGAAATCCTGGATAAACCATCTGTAATACCCTGCTAATCCCAAGAAACTTTTCACTTCTGATGGAGTTCTCGGTTCTTCCCAATTTATCACAGCTTCAACCTTTGATGGATCCACAGAAATTCCATCCTTGTCAATTACGTGCCCAAGAAATTGTACACGTTCCAGCCAAAACTCATATTTAGAGAATTTCGCATACAACTTTTCTTTTCATAGCGTCTCCAGCGTTAGACGTAAATGTTCCACATGTTCCTCTTGAGTTTTAGAGTACACCAGAATATCGTCGATGAACACCACCACGAACTTGTCCAAAAAATGGTTTAAACACCTTGTTCATCAAATCCATAAACGCTGCAGGGGCATTTGTCAAACCAAAAGACATCACCAAAAATTCGTAATGTCCATACCGAGATCGGAATGCCGTCTTCGGTACATCCTCCTTTCTTACCTTCAGTTGATGGTACCCACTTCTCAAATCTATTTTCGAGAAATATCAAGCACCCTTCAATTGATCAAACAAGTTATCTATTCTCGGCAATGGATATTTATTCTTAATAGTGACTTTGTTTAACTCTCTATAATCAATACAAAGACGCATTGACCCATCCTTCTTCTTTACGAATAACACTGGTGCTCCCCACGGTGACACACTTGGCTGAATATATTTCTTGTCCAACAGCTCCTGTAGTTGTACAATCAGTTCTTTCATCTCCACCAGAGCCATTCTGTACGGGGCTTTCGATATCGGAGTGGTTCCTAGCGCTAAGTCGATCACGAACTCGATTTCTCTGTCAGGCGGAAGTCCTGGCAAATCCTCTGGAAACACGTCCACAAATTCCCTAACCACTGGTATTTCTTCCGATTTAGACCCTTCTTACGAGTATCGACTATGTAAGCTAAATAACCCACACAAATACGACTCAATAACTTTTTGGCCTGCATAATCGTCAGACATCTCATTTGTCTAGGCGATTTGCTACCATTGAATACTACCTTTGACGGAGTCATAAGGTTTACACATTTCTTTTGGTAGTCAATTATCGCTCCATAATTAAACAACCAATCCATTCCCAAAATAACATCAAACTCTCCTAGCCTGATCGGAATCAAATCTACCATCAAAATATTTCCCTTAATATTCACCCTACAGTTCTTGTATACGAACCTAACAGGAACTACTTCCTTATTCGCAATTTCTATGTTTAAAGGAAAATTCAATTCTTCACTAGGCAATCCTAATGTCATAGCAAATTCATCAAATATAAATGAGCAAGTAGCACCCAAATCAAATAATACATAAGCATCAATATCATTGATCGGGATAATACATGATATCGCATCCTTTAATTGCACAGCATCTTGCACAGTCATGTTAAAGGTTCTGGCTATAGGCTTATTTGTTGTTGGTGGTCCCGTAATAGCCAACGCACCTCCACTAGCATTTCCCTTGCTCCCATTTGCCTCACCAGATCTCTTCTTAGGGCATTCACGAGCAAAGTGATCCTTGGACCTGCACGTGAAGCACACATTCTTCTTAGCTTGAGTGAAATTTGGGGCGATGTGACCCTCCTGGCCACAATTGAAGCATACACGTTTCCCCAGCAAACACACTCCCTTATGAAAATTTCCGCACGTGGCACATGCTTCTAACTTCTTATTTTGCTGGTTTCTTTGTTGATTTCCAGCTCCTCCATTACCATTCCACTTCCTCTTTAGGTTGTTGTCATACTACCGTTACCACCACTCTTAGCTTCACCTTCACTTTTCTTCTTTCTCTGCTCTTGATTATGCTTTGTTACCGCCTCGCCTCCACTTTCAGTGAGAATCGCCTTCTCCATCACTACTGCAAATGTCTTCAATTGGAGCAAGTGAAACCTCTTTCAGACAACCAGTGGTTTCAAATCCTCGCTCAAACCTCTTCGCCTTGCTTCCGCAGTTCAGGCATTGACTTGATATGGCGTAAACCTTGCCAACTCGTTGAACTTTGCGGCATACTCCGACACCGACATTGTTCCTTGCTTCAACTCCAAAAACTGGACCTCTAGCTGACTCTTTGAACTCTCAGGGAAATAAGTCTCGAAGAACAGCTCCTTAAACCTATCCTAGGTCATTACTCCTGGTCCTTCCCGAGTCTTGTTGGCCTGCCACCAAAAGCTAGCCTCCTCCTTCAACATAAACGTCGCAAAAGCAGTCTTTTGATTCTCCTCTACCCTAGCAACATCAAAAACCTTCTCAATTTCAATGATCCAGGTCTGTGCTTCAACTGGATTCATGGACCCACGGAATTCTGGTGGTCCAACCGCCTTGAAGTCCTTAAACGTAGCACCTTGATTCTGAGGTTGATTTTATGGGTGATTCTGCGGTTGATTTTTGCGATGGCACTGTCGAAGAACGTCTACGGTGCCGAAGGGGTTAGCTTCAAAGATTATCGTTGTTGGTTCCTTCAATGGTTCTCTCGGCTGGGTGGTTGACGTCTTGGAGGCATTTTCTGTTAAAAAATACACTCATTAGATTATTATTCAACTCTTTTCAAGTAATTTCTACTTAACTTGCCCCCATAAAGGTAATCACTTCATAACATATAACACTTTAGATAAAAGAAAATAATATATATTTTTTATTCATTCTAAATTCTTTGAAAACATCATAATAATAGCATCACTGCTATTTACATTATTTTCCTGAACTACTAAAGTTTTAGGACATCATCATCATATCCCATAGGTTGCATAACACTTGGGATTTACAAATTCTTTATCATAACATAATTCAAGTACACTCCCTACGATGTCCTATTAAGATACTGCAAAGCCTTACGACGCTCTTCTTCCATAACTCAGAACATGGTTCGACGATCTAGTATGAACGAGGGTAGCGTCTCGAACTGAATTGGATAACCCATGACCCGGTCTTGAGCTCGATTGATCGTAGTGTTGAACACGTTATCCATTTCTTCCATCTTCCTTCTCTTTGCTTGTGCATCTCCCTTTGCTATTTCGGCTTGTTGATAAACTTCACTGTACGCGTCTTTGGCTGTTGCCCTTTTTTGTAGATTCTTCTCTCAACTTGCTCTTCAACTCTACAACCTCTGCTCTCATTTGGTCGTTCTTCTCGATCCTGGATCTCGTCATCCTTCTGTGCCATCGAGGCCTGTTGCTCAGCTACTATCTCTTGCAATTCCTCGATAGTATCTTGAAGTTCCACATTGCGGTCATGCACCTCATCGTATATACGACCAGCTATCGAGTTAAGTGGAATCCTTTCCTCCTCATCTTCTTCATCTGTCTGTGGCAGCTCCACGGGATCTTCCTCATTTGTTTCTACATCATCATCATCATCTTCAACCACCGTGAGCAATGGGACTGACTCTCATGGAAGTAGTTGTTCCCAAACCACCTGAATGTCACGAGATTCCTCCTCTCTTGGCATCTGAGGTCCTTCCTCCCTAGCCTGACTGGATCCTCCTATATTAGTCGTCATGTCAACCAAAGTTTAAGTTTTAATTACTAATCATTATTACTCAACTCTCATGAACACATAAGTTGTAACCACATAAGCACATAAGTGTTTTATTACTTCTTCCTTAAAACTCGATAAGAGTTTATCATCACTATCTTCTTGAAGGTTACTTCCTAAGGCTTTTCCCCTACCTAAGGTTCATAACCTAAAGCTTTGATACCAACATGTGACACCCCAACATCCAGGTACTTCATTCCAACAGGATCTGGTGTTCACTTAATCAAACATTCATATCTAACTACCCAATCACAATAAAACTGGGTAAATAAACCTTCCCATTAAAGGGTTACATAATAAAATCTCCCAGGTTATCTAACCTTTAAATACAATCATTCATATACAGAAATTAAATAAACTTCATTAAAACCAAGTCTAAGATCATCATAATAAAAGTCTAACATTTCAATCAAAGTAAAATTACAAGTCTTCATCACTTGCACATTTTTCCCTTTCCTTTGCTAGACGAAGGTTCATCTACCTTCTCTTCTTTAGCTGCAATGAGTTTATAAATATGCAAGAGTGAGCAAAACAATTGCTCACTGGATACAGTATGAAATCAACAAGAGTATAGTAATAATAACTGCCAATAATAGGCTCATCAACAATGAATAGTACTCTATCATCAATAATCGTAAACCGAAATCCAAAATGTGGAATAAATATAAGCGAGGGTCGTAAGACCATGAACTATGTCTCTGATTGTGAGTAATCTTTCAACTCAAACTTTAATAAATATAAGACTATAAGGACTCCTCGCACTTAGGGGATCACCCTTCGCACTAATGTATTGTGCATAAACATTTAACGCTACGCGTAAGTTAACCCCTAATAATAATAGGGTTGTTCATCTCCGTGTTTGGAGTACAAGTCCGCACCAAAGAGAGTTTGGTTTGGATAAGCTTTCAAGGGTAATTTGAAGTTCAATGATCATCAACTAGAGGACTAGTTGAATTAATAACATCATATTACAGAATAATCGTAATTGAATCAACATGGTAAATCAAAATCATTCTTTAGGAATAATCTAATAGCATATACTTTGAATAACTATAACATGCCTTGCTTGAACAATATTAAGTCAAGGTTAATTAGAATTGAATACTAAGCATGCATAACAGTTTGAACGATAAAATTGCTCGAAATTAGTATAAATAGTTGTGCATGCTAAACAACAAGTTAAATACAAGAATAACTTGTCAACATCAAACCAAAGTTTAGGAAGCTTGCATCATTTATAAAGTAATTGAATTGAATAAATAGTTCAACAAGATAAAGAATTAGAAAACTTGCATTACTATATTGGGAACAATAACTGATTCCAATTACAAAAGTAGAGTTAGAGAAATTGCCTTGTTCGTGGACTAAATCGAACAATTCAAACCACAATATCCTATAAACATATGTCATCATGACATAATTAGTCATTACCATCTTACAAACATAACTAAGTACGTTCATCATTTAAAATTGGATTTTTAATCACATAATCGAGTTATAACACAAGTTAATTGTTAATAACATACTTATTCATAGTATAGAAATACTAAAATCAACATTTAGCAGTCCTACTATCATCACATAACTTTTCTTAAAATTTTGTGTACAAAAAGTACCTTTGTCGAGACCATTCTATTAACTTTCATGCTTATGGCCTACAGTTTACATTATTGTGGTCGTGACATGGCAGAGAATATTGCTGCACATGGAGATCATAGCTACAAGGTAAGCATTTGCTTGGTGTAAGTATGTTGTGGTGCCACAAAGGTATATGAAGTCCGTGGCCCATGGCCAAGATTCTGCAGACCTCGTGACGACCTCGAATGTAATGCGAAAAAAGCCAATTTTGGCCTACAAGCTCATTCCTAACAGACCAAATAGAACGTAAATCATACAATAACTTCATGTAAATAAAATTCAAGAACTCCTAACATGTTTCTACTCATATAACAACATAAACAACAAAATTAACACACATAATTCACTATAATAAACACTATAATTTTTCTACTCATTTTTTGATATTTTTGATGAAAATAAACACTGTAATTTTTGTTTCTCAACCAAAACAACTAATTCAAAGCATTTTATCAAAGTATATATATACTCTAACAAATTGAATAGCTAATTTATCAATAAAACAACTAAACAACCCATAATTTTCTATTTTAACTAAACAATATATATATAAAAGAAACTCTCTATAAAATAATTTTCCCCACAATTACATACATATCAACAATTCTTTGATTATAACCCATGAAAATAGTTTTAACATCACTATTATGACATATAAAGCCGCATAACAACAAAAATTCATGCTTACACAAAGATTCTACAGAGAATTTGGGAAGATAAAACTAAACTTTTAAAAACTAAAAGGAATAGGAGAATACCTTGATAGAAGATGATATGGCTAATTTTTTCTACTCTCAAGCCTCCTTCTCCAATCTCTAGCCTTCCTTTATCTCTTCTTTCTTCTTCTTATTCTTCTTCTCTTCTTCTTCTTCCTCTGTGTTTTTGTTTTTCTTCCTAACTCTAGAGCGTACTAACAAACTAACATATATAGTATATAATATATATATATATTTATTAATTATATAATATAACTCTAATTTACTAACATCAGTTATATTATTTTGAAAACCAAAAGCCATAAAGCTTGTTTGGCTAACCACTAACGAAAATAACTCATTAATCCTTACACCATGTTTGGTAAAACTCAATTAAAATAAAGACTTAATAAGCAATAAGTCTTGTTTGGCAAAACTAAATTAAACTCCCTTAATTTATTTTAGTAACTCCTTTATAAAAAGGTTATTTGTCACACATTAATTTAATTAAATTAATCATAATAACAATTTATTAAATCACTTCATTACATAAATCAATATCACCAAAATTATAATTTTCTATATAATTATAACTTTATTTAATCAACCAACACATCCTTTCTAATTACAAATTTCAATAAAAAAATAGTAATTCAATTAATAAAAATTCTCTAACTTAATAATTAAATTAAATTAGCAAAATAATTAATTTTTCTTAATTATTTATTTAACAAATAATTAGCCACATCAATTCAAATTTGAACAATTATTTATTCAATAATAAACACATCCATTAAATATTTAAATAATTCAATAAATATTTAATATACCAATTAAAATTCTAGAATGTTACAGTTGATCAGCTATTGAGGCATTCTATTACCCTTTTGACATTTCACGTACCCTTGGGCTTTATAGAGGGCATGATATCTTATTGGTATTTGATATCTATGATCTGACTCCTACGTTGGAGGAGTATAAACGCCTCACTAATTTTCCCTTGGATTGGCCGTGTGCTATGATGGTTGTTGAGGATATGAGCCGGTAGTTTAAATTGACCAATTTAGGTCATTAGACAACTATTTATGGCATTCAGGGGACTTCACCATTACTGAGGGTGAGTGGCATGTTGCCTTCGTAGGTATTCTATTAATGTGCATCATGGCCTATTTGTACATGTCGTTATATATGGATCATCTAAACATTATCCTGATTACAGTAGTCCGTGCTCTTAGGGAGGGTTGCACTATCTTACCTATGATATTGGTGGAGACCTTAAGGTCGGTCACCTTTTCTCATACCCATCTTATGGGGTTTTTCAAGGGGAGTGTCGTCTTGTTGTATGTGTGATTTATGACACATTTGAGACCGATCAACACCTTTAGATGTCATGTGTACTGCTTTACTCATGAGATAGCCATGTCTTATTCCTTTCAGCCAGCTGAGTGTACAGATGCAATGTCCTGATTGGCTTTTCTGACAGCGATCGAGGATCAATTTGTGATCTTTCCTTGTTCAAGACTCAGCTCTCCTTTTATCTTTATTACTCATGCAGTTGGCATAGACTATCTACCCCGACTAGTTTGAGAGAGGTGACCACATATCATCAACTGGCTGGCATTGGATAGTTTGATCAATTTGAGGATATTCACCCCTTTGATGGGGTCTTGGGTCAATGATTATTAGCTCCATTTTTATCAGCAGATGACTTGACTAGGATTTATGATTGTTGGACTTGTCGCGAGAGGGCTGATTTTTTGACTAGTAATCTGGGTCGCTCTTCAGAGTATTCTACATGACTGGCAAAAGATATTGCATCAGTTATGGTTGTTCACTCAGAGCCGAGTATTGATTCTGATGATGAGGAGCCTATAGAAGACCTTGATTCTCCCATCGAGGATGAGCTATTTGTTGGTTTGATAGCAGCCTTAGTTATTGATTCCTTTAGCACTTCTACTGCTATGACTCCACCTTCTAAAGAGTATTTAGAGTAGAGGCTACATCTTATGACATTTAAGAGGGATCAAGCTAGGGAACTGATGTTGCTAGCCCTTTCTGGTCGAGATGCTACTTTATTGAGAGGGATGACACTCGAGTTAGTCGGGATCCCGCTTTTATTGAACGGGATAAGGCTCAAGCTACTCGAGATGCAACTTTGGTTGAGAGGGATGATGCTCGAGTAGCTTGGGATGCTTCCATTACTGATAGTATTGCAGTTAGATTGCACACGGATAGCATTGGTACAGATATGAGTGCATTCATAGAGGATCGTGGTAGCACTATACAGATGGTTGTAGATCTTTTGGCTCGCATGGAGACCTTAGGGTAGGATCTTATAGATTCACCTCCATCTTCTGAGAGGGATGCCATGTTGGACTTGCTATTCCGTTTATCTAGGGGTTTATAGACTAACTTTCATTTTCCTGCATAGACTAGGTTAGCCCTTTTTGTCATGCACATGATACATTTTATATATCAAGCAGTGTTATATGGCAATAAAATATATTTTGATTCAATTCCCTTGTAGATGTGTCTTGTCACTTTCTTGATAGTTGCCATTTTCTTTATGACTTGTTATCTTGATGTGTCCAAACTCTTCCTTGATGGATTAACTTTGAGATGTCCTAGGATCTCTCAAAATAGGTCATTAATCTTTAAGCTTTTCAGGTATACTAGTTTTTGGTGTCTTGGAACTGGTCTTTGGATATGGTTAAGGTTTTGACAAAGTGTTTGGATTTCTTTTGAGGGTTCGACCACATGATAGATGGTTACCTACGTACTATTTGAGGGAGATCAGGTCTTACGTAGTTCAGGCTTGGCTTGAATGGTTTTGAGTTTGAGTTTGGTTTGAGGGATTTTTGATTTTTTGGTTTAACTTGAAGGGTTTTTAGGAATTTTTTTTAGTTTGACCACACTATAGATGGCTGCCTACGTACTCCCATTGATGAGGGGACATCAGGTCTTTCGTAGTTCAGGCTTTGTAGTGAAAACATTAATTGACTTGATTGATTTTTTCCTTTCTTTTTGTTTTTTTTTTGAGGACTAGGATGGTGGTTTGCAAGCATTTCAAACATAATACCTCTTCACGGTGTCTGAGTTAATAAGCTAGAGAAATTCTTTGCCATCCATTTCTTGGAGTCTGAGAGCTCCTCATGTCAATACTTACTTGATAATGAAATGGCCTTCATAATTCGGGGTGAACATTCCTTTAAGATTGATCTTGATTAGCAAGGACTTTCTTTAATACCAAGTTATTTTCTTTGAATTACTAGAGCCTGACTTTCTTGTTATATGACCAAGCAATCCTTTACTGATATAACTGACCATGAAAGATGGTTGCAGCCCTCCTCTCATCTATCAAAGATAGCTGGCGGTATCAGTCTTGTTACCACTGATCTGCAACTATTTGAGAATCCATTAACAACTCCATTGATGTTTTGTAGTGAGTACTGGGTAGCCCCAAAATAATTTTTCATTGATGTTTTGTAGGATAATAGAGTCAGAGGCAACAAGTCAGACCATCCCTTATGATTGGCGGTCATCTTTTGCATAATTTTCTTGATATTCTTGTTGGCTGCTTTGACAACACAATTCATCTTGGGATGATAACTGACAAAATTAAGATGTTTAATATGGAACTTACAGCACAATTCCTTCATTATCTGGGTCTTCAGATTCTTGGCATTGTCCGATACGATCACCTCCACCTGTCTATATCGATAAATGATATTGTTTCTGATGAAACTAATGATTTCCTCCTTATTAAATTTGGGAAAGGAAATAACTTCTACCCACTTTATGAAGTAATCAATCATAGTGAAGATAAATCGATGACCGTTGCTAGCTGTGGGTTCTATTGGCCTAATCATGTGCATTCCCCACATTGAGAAGGGTCATGGTGAATTCATATAATGTAATTTATTTGGAGGAGCGTGGAGCGTATTTCCATGGACTTGGCATTGATAGCATTTCTTGACGTGATCATCACAGTCAGCTTTGAGAGAGATCCAATAATGCCCTGGTCTTAATATCTTCTTGGCAAGTAAAGGACCGCTCATGTGTGGACCACATACTCCACCATGGACTTCTTCCATGAGTCTTTGCACTTGATCTTTATCTAGGCATCTTAAAAGGCCTATTCCCACATCCCTTTTTTAAAGTGTGTCTCCGCTTAAATAGAATTTCATGGCCATTTAATGGATCCACTTTCTTTCAGCTTAACTTACTCCAGCGGGTGTAGAGTCATCTCGAAGATATTCTTTGATGTTATGATACCAAGGCTATTTGATGGGAGGTAGTTCATCTGACATTTCTCCATTATAATTTCGATAGGCTGGTGCCTTTTGGCATCTAAATTTGATATCGAGAATTGTCATTCTACAAGATATGTGGATTAAGGAAGCCAATGTTGCCAATGCATCAACAAAGTCATTCCTACTTCGAGGGATGTGGATAAAGGTTATTTCCTTAAACTCCATAGCCATCTTGATAACTTGCCGATGATAGGGAAGAAATGCAATTCTTTGGTATAATACTCGTCGGTGGTTTGTTTGATGACCAACTTGGAATCCCCAAAGACCAAGAACCATTTGATATCCATGGATTGGGCCAGTTTCAATCCCATTATACAACCTTCATACTCAACTATGTTGTTGGTGTTGACAAACTGCAACTTGATGGCCATGGGATACTATTCTCCCAAAATAGATATCAGAACTGTAACGCCCCAGAAAATCGAACCTTTGTAAATACTTTTAATAATGAATAAAATAATATTATTTATTATTATTACGTGTTGATAGGATGAATGTTGTTCTATAACCTAGAAATGTCGGAACGTCGTAGTATTTTAACTACGTGGGAGAATTAAAGTGTTTGAATTTCTAAAACGACACTAAAAGTTTTCCGAGAAATTTTCTAAAAAACACTATTCATCAATTTCTGCTCAGAAATTTTTTTTGAATTTCTGAGAAATATGTAACGTTATAATATCAAGGCGAGATCGATTATGTAATAATAATCTAAGTATGGAAAACGTAATATTTCGCATGTGGACTTAATTTGGGAACGTTAGGTTTATTAAGTGTTAAAGGAAGAGAGTTGTGATCATATAATGTGTATTCATTATATGAAAGTATTGAATGTATGTATAATACGACGTATTATACTATTATGTATGAAGAATGAGATAAAGTATATAAATAATTATTATATGAGCTAGCATACGAAGATTATACATAGGGTATAAATGTTAAGTTAGGTAATTAAAGGTAATGGACTTATAGGATTAATAGCCTAATATAGAAGTCCAATGGAATGTGACAATCAAGCCCAAGTGTTTGATTTATCATGAGTCCAAATTATGTAGCACAAGCCCATTAATAAAGTAGTTAGATTAATTAACCAAGCCCAATGAGAAGCCTTGATCCATGGGTCAAACCAAGTAGGAAGTAGGTAAGTGTGACGCCCCCAAATCCGGGTCTCTTCCAACCCGACAGATGGTGCTACACGGTACTCATAACTGTAAATCCATTCTATTGAAACGACATCAAAATGTGTGAATCAACGACATTCTTATTACATTAATAATATTACATCCCGTTCCCAGGTTCTAAAACCATTACATTCTTTGTTCATCATTCTATAATATATACAACTTACTAGTTTATTACAAGGTAAACTAATTGTTGAGCATCGTCTTGCCTCTATCCTTGTCAGATACCTCGGTTCATTCCGTCATAGCTGTATTCATATGGTTCAAGCAAGAGTGAGCATAACAAGCTCAGCAAGTACAACAATTTCTTTTAAGTAACATGCTTGAAACATTGGAATCATATATCTTCAATAATTGGATAATAGTTATGAAGTACTACCAATAATTCAAAATAGCATTTCTTTTCCTTCAAAACATTTTACAATAACAATATTCATTAAAACATCAATTCTAGCTCAAGACCATGAGCAGTTCATAATTTCTTTGAAAAGGACAACCCGGCACTAAGTCCATAAGTCCGGCATATCTTACGAGCACTTCTGGGTGATCAGCCCATAGTACTCTATGTTGATCAACACTACATCCATTAAATGTATGTACGTTTAAGTTTTGGTAACCTCGCGTGCCCATCGAATAATCGATGAAAAATACATTTGTTTATTCATAATCAAGCTTATCTTGAATCCGTACCAAATAATTGGCGTAGGATAGCGTTAACAATTCTATATTTTAAAGACTTGTAAATAAATCAATCAACTCTTCAAGATTAGTCTAGCCGAGATGAAACTGGCATCGACCCTTTAGTAAACCAGTTCATGCATCTCATAGCATGAATCACAGAAAACTTGGCTAACACGAAGGTTAGACAAGCGTTTAAGAAAAACTTGCCTTCAGCGTCTGCTACAGTAAAAATAACTTTTCCTTTCAGTCATTAAGGTCTCTACAATACATAACCACATCACATACCATATTAGGTCATGAATAAACATACATGGTTCCTAATGAATCTTACCCTTCATCTCAATCTAATCATATATTTGATTTGTTACTATTGGTTCTGGCTTATCGTTATCTTTATATCATTCTTACCAACTTCTTTCTCTTCTATGTCTTACGTAGATTTACTTCATTAATCTAACTCGTTTCGAGTTAATCATCCTTCTTCACGGCTTACTAACATTCTTATGTTATTAATCGAAACTCGATCGTCATTGGTTAAGTACACTTTATTGCATACCGTTTACGTTCATGTATTATCATTATTGAATACTGTTCACGTTCTCTATACTTTACGTTCGTCATTTAACTACTCATTAAACAACATTAACTTCCTAAAGTCATCACTATAACAGTGATTTTAGGAAAAGTCTTATCATATTCATTAAGTAATTACATAATCCATACTGGTATTGCAAACCATTGGATCCATAATCAACTTGGTCAACAAATTTCTATAGTCGGCTTAACGCATTACGTTGTTCTCATTACGTTCATCTTCAATTGATTATTAACCTTTAATCACCATACATTACATGTTTAACAATGACTTAACAATGTTATATTAACACCTTAGTTCATTACCAAGAGTGTTCTTTCATTCTATACTTGTAAACATTCTTGTCCATCAAAATTCTAAATCAGCCATGCATGCGCCACCATTAACTTCAGATCTTAGCCATGCCATTGAGTTAGTGATATGCTTTCAGTTCAAGCCTCGTGACTGCAATGCGGGCTTTAAGGTCGTGAGTTGCATGGCAAGGCTGGACTCTGTGCCTCAGACAATTTTGTAGTTTTAAAATTTTTACGAACTTCCTGGACGCATAACTACTTTGTTATAAGTCCAAATTGGTCCGTTCAAAAGCCTACAGTTCACAAATTTCATACTTTACGCGTTCATACAAGAATATTATCTATTCGACTTTGTTTGCTAAAATTTCACCTATTAGTCCATTTTTAACGAAAACGATAAACGTTCGTGAACGTCAACGCTGCTTTCTTTCTTAAGTTTCTAATTCGAATTCGGTCATTTTGAGTCCGCAACTCTATAATGCCAAATATGACTTGTCTCCATTGAAAACTAATGTTTCCAAGCTCAATATCAAAATTCGACTTCCATTCCGAGAATTTTACGAATTCGACGATTATCATTCAATCTCGTGAATTCCACCTTAACTTCATTTCTTATGATTTGTTCATCGTTTCAAATGGATTCAATCCATTATATTAACATCATGACATCCTCATCTCATTAACCTATAAACATGCTAAGTTATTACTTGTTCTTCATTAGTTATAACTTATAAAAGTATAACTACTTATGATTTTACTTCATATGACTTAACATGGTCTAACTCTTTTAATTATCATTTTCTCATGCTATAATCAACATACTAAACATCATATGACAACCATATGATAAGTTCCTCATGGTTCTAGCAACTTATTAATGGTCAAGTTGCTTATCCAAATTATTCGGCTTATGTTCATTCCTTATTAACTTATTACATGATCTTAGCATACATGTTCATTAACTATACTTCTCTTATCATCCTATTATAATAGAGATGAAAGAGTATTGGATACAAGATCATTACCTTTGAAGTCTAACTTCTTCTTCTTGGAAAATCTAACTTTGACTTAAAGGTGCTTATTTGCTCTATCAAATAAGTAGCTTATATTTGAGAGGAATTGGATGATTTGAAATAACCAACAAATTTTGAAATGAGCCTTCTATTTATAGGCCACCAACGGTTAGGGCATAATGGTCTTTAAATCCTCCCACCTCCTCATTTTCACCTCCTCATTCCACCTCCTCATCCTCCACCTCCTTACCATTCAAAACCTAGCAACTAAGTAAACTTGGCCACCACACTTACTTAGCTCCTAAGTATACTTGCTTAGCACATAGCTTATCCTTTGCTTGCTCATTAAATTAATTACTTGGCCATCACAACACTTAGCCATTAAGTTTACTTAATCATCACATATAAGCACTTTGCTTACTTATCCCACATAAGCTCTTTACTTAGCCTTTAAATTATTGAACTTATCATTTGCTTAACACTTAAATCTACTTGCTCATCACACAAAGTTCTTGCCCATCAAGTCTACCCATGGGTTGCACCATGGATCCTACTTATCCAATAGATCATTATATTGGACTTACTTAATTAATCTAGCTTATTCCTTATTGGGCTTGCATTACAATAGTTTGGGCTTTATCATTAGATTTCATTGGGCTCACACATTAATTCCTATTGGACTTACCCATTTCTACACTTGGGCCTTATCAATTCTCATTGGACTTTACAATGTTCTACACAATCATACAAGTCCATTACATTTGGCTTAAAGCCTTATAACGTATAATTTATGTATTAATCTCGTATTCCACATCGTATACTTATTCAATATATGTCATTCTATCATTCATAAATACTCATATAATACCTCGTACTATACTTGTATTCATTACCTCGTACAATACTTACGTATTATACAATCATTACTTTAATTCATCATACGCGTTTAAATTCCTTCTCGAAACTCACTTTTCCTAACCGTTAGGTTTTATGTCCGCAGGCGAAAAAATGTGTTTGTCATAACTGAAATATTATTGGATATTCTATCTCACCTCGATATTCTATCATTAAGTATTTCTCGGAAGTTCAAAAATAATTCCCGAGTAGAAATGCGTGAATAGTGTTTTTCGAAAAATTTCTCAGAAAGTTTTTATTTTCGTCTTAGAAATTCAAACACTTTAATTCTATCACGTAGCCAAAATACTACGACGTTTCGATATTTCTAGGTCATAGAACGACCCTCAATTAGCTTACTCCATAAATAATCAATTAAATTTTCATTTAATCCACATAATAAAAATAAAAATTTAATTCTCAAAAATCCAAATTTTCTGGGGCGTTATAGTAAGCTTGATGAGCAAGGATTATGTGTGATGACCAAGTACTTTATGTGGTTAACAAGTAGACTTATAGGTCAAGCAATGAATAGTGAGGAGGTGGAATAAGGAGGTGGGATGTCTAAATGACCATTCTACCCTAGCTTTTGGTAGCCTATAAATAGCAAGCTCTCCATCATATGTTTGCTTGGTAAATTTTCTTTCAACTCCTCTCAAATATAAACTACTTATTTGGTAGAGCAAATAAGCACTTTTAAGTCAAAGTTAAATTTTCCAAGAAGGAGAAGTTAGACTTCAAAGGTAATGATATTATGTCCAAAGTTCTTTCATCTCTATTAGAATAGGATGATAAAGGAAGTGTTATTAATGAACATGTATGCTAAGATCAAGTAATAGGTTAATAAGGAATGAACTTAAGCCGAATAATTTGAATAAACAACTTGAACATTAATAAGTTGCTAGAACCATGAAGAACTTGTCATATGTTTGTCATATGATGTTAGTATGTTGATTATAGCATGAGAACTTTGATTGAAGGACTTAAGTTATTAATAAGTCATAAGCATGAAGATTTTTAGTTCATAAGTTGAATAAGTTAATGACTTATGAGAATGAGTCAAAACTTACCTTATTTATAAGATGGGTTAATAAGTAACTTGTAATGATTATATGTTGGTTAAAATCCATCTAGAACGCTTAGTATTAAAAGCGTTGCCGAAATTCACACGATTAGACGATTATCGTCGAATTCGTAAAATTCTCAGAATGGAAGTCGTATTTTGTGTTTGAAGTCGAAAACGTTGGTTTTCGATGGAGACAAGTCATATTGGTCATTATAGAGTTGCGAACTTGAAAATGACCGGATTCCAACTTGAAATGAAGAAACGAGCGTTGAACGTTCACGAACGTTTATCATTTTCGTTAAAAATGAACTCAGAGGTGAAATTTTAGCAAACGAAGTCAAATAGATAAAATTCTGGCATAAACTCATATATTATGAAATTTGTGAACCGTAGGCTTTTGAACGGACCAATTTGGACATAAAACGAAGAAGTTATGCGTCCGGGAAGTTCGCTAAAATTTTCAAAACTGCAAAAACTGTCTGAGGTACAGAGTCCGCGCCGCGGCGCGACTCCAAGCCTAAAAGCCCGCGCCGTAGCATGAGGCCGGAGCCATGCATACGGGTAACTCGCGCCGCAGCGTGAGATGCAGAGTAATTGGTGGGACCGCAGCGCCAGTTCAAGAAGTTTGCTAGAGAAGAATGGTTTCAAGTGTAGAATAAGAGGGAACTTGATAGTAATGAATTAAGATATAATCATAACATGGTTAAGACATTGTAAGGTACTTGTAAGACACTAATGCATGATGATTAAAGGTTAATAATCAATTTAACGTGAATGAAATGTGAATGACGTAATGAAAGCCGGAAACCATAATAACGAATCTAAGTCAAGATTTAGATTGAGATGAAGGGTAAGATATAATAGTAAACATACTTGATTATATAAGACCTAATGTGGTATGTTATATGATTATGTATTGTATAATCGTAGAGACTTAAAGTGTACATGTGTTAATCAGTAAGCAGACGCTAAAGGCAAGTATTCTAACCCTTGCTTCAGTTCAGTCTGAACAAGCTTTGTAATTCATGTAACCTTTCGCATGAAGTCTTGAATGATGAAGTATTAAGCCAATTCTTTCGGCTAGACTTATATTATGATTTTGTCAAGCATGATTAATGTTTACCGAGTTATATTGGTATGGTTTTCAATCAAAGACCAAGTATAATAAAATGTTTTTCTTGTTTAACGACAGGCACGTGAGGTTGCCACAACTTAAACGTATACACGTTTAATGAATGTAGTGTTGATCAGCATAGAGTACTATGGGTTGATCACCCAGAAGTGCTCGTAAGCTATGTCGGACTTACGGACTTAATGCTAGGTTGCCCTTTTCAAAAGAAATTATGAAATGCTCTTAACCTTGAGCCTTAGTTGATATTCTATTGAATATTGTTGTTGGAAAACGTTTTAAAGGAAAAGAAGTGTTATTTTGAATTATCGATAGTACTTCGTAACTATTGTTTAGTTATTGAAGATATATGAGTTCTATGTTCCAAGCATGTTGTTTATTAGAATTGTAGTACTTGCTGAGCTACTTATGCTTACTCTTACTTGAACCATATGAACACAGCCAAGATCAAGCGGACCGAAGGCTCGGGCAAAGACAAGGACAAGGCGAAGATGAACCCTTAGAGTTTTTATGTAATAGTATAGATGAACGATTATAATATATTCGATATTATGACAAGAACAAATGAATGGGTTATAAAGAACCTGGGGAATGTAATATTATTTTGAATATATAGAAGTTATATTAGTCCTTTTGAGAATGTTCAATGGAATGAATGAATGAATGGTAGTACCATGTAGCACCATCTGTCGGGTTGGAAGAGACCCGGATTTGGGGGCGTCACAGGTTGGTATCAAAGCATTAGGTTATAAAACTTAAGGGGGGAAATTAAAAACCTTAAGTCATAACCTTAAGAAGAGTCAAGGAAGTACAAGAAGAAAATAACCTTATAAAAAAATGCATTATGATTATATTATGTGTTTTTATTATTCTACTGACGTGTACTAATCAACTTAATTATTTTGTGTAGATGTCAGGAGTAAATGGGATGTTTGTAGATGGTCAAGCCATTAGTGAAGAGTCGGTGAACCAAGTAGAGGTTATACCGAACCCTATAGTAGCAGAGCCAAATGTAGTGATTATTGAGTCTGGAAACTCAGAGGAAGCTGACTACATGTCAGTATTTGATGGGATGATAGAGGAGGAGGTAGAGACAGTTTCTTTTAATCCAGTAGCTATAGCAGCAGAGGTAGCTCCTGGGGGGTCGATGATGTCTCTGTTCATATCAGTGTTGGATAGAAATATCCATTACTGTCAGGAGGTTAAGGAGCTGAAGGCAGAGCTCCAAATTGTTAGAGAGGACAAGACTGATGTCGAGTCCATGTGGGAGCAGCAGCATGACGAGAGGGTTTTGTCTAAGGACAAAGTCCATGATTTAAAGCACGAGGTCTTTGAGCTCAAGGAGGAGCTAAAGACAAAGGTGCAGAAGATAGGGAGGATGTCCTATATCTATAGGAGTTCTCATACGGATTTTCAGCAGCATGTAGCTGGATATCCTGTGGAGGTGGGTCAAACACGGCATACTATTAGCCGTGATATCATTGCCGGTCTTGCTAAGGCAGATTTTGAGAATGCCTTGAGGCAGATGTAGACTAATAGTAGTTAGAGTGGTATATAAATATTTTGTAAGTAGTAGTGACGTAAAACCCTTTTTGTATAGTAGAGGGTAGTCTTTTGTAAATCCCAATTTTTGGAAAGCGATTGCGGAAAAGTAATGTAATCAGCTTAGGCTGAGTATGTAACCGATGTAGTATTATACTACGAAGAATGAATATAAGTCCTTTTTATGGAAAGCAATGTGTTATGGATGTTAACGTTATTGTTTAATATTAATGATAACAAATGAAGAAGGAATAATAACGCAATGTGTTTATTGTATCAGCAAAATGTCGTCGAGAAGAGTGCAACGTAATCAAGGTGTGAATGTAAATCAACCGGAGGGAGGTCCGGTTAATCCGATGCAGGAGTTTGTTAACTTAATAACAGCCGCATTTAATAGAACAGGGGCTAATATCCCCGTGAATCCGGGAGTAGCACGAGCTACTACCTTTAAGGATTTCAAAAGCGTAGGTCCGCCGAAGTTCAAAGGAACTACGGACCCTATCGAAGCCCAAACGTGGGTTAAGGAGATAGAAAAGGCATTTGTGATAGCAAATGTCGACGAGGCCCAAAAGGTTGCCTTTGCGACCTATATGATGAAGGGAGAGTCCAACTTTTGGCGGGAAGCCAATCAGGCTAGGGTTAGGATAGCGAATTTGACATGGGATAGGTTCAAGGAGATATTCTTCGAGAACTACTTTCCCACGAGCATGCAAGGGAGGATGGAGATGCGGTTTTTGGAGTTGAAACAAGGGGACATGACGGTTTCTAACACACGCCAAGTTTAATGAACTGGCAAGGTTCGGCTCCACACCAAGTGGATACCGAGGGAGGAAGGCACGACAGTTCGAAAGGTGGCTTGAAACCACGGCTCTATAATCAGATATCTCAGTATTCCAAATTACTTCTTTTGGGACCATTTTAGAGAAGGCGATAATCGCCAAAGGTGGTAGTGAGGCATTGAGCCAATACCACAAAGAAAAGAAGAATAAGGGAAAGGTTGACGGGAGAGTCAAGATCGAGGGAGCCAGTGGAAGTGGCGAGGGTCAGAAGAGGAAGATATTTAGCTCTGGGAATACCGGAGTGAAGAAAGGAGACCCGAAGAGGAGGATGGAGGCCTGCAAGACCTGTGGGAAGACTCACTTAGGAGTTTGTCTCAAGGGGAAGGCCGTCTGTTACAATTGTGGACAAGAGGGGCACATTACGCCTAATTGTCCAAGTCCGAAGAAGAATCACGGATGCTTTGTGTGTGGATCAACTGACCACATGGTAAAGAACTGCCCGAAGAAGGGGACGGACGGGAACCAGGGTACTAATAGCGGTAAGTTAGCTATTGGTCCAAATAAGAATCGGTAGGGCCGACGGGTTGTACCTTTAACATGATACCAAGATCTTGAACGATCGGGGGATGTCGTCAAATGGACTATTATTCCGATCAATGATATCAATGCGTACGTGCTGTTTGATCTGGGTGTTACTTGTTCGTTTATAGCATGCGATTTTGCTAGACGATTAGGATTACTTCCCAAAAAGTTGCCTATACCTTTAAATATTAAGGTAGCAAACGAAGAAATAATTCATGTTGAAGATGTTCACAAGAGTTGTTGCGTAGACATACAAGGTTGTAAATTATCGGTAGATCTAATACCGATAAAGTTAGGAGAATTCGACGTGATTCTCGGAATGGATTGGTTCGTTAACCATGGTGCAATTATAGATTGTCAAAAGAAATGTGTGAACATTAAGACGTTAGAACAACCTCGGGTAGTATTTTATGGGAATAGATCGCCGGGACATTCGTGTTGTCTAACCATGACACAAACTAGGAAATTATTGAGGAAGGGGTGCGTAGGCTATCTGTGTCATGTTGTTGATACCCAGAGAGTGGTAGCAACCATGGAACAAATACCTATAGTGAGAGAATTCGTCGATGTATTTCTGAGTGAATTGCCCGGTCTTCCTTGAGAGAGGAGAGCGAGTTCATGATAGACATTGTGCCAAGAAGCGGCAAGTTTTCAGCCTGTGGCAACCAGATCGAATGGCGCCAAGTGGGAAATGAAGGAGTTGATGGTGCGATTCAAGAAGCTCGTTAGATGGGAAGTACATTCAGTGAAAGTGTGTCGTAGTAGGGAGCACCTGGGAGCTGCTTTGTCAAAAAAAGGACGGATCGTTAAGACTTTGTATTGACTATAGGGAGTTGAACAAGTTGACGATAAAGAATAAATACCCATTGCCCAGGATCGATCATCTCTTTGATCAGTTGAAAGGGGCTAAGTATTTTTCTAAAATAGATTTAAGAACGGGGTATCATCAGTTGAAGGTTAGGAAGGAGGATGTGCCAAAGACAGCATTTAGGACTCGTTATGGTCATTACGAGTTTTTAGTGATGTCATTTGGGTTGACTAATGCACCAGCTGTATTTATGGATATGATGAACAGAGTGTTCAAACAATATTTGGACAAGTTCGTCGTGGTGTTTATTGATGAAATTCTGGTCTATTCTAAGAAGCCAGAAGATTATGCTAAACACCTAAGATTAGTATTAGAGACAGTGAGAAAAGAGAAGTTGTATGCCAAATTCACTAAGTGTGAATTTTGGTTAGAGAATGTGCAATTTTTAGGTCATGTCATTGATCAAGAAGGGATTTCATTGGATCCAGCAAAGGTAGAAGCCGTGATGAATTGGGAACAACCGAAAACGCTGACTAAGGTACGGAGTTTCCTAGGGTTAGTGGGTTACTATCGGAGATTCATCCAGGATTTTTTGAAGATAGCTACTCCGTTGACTAACTTGACAAGGAAGACGGTGAAATACGCGTGGACTGACAAGTGTGAAGACAGTTTTCAGGAATTGAAGAAGAGGTTGAGTGATGCGCCTGTTTTGTCATTACCCGATGACACAGGAAATTTTGTAGTTTATAGTGATGCTTCGCATAGAGGACCTTGTTGTGTGCTCATGCAGCATGGCAAGGTCATTGCGTATGCATCTAGGCAGTTGAAGGATTATGAGAAAGTTTATCCCACTCATGATCTGGAACTGGCCGCAGTAGTTTTTGCTCTAAAGATATGGAGACATTATCTTTATGGAGAAAAATGTGAGATATACACGGACCACAAAAGTCAAAAATATATCTTCACACAGAAGGAGTTGAATATGAGGCAGAGGAGATGTCTGGAGTTGATAAAGGATTACGACTGTGAAATCCTGTACACCCAGGAAAAGCCAATGTAGTTGTCGACGCCTTAAGTAGAAAGGGTCGGGAAAAGTTGTCTTTGTTAACGGCTCAAACTGAGTTAATAAAAGAGATGGCTAGGATGGAGTTGGAAGTGAAGCTGCCAAGTGAAGCGGGACAAATGTTGTTTGCGGAGGAGATACAATCTACCGTCGTAGAGAGGGTTAAAGAGGTACAACTCAAAACTGATGAGTGCGACCAAATAAAGGAGTGGCTGACCAATGGAAAAGATACTAAGTACAGTCTTGATAATGAGGGATTATTGATATTTGAAGGAAGAATTTGGGTTCTGAATGAGACGGAATTAAAGGAGCAAGTGTTGCAAGAGGCTCATAGTTCGAGATTTTCGATTCATCTTGGTAGTACTATGGGTATTGAATGAGAATTAATGAGACGGAATTAATTGCAAGACGGAATTTGGGTTCTGAATGAGACGGAATTAATGAATGTAGTGTTGATCAGCATAGAGTACTATGGGTTGATCACCCAGAAGTGCTCGTAAGCTATGTCGGACTTACGGACTTAATGCCAGGTTGCCCTTTTCAAAAGAAATTATGAAATGCTCTTAACCTTGAGCCTTAGTTGATATTCTACTTAATATTGTTGTTGGAAAACGTTTTAAAGGAAAAGAAGTGTTATTTTGAATTATCGATAGTACTTCGTAACTATTGTTTAGTTATTGAAGATATATGAGTTCTATGTTCCAAGCATGTTGTTTATTATAATTGCAGTACTTGCTGAGCTAGTTATGCTTACTCTTACTTGAACCATATGAACACAGCCAAGATCAAGCGGACCGAAGGCTCGGGCAAAGACAAGGACAAGGCGAAGACGAACCCTTAGAGTTTTTATGTAATAGTATAGATGAACGATTGTAATATATTCAATATTATGACAAGAACAAACGAATGGGTTATAAAGAACCTGGGGAATGTAATATTATTTTGAATATATAGAAGTTATATTAGTCCTTTTGAGACTGTCCAATGGAATGAATGAATGAATGGTAGTACCATGTAGCACCATCTGTCGGGTTGGAAGAGACCCGAATTTGGTGGCGTCACAAGAATTTCCCTGGCGCTGGCACCTTCCATATTTTCGGCTCCGTTAAAATACATTTTTCTAATATCAAACTGTATTTTTCTGATGGATTTGTTGAATTGTTATGATTCCTTCATCCGGGAAATATGTTTCAAGGGTTCGAAATTCCCTGATGGTGCTTGTGACATCCCGAGAATTTAGACAATTTATTAAAATCTTAAAAGATTGAATAAAAGTTAAATAATAGACCTAGACAAAAAATAAGTGTATGGATTTGACATTTTGTGAAGGATTTTGGTGGATTTAAAATTTTTTGGTGAAGACTTATAGGGTTAAGTGTATGAGTGTATACGAATCTGTATATGCTGATTTTATGTGTACAGTGATTATATATGTGTACAATATGTGGTTAAGGGTCAAGGGTTGATCAGATAAATTATATCAGTGACAAACCCTAATGTTATATTAAGAACGTCAATGTATAGATAGAAAACTCTAATGATTTGTAAGAAACCATAATATCGGCTTTGGAAACCCTAATTTCAGTTCCAGGAATCCAAAACCCTAATTTAGAATATTAAAACCCGAATTATTAAGTTAGAAACCCTAATGTTCAATTAGGGAAAACCTAATTATTAATTTAGAAATTTTAATGTTAATTAGGAAACATTAAACCTAATTTGCAAGCCTTAATGTGATTAGGAAACCTTAATATAATTAGAAAATCCTAATTATAATTTAGAAAGCTTAATTTTCTATTTTAAAATCCTAATTGGAAATCCTAGAAATTAATTTGCAAAACCTAAGGGTCAAACCCTATGGGTTAAAGCCTAAGGGTTAGGATAAAACACTACAAGAAATCACACATTTTATGACGAATTTTTTGCCACGCATAAAATTTTGTCACAATTTGTTAATTAATAATTACGAAATTCATAATCGTCACTAAAACTTTTGTTTTTGTGACGACCTTTAATTTTGTTACTATTAATCATTTATATCGTCACTAATTTACACATATGATGACGATTAAAAAAATTTCGTCACAAGTTATTTTGGAGATAGAATTTCGTACCAAAATTTTAGAGGCAAACCTTAGTGAAATTTTGTAATAATTGGTGACAATATTTATTGTCACCAAATATTTCTTTCGATGACAACATAATAGTTTGTCATTAATTATTTAAAAAATTTAGTGACAATGTACTTTCGTCACTAATGTTCACATTTAGTGACGCCAAATACAAATTCATCACAATTTTATTTGGAGACAAAATTATTCCGAAAAAATTTGGAGGGAAATTTTTTAATAACAGAAAAATAATAATTTTATGATAATTTGTATTGTCATAAATACCAAATTTATATGACCAGATAATAGTTTGTCACTAATTAGATGAGTGGATAAGTGACAAAAATGGTTCGTCATAATTTCTTATATTTAGTGACAAAGAACGTAATATCGTCACAATTTTATTTGGAGACAAATTTTTTCTGAAAAATTTTGGTGGGAAATTTTTTAAAGACGAAAAAATAATAATTTATGACAATTTGTATTGTCATAAATATCAATTTTATATGACAAGATAATAGTGCGTCACTAATTAGCTGTGTGCATAAGTGACAAAAATGGTTCGTCATAAATTCTAATATTTAGTGACGAAGTACGTAATATCGTCACAATTTGATTTGGAGGCAAAAAAAATTTAAGAACTTTTGGAGGTAAATTTTGTAAAGACGAAAAATTAATAATTTATGACCATTTTTATTGTCATAAATACCAATTTTATATGACGAGATGCAGGGTTGACAATCACATATGGAATCAATTTAAATGTTCAACAAGCATCAGTTATTTGGAATATATGCAATGCAGAAATTAAAATGATTTTAGTTGAAAGAATTCTTTAGTACTCAAAATTTACCAGTGAAGCACCTCTGGTGATTGAAAATTGCAGACCATCAAAAAATTGGCCAGAAATTGGAACAATTTTTTTAAAAAAAACTTGCAGGTAAATCTTTGCAGCAAGGTATTAAGAAGTAAAAGATAATCAAATATATGTTATGATTAGTGTTGAAAGCATTTGAAAACTTGTTTTGCATATCTTCAGAAACTTGGCCACTGCTTAGCATTACTTCCTAAATCAAAAGGAGACGAGGATAACTGGTTGTTGATGATGCATAAAATCCTAATCTCAATAAATTTTCGCCTGAAAGATGCATTTCAAGGCCTGGAAGAAGGTAAACTTTATGTTAGAATGTAAATAGAATATTTTGTTAGAATGTAAACAAAATATTCTCACGATAATAGTAGCTAAATTATAGGGATTGATTGTATATTTGTAATAGCTTAATTGTAGGGATTGTAATAGAATTGTTGTTACCTATTTAATATGATTATCCTGAGAATATTCTTTTACATTCTAACACAATATCCTATTTACATTCTAACAATTTATGACTTTAGTGATGCTATTGCTTGCCTCAAGTAGGAATTAAAAATTTGTTTTCAAAATTGCAAAAACCAAAAATGATGAAGCTTTGAGGGTGTTGGTTCCCCCAGGGAAAGACCCCCCAAATCCACTTGGAGGTCCGACAATGTCAAGAACCTCATACAAGGCAACAAAGAGGCCAGAGATATTGCTGATGTGCAGTGTATCTACCTTGATGCATTGTTGTTGTACAATGCTTACAAGTTCATATCTTGTTCAGGTAGAGGCCATATAATTCATCTTCATTTTTCTTGATTAGCATAAAATTGATATGCTTTATATGGATTTCTTTTATTTTTTATGCATTTCATTTTCTTTGGCTTGTAGATAATTGTTCCTGTTCAGCCGTTATTGATGCTTGCTGGGAGAGTGCTGATGGTGGATGCCTATAGAACTAGTTGTTTGGTGTCCCACATTTAACTCAGGATGTTTGCTGGTTGTTGTTGCTGCTACAACATTTGAAAAGGTAAATGCTCACCTGAACGCCTATTGAGTTAGGGAACGAATTTTTCCATCTGAATATCTTTGTTATTAATGCTTTTGAATTGGTGATTACTGCTTATGCTCGGCATTGAATTTTTTAACTTTAACATATCTTGAGTTCCAATGCACTTCTGCACTCTTTTTACCTACAAATTGATAGAAAATATGAACTTGATCTTTGAATCTATGGAAAATTTTGAACCTCTCTTCCCTCTCTAGGTTTCGCTTCTAAATAGTTTCTTTAAGGGTCTCATGTTTTGTGGTTATTTATCAGTATTTCATGTTTTTTGGTTGTAGGAACGATTATGAAGACAAGTACAGGAGACAGAATTGTACAAGTTAGGAATTCAGAACAAATTGGCAAACAATCTAGAATTCCTATGGTTGATTAAGGCAGCACTAGCCCAGGGACAGAAAGAGCCGAAAATAATTCCTGATCAGCTTGTCGGCGTTCAAAACTTCTGAACTTTCGTTATGGTCATATTTAAGAAGTTGGATATTTTGTTTAGAACGTTATACTTGATAAATTATTTTGTTAAGTAGAATGGATGATACTTTGGATTCTAATTTTTCTATTTTGGTTAAATATGATGGAAAATGGAAATTTAGTTATTCTATTATTGGTGTTTTTTATCATTACGATCATTTTGGTTAAATATTATTGGTGTAATCTTTTTTCTTATTTCTAAATCTATAGTTTTATATTTAGTTTTTTATTTAGTCACAACAATTAATTTTGTCACTATTATTAACTCTTTCTGTGACAAGATGTATAGTCACCATAAGTATTCAATTAGTGACATTGAAAAATGTGTCCCCAAAAATATCTCTTTGGTGACAAATTATTTTGTAATATTATTTAAAATATGAAATGACAACGACATAATTGTCATGTTAAATATAGTATTAGGTGACGAATTATTCTGTTGTCATTTATTTTCTTATTTTTGGTGACAATAAACACAATAACATGACGAAAGAATAATCATAAATATCACAATATTGTCGTCATTAAAATTAGATGATTTAAATAGAGTAACATATTTTTGTCACTAAAACAATATCATTTAATGACGAAAAAAGATTTTCGTCATTTAATGCACTAAGTTTTTATGACGAAATATAATATAGAGTGCCGAAAGTTTCATTCAAATAGTGACGCTATTAACGTCACTAAAAGTAATTAATTATAGTGACAATAGTGTAGATCATCACTATAAGTTAAAACATTTAGTGATGACATCAAATATTGTCAAATAAACCTAATACCACCGCTCATACGGTGACGGTCTCTGTGATGATTAACACTCGTCACCAAATGTTTTAGTGACGAAAAATGAATTTTATGTGACAAATTTTAGCGTCATTTTTTGTGTAATTTCTTGTAGTGAAATGACAAGGAAGCCATTAAAATTGTAAGAAAATTGTCCAAAATACCCTTTTCACATTCTTTAATTAGGAAATGTGTATCTTGCCAATATATTTGTTGTTTACCAACTCCAAGATTTCCCATGTGCACAAAATATCATCAATTTCAGCCCTCAAGAGACACATTGCATCATCTAGATTCAATGCATCAAATATAAGGAATTAAAGAGAGAAAATCAATAATAAAGCCTCATTTGTGACCAAACACCCAACCAAGCCTTTCTCTCTCTAGACCCACGAAATTAATTAGTGGATTAGTCACTAGTAAAGTATTTATCAAGCCAAGATCATATCATGATGATTAAATTCAAGATCAAAGCTTTGAAAGGTATAAAACCCAAAAATTTCTAAATCTTGAAATTTTATGTTAATGTTGTGATTCGTTGTTTAAAGTTGTGTTTAAAGATGTTATATAGTGATCTAAGATGTTACATCAAGGATCCAAAACATCTAGATGCAAGAAAATGAGTTTTTAGAAACTGATCATGAACCCTAATATTATGATTTGACATCCATATGCCAGGGCTCATAGATCTCTGTGTGTTAGATGTTATGTGTGTTTAGTGTTATAGAGTTGTTCTCTATCATGATGAGAGTAGTTTTTAGAAACTGATCATGAACTCTATATCTTGTTATAGAGTTGTTCTCTATCAACTCCATACAATGTCTAGATCTCAAGATATAAGTCGTCAAACCTAGTTGACCGACCATGGAAACTGAGTTTCTGGGCAACCTAGAAACCCAGAAAGCCTGACAACCATTTTGCAGGCGATGAATCTTGCTACTGTTAATGAGTTAGGTTATATTGTTATTTGGAACTTGTAGTCTAACATATGGACTACACATACATTCTATTAGAACTCCTAAATTAGCAATAGAATGAAAGATAATCATGGTCAAACATGGGTTGACTAACTCCCTGAAGAACAAATCTGGAAAACCCAAATTTTTGAAGAACAGCTTTCTAACATGGTTTGATCGGCCCTGATCTCTCACCTGTGATGTTGCTAGACTGACTTAGTGTGTTATATATGTTCCTTAACATGTATACTACAACATTGAACCCATAAATCACATTAAGCAAGCTAGAAATTTATGATATAAAGCATCAAAAGTAGTACCTTACAACTGTTCTTCATTTCTGGGTAACCCAGAAATGAAGAATAGCTCTGACATGAACTTGGAGAGCTTATCTCTCTCTAATTTGATGTAGGTTGGCCATGAACTTAGTATGTAGTTGTAGTATTACATCAATACTATAACTGTAACATCATTACAAGCCCAGATAACATCAAGAACATGGAAATTAAAGTGGTCAAACTAAGCCCCTAGTTGGCTATGAAGGTTCTGGAAATCTCAAGAACACCTATAGCGACAGTTTTGTCGCTATTGACACCTTTAGTGATAGTTTATTTATGAAATTAATTATTTTATTAAAATAATTAGAGAAAATGATTTTTAATTATGAAAAATTCATAATTAATTTGTAATAATTATTTTAAAGCCTAAAAATAGGTTTTTAATAATTTGGAATATATTTCATTAATATTTTAATATTTTTAAATATTAATGATATTTAATTTATTTAAGTATTATATTAAATAAACTACTTAAAAATGATTTTTGTCTTTTAAAAATCATTTGAAATTATATTAAAGTGTTAGAAAATATTTTATGTTATTTTTAATGACTTTTAATACTTTGTGGTGAATTTCATTAATACATTAATATTAATGATAACTTATTTATTTATTTAATAAATGTATTAAATAAATTATGGAAAAATAGAATTAGTGTTTTAAAAATCATATAAAATATGATCTTTAAAGGTTATAAAATATTTTAAGTTATAAAATATAACTTTTGATATTTTGTCATGAATTACATTAATATTTTTATATTAATGGCAATTATTTAATAATGGTTTTAATTATTTTAAAATCATTTAAATGGGATATTAAGGTATTTAAAATGCTTTAAGAAATTATAAATAATTTATAATAGTATGTCATGTATTTCATTAATATTTAATATTAAATAAATATTAATGATAATTGAATCAAATGGTAATTAAATCATATAAATAGGATATTAATGATTGAAAAATCATGATAAATGATAATAATTACTTGAAAATTATTACGAGCTTGTGAAAAATATTTTAACTGACAAGTAAATTATCTAAGATAATTGTGAAGCATTTAGGCAGAGTCTTATGGAAAATAGGCTCGATAATTATCCGATTAGGCAATCATGAGGTCAAATTTGTACCAAACTCAACGTAGACTGAAATACTTTGACTTGAGATTAGGTTTTATATGTTTTATGAACTGATAAGATTATGTGATGATGTGTTTAGGTTATTTTATAACTGTAGTTAACGGTATTAACTGTGATGATATTATTCTAACTTGGGAGACGCATATTATCAATACTAGGTTCTTCGGATAAAGCTAAATAGATTGCGTAGCAGTAATCAGCAATAAAGGTAAGTTCTCTAACTCGAACTCGAGTTTTTCTTTCTAGTATTCTAGTGGTTAATCATTACTGCTTATACTATGCCTATAATTTATTGATTCGCAATTTATGCATGTTTCATATGTTCATTAGGTATGGAAGGTTGATCACCTTCATTACCATTTAGTCTAGTTTATTTGTTTATGTTCATTTTTAACCATTCATTTCATTGTCTTGGTCGTTCAACTATGAAAATTTAATTTATGTTATTTCACAATTATTGTATTGTTGAAAGTCAGCCAGCTTATTGTTTATTCTTTCAGTCATGATATATCTTTTATTGAACTTAAACTTTCTGGGCAAATTTGTTGCTCACCCTTGCTATATCATGATAAACATTGCAGATTAAGACGAATACGTCGGATACCTGCAAAGTCAAAGATAAATTCAGCCTTGGATTATATGTGCAGCTAAACTTGTAATAGTATTATATGATAGTAACATTGTATGTTTTATAGGATATTGAATTCAGGTATTAAGTGAAGGTTCTTAACCTTAGGAATAGTGTGTAAAGTTTAATGTATAAACAATTTATGTTTATATCTTCCGTATTAGTTATAGAATTAGTATACCAGATTTGTGGTGATTGGGACCAGGATCTAGGGATGTTACAGTGCTTCGGCCAATTGATCTACTATTCCTTGACCTTTGATGGACGAACTATTGTAGGATCAATTGCCATTTGGATAATCAATAATTCAACATGGGTTTGTTGAATATGAACTTCAGAGGATCCATGCGGGATATGAGATAGGTTGTGTGCCCATGAAGATAATGTTGTAATCTCATGGCAACCCATGCTAACGCACAACAAGTCTTTTTAATCAAAGTGTACTTCTGATCGCCGCTACTAAATCTTTTGGTGATCTAATATATAGCTCTTTCCTTGCCTATATAGTCTTTTTGCCCCAACATGCAGCCCGTAACATTGTCATTAACAGATAGGTACATAAATATAGGAATCTTATCCCTTGGGGGTACTAAGACATGAGCTTCCACTAATTACTTTTTGATGGGGAGAAAGACTTTTTGATAATCTTCATTCCACTTCATAGAGGAATTTTTCCTTAATAGCTTAAAGATGGGCTCACTCGTTGCCGTGAGTTGAGATATGAATATGTTTATAAAATTGATTCTCCCTAGAAATCCCCGTATCTCTTTTTCTATTTGGGGTACGAGAATCTCAGTTATGGCTTTAATTTTGACGGGATCCAGCTCAATGCCTTTGTTGCTCACTAGAAATCCCAACAACTTGCATGATTTAACACCGAACGCACACTTGGTCGGATTCAGCTTCAAGTTATATTTATGCAACCTCTTGAAAAGCTTTTTAAGGTGGTTGATATGGCCATCCTCCTTTTAGGATTTAATGACGATGTCATCCACATAAACCTCTATTTCTTTATGCATCATGTAATGAAAAAGGGCCATCATGGCTAGCTGATAGGTGGCCTCGACATTGATAAGGCAGAAAGATAAACGTCTGTAACAAAAGGTTCCCAGGGAGTGATGAAGGCTATTTTTCTCCCTATCCTCTTCAACAACCATGATATGATGATACCCGGTGAAGTATTCAAAAAAAGAATACATGCCATATTGCGTCGTGTAGTCTATTAGTATGTGGATAAAAAGTACTGGAAAGTTGTCCTTGAGACAACCTTTGTTCAAATCCCGATAATCCACGCATACTCATACATTTCCTCCGGGCTTAGGCACAGGAACTATATTAGACAACCACTTAGGATAGGTTGATACCATGATGATACCGACTTTGAATTGTTTAACAATTTCTTCCTTGACTTTCATACTCCACTCAGGTTTTAGTCTCCTAAGCTTCTTTTTAACTGGATTAAATCCTTCTTTAATGGGCAGTCCATAAATGACAATATCAGTAGACAAACCAATCATGTCCTCATGTGACCATGAAAAAACATCTTAGAATTGAGTTAGCAGAGAAATCAGGTCTTTTCTATGGTTTGGGGTAAGGTCCATGCCTATCTGGATTTTTTTAGGGTTTTCTGAGGTTCCGATATTGACAGAGGTGGTTTGATCTAGGTTTGGCTTGAGTTTGTCTTCGACCCATACTTTGATCTCCTCAGGCACCTCATAATTATTTATCTCTTCTTGCTCGATCCCCATCAAGTCAAAGTCTAACTCTACATCAAAATTGTAGTAATTGTGGAGATTTGGCATTTCATCAACAAGGATAGACAAACCCAACTCTCGAGTCCTAAAAACAAAATGCTTTCACTTACTATATAAAATTGTTTGATCATACAAAGCATTAGAAAAAGCATGATAAAAGTAACTGCTAGTACTGTGCAACAAAAGTAAGCAGCTAATAATATCTATATTTTAGGGCAGATAGATTTTCTGCCCTTTTAATCATTTTTAACTGATGCAATGAGTGCTACTCCAATTGCCTAGGGTAGAATCCTCATTAACTGGGAGGATAATGGGATTGATGTTGTCTGTCTCCTCCTTGATGATAACTAAGACAACATTCTAATTAGGGTTGACATCCTCTTTTGAACCATTCCCTTCACCTCAATTCGAGCCAGGGAATTTGAATTGATCTTCTTTATAATCATCCTCTAGGATATCATTGTTCATTCCCTCAGTATGCACCAGAAAGTACATCTTTGATAACTGGTTTTGCACTTTTTATTTGAGTCTCTGATTCCATTCCTCGCTTTTTTTACCCAGAATTAGGACTTCTTTTCTACTTGCTGGCTTGGTTATAAGAATCAGCATGCCAGCCATGGAAACAGGGATTTTCCTCATAGGATTTATAAATCTTGCATCTATAAGGTTAGGTAGTAAAATGGTAGAGGAATGAACCGATGAATGCTTGTGTGGGTTCTGGTGATTTGATCCAGAGGAATAGCCCAATCCAACCTTTCTTGTCTGGCTAGGAATTTGAACTGGATTTCTGATTCCTTGTTGACTCTTCCCTAGCCCTTGTCTATGCCAGAAACCCAAAGATATCATTTCCTGACTAGCCGACATTACTTCGGTGGAAACTCTGGGCGTCAAAGTTGGGGCTCCAATAGGTTGGTACCGAGTGTTGCTCACCTTAAGAGCTAAAAATTGATAGGCTCAAATCCTTCATCGAGACTGATTACAGGCATATCGATTTGTGTATTAACATGATATTTTGGCTCGGTATTGACGGTTACCAGATTAATGTTGATGATGTATTTTACTTGTTGGTAAAGGGTGGATAGGACTACTTCTGTTATATGGATCCACAGTCTTCCAAGCAATAAATTGTATCCAGTGGTGATGTTTGGAACTTGGAAGGATATGTAGAAGGTATGTGGACCGATCTCCACTAAAAGTTTGATTTCTCCTATAGCCTCTCGTCGAGATCCATAAAAGGCCCTTATGACTACATGACTAGTCCAAATTCGCTTTTGTTGATCTTCATTCTTTCCAACGTGTCATAGGGACAGATGTTCAAGGACGATCCTCCATCTATCAATATACCTCCTACCATATATCCTAGGGACATCATTGCTATATGAAATAACTTACAATGACACATCCCTTCTGATGGTATATCATCATCAGTAAAAGATATCACATTACTGTTGAAAATATGATCAATCAACATATAAAACTTTTTGATATCCACCATCTTTAGCAGGTGAGCTTCTTCCAGTACTTTCACTAAGACTTTACGATGATTTTTTGAAGATAAAATAAAATCTAGGATGGATATATGTCGGGGTGCTTCTTTTAATCTTTGCACCACTTTAGCTTCATTATGTCCCATCTTGCAGAGGAATTCTTCAACTTTCTCCTTGGGCACTCTCCCCTTGGATTTAATGACTGCCTTTATTACTCGTTGAGGTAGATATAATGGGTTTTCTTTTGATATAACAGCAGTGCAATTTGATGTTAATCCATCATCTTTCCCATAGTTCCATGGCACTCTTTCCAAGTTGATTACAGGATATTGAGGCCTGAATGGAAGCATCAAAAGCTCAGGCGCAACCATTTTTATAGTATTCTTTCCATCTTGATCCCCTTTTCCTTGAATTAATAGAGGTGACGTAGACAAGTCTCCTTTATAGGATATGACTGCTATAACTTCCCTCCATCTCTGTGTTCCAAGGGGGAATATCTCCTCTTCTTTAGGCAAGATATTACCACTATTTGCCATTTGTAGGTCACCATTGTAAATCATATTCTAGATTAGATGACGAAGTACCCATCAATTTTTTGTGTTATGAGCCCTAGTATTTGAATGGTATTGACAAACCCCGGTAGCATCAAACCTCTTGGAACGTGGATTGATTGGGGATAATAGTTTTGTGATCTTCCCTTCATTGATCAACATTTATAAAATTGCCTCCATTAGTTGACCAAAAGGAGTGAACTTCCTTTGGTCTGCATAGTCCCGACGAGACTGAGCTCTAATTTTTCTTGGAAGTTTTCTTCCAAAGTTTCATTCTCTTTGAATTATTATTTATTCCTTGTAATACGGGAGAGGAGACTTGTATGCCTCTAACTGATCAGCTGTTGAGTTATTCGGTGCTGATGTATCACCAGTTCTGCGAGTTGATCAATTTATTCTTTGATAGACTTCATTTCTCGCTCTATCATAAACTGAAATTTTAAATAATCCCATTTATCATAATTATCTTTTCTTTTTTAGGGAGAATCACCTATATATTTAAGGTAATTAGAGCTTTCTCCACTCCACCTGCTAATCATATTGACACCCTCTTCATTAAGTTGGGGTAGAGGATTATCTTGCACATGTGGTTGTTCTTATGTAGTGACCATAATTTTCCCACTGTCTATCATATCTTGGATTTTATGTTTGAGAGATCAACAATCTTAGGTATCATGGTCTGGAGCTCTAGCATGATAAGCACATTTGTTACTTGTGTCAAAATTCCTCCCACTTGGGTTGGCTGAGGGAAGGAGCTGGATAATCTTCTTTTGCATTGTAAGAACTTTGACTATATTTTCCAATCAGTCCCCTAAGGGTGTGAATATTCTGCGACATTTAACTTCTCCAGCTTTTTGAAGTGGAGGATTTGAAGATTGTGCCAGAGTTTGAAAAGGGGAATAATTTTTCCTTTGAATGGGCAAGTTCTGATTGCCTCTCAGAGTTTGTCCTTGTAGAACCAAGGATACATTCTCTTCTATCTTTTTATGACCCCTTCGAGGATTATTCCCATAATTTTTGACCTGAATATGCTCAGCCACAACTTCTAAAGCAGTGAGGTCTTTAATTTTTCCAGACTTTAATCCCATTTCAACCATTTCTTCGTAATTAATCATTTCTGAGAATGGTTTCCTATACCTGCTGGGACTCTCTCGTAAAATGGAGCTTCTTGTATATCAATGAATGTCATTACCATTTTTATTTTTTTCATTGATGGAATGACTTGGGTAGTCAGACGTCTCAACCGTTGGGCATATTCACGGAAAGATTCATTGATTTCCTTCTTAACCTTGGTGATTTGATACATATCTGGAGCCATTTATGATTGGAAACTGTATTGACTTAGGAAGGCATGTGCTAGCTCCTCCCAGCTATGGATTTTGGAATTATCCAGTCTGGCATACCATGCTCTGGCATCTCCAGTAAAACTTTTATGGAACAACTGCATCCATAGATTTTCATCCATGGCATATGACCCAAGTTCTCTAATAAACACCTTTAAATGAGTGTAAGGATCTCCCAGTCTGTCATATTTTTCAAAATCTAGAGTTTTGAACTTGTCTGGATAATAGGCCCCTTGGAAAATGCAGAGATTCGAGTAAGTCACGCTCCTATATGCTCCAGTCCCTTTGATTGACCGGATGGTTTCTTCCATTTGTTGCACTTTCTTTATAATATCACCAGTTTCTTGATCTTCTTTAAGTTTGGTGATTTCTAGAGTTTTTTTGGATTTTTCATGGATTTGAGGTTCAGGTATTTGCACTTCCTTTCCTTTCTTGTCAGTATCTTGGCTTCCTCCTTGTGTAGAGGACTCTGTTTGAGTGGGTAGTTGTTGACCCTAAGTTCTTTTGTTTTGTTCTTTCAAAAAGACAGCTAATTCTACTATCTATTTCCTTAGTCCCTCAAACTCCTCTCGAGAAACAGGAGTAGATTCAGGTTGGGCACTTACAACCATGTCTGAAGGTGGGCTTAGTACCTTTTTAGACTTTGATCGGGTAACGGGACTAATTGTTTCCTTACAAAAAGATTATGTAGTTTAGTCTTAGTAAACACTAATAGTCTGCATACTATGCAATGTGTCTGTTATAGGGGGAAAGGATGTGACAACCCGAAAATCCGGATTGTCCAGAAATTAAGATTTTAAGAATTAGTTATTAATAAAATGAATTTTTATTAATACTATTCTGTGCTAGGTGTTTATTAATCGTTCTATAACCTAGAATGATTATTAATCAGGAGGATTCTGGCTACGAGCTAGACTGAACGAGTAAGAATTTTCAAGACGAAAATAAAAATTTTCCGGAGACAAAATATTTTTGGGGAAAAAGACAGAATAGGCACTATTCACCCGATGAAACCTAAGGGTTAGGGTTTGAATAACCTAAGCCTTTCCGAGAGTTCGGTGTGTCGAAATGACATTCCGTCGAAAGATTTGATGATAATATATCGTGAAAAATTAAGTAAGCCGATAAAAGTTTTTCTCGAAAAACGCAGAAATCCGAAAAAATAAAAATGACGAAAAGTATTGTTATGTACTTTTCATTCATTTAGCTACGTTAGGGGAAAACGTGAAGGAAAACGCTTAACGTGGAAAAGTATTTTTCAGTTTTTTGGAGATCCAAAGATTACATAAAAGTTTAACATGTTCAATACATAACTTAATGAAGATAAGAAGTAGATAATGTTAATAATGAATTCATATGGTTGAATTCATGAGAAAACGAAGAAATAAGAGTTAGAAATTTATTCTATAAATTTCTTAAGGAAGTATAAGATTCGTAAGGATTTTGAGCGATCCGAATGAATCTTATGAATGAGTAGGTCAAATAAGTAAGGAATGGTGTCCTATAACATCAAATTCCAAGAAAAAGTAGAATCGTTATCCAAAATATCGATTAAAACAAAGAACGAATGAAGAACGAGAAGAACGTTGTTGATGGACAAATTTAAAATCATCGTAGTATAATTGTTGTTGATGGACAAGTTTAAAACCATCTCGTATAAGTTTGATGCTTATTTCTTGGTTAGGAACGTTAGAAACGTTCATGAAGAACAGATTAAAATTGAGCTATAACGAAGTTATGGCGAAAAATTTCGTAAAAGATGAAAAAGAATTTTAACTGCTCAATTTCTAGGGGATGTACAAGAAAGAAATAAGAGCATAATGTTCAACTAATGTAACACTTAATCAAGTGTATTAGACCTTTGATGAAGGTCGAACGAAAAGATTAAACGGGATTAAAAGAATGTAATTACGGGTTACGGAACTGAGATCCGGGGCCGTAGTCGCAATGAATCGAACGTGAGGGATTGCTATGATGGTAAATCCTTAAACGTTGATGGACGATAGTGATGTATAACATTTCGATGTTATGACATAGTAATGCTAGATGAATGTAAAGCATTTAGACGCTGTGAATGCAACGTTGTTGCGATGAACGACAAATCTTAGCATACAATGATCTGTATGGCTTCGACATTAAGAAAGAATAATGAACATGGGGTTCATGGGATGGATAACGATCAAAAGCTATTAAAACCTTGAGTAAAGGTTGATTGAGAGATAAAGAGACGAGTAACGTAAACGTTGAATACGTAAACGATTCTCGTGAATCGTATTCACGGTGGACGAACGTTCTAAGTATACCCTGGTTGTATGACTTAGACGTTGATGAAGGTAGTAAGTAAGATATGAATGGTATCAAAAATGTCGTAGTGAACGGTAATAAGATTAATGAAAGCCGAACGTGAGTCGGATGAGAATGTTAGAATGAAATGTAAGCGTTAAACACTTTAACCGACGTGAAGGTTGAGTGTACGCAAATATTAAACGGGTAAAACCTACACTCCGTGTATGGTTTGACCATAAGGTAATGAGGATCAATGATTAAACATGTGAGTGATGAAGAAGCTGAATTAAAGACAAGTACGTATAACGTAAAGAAGCTTAGAGTTAATGTTTATAACTTGGATGACGTTCGAGTCGAATGAACCAGGACGTTGTAAGATAAGAATAAGGTAATGTAAAATGCTTAACGCTATAAATGCGTAAAGTGAATATTGAATGATTGTTCTAAGCATACAAAAAACTGTATGACTTAGACAATGATAAATGAATCCTGAGGTATGACATTTAATTATCAGAAAGCCATAAGGAAAAATAAAATGACTTAACGAACATTGTATTTAATGGTTCGTATAAGTTAAGAAAAATTTAGGTTGTGGTACAATCGTAACCTTTGATGGTTGACATATAGGAGCTGGGCTAAACAATTCCTTCAGAGAGCGAAGGTGTGTACGAAACTGGCAACCGATCTAACTCACTGTGTGGGCAGTGTAGACGAGATGGGAACTTGTTTGTTGGTTGTTTATGGGAAACCACTCAGAGTACCATATGGACTACTAGCAGAGAAGCGATGTGTGCTGAGTCCTAGAGAATTTATAAGAAGAAGATAAGAATGTGAATCATCAAAGATGATAAACGTTTTCAGTAAGACATCTCTGTATGTCATGAAGCCGTAAACCGGTAATGAAGGTTATCGCGTAAACTGAAGTTGCAAGAACGCGAACCCTAAGAAGTAAAGTAAAGTAAACCAATGCATAAGTCAAGTATATGACTAATTGGTGTACGTGTTATTTCCTTATGTGTTATAGGGAATGGAATGAGCAGTTCAGCGTAAGCTGTTGCTGTGCGTAAGGCAAGTTTCCTAACTTCATTCATATTTTAAATGAATGCTAGTTTCTAAAACTTTTCAGATGTTGAACTTGAGAAGTTCGGTCTATGTGCAAATGTGTGATATTTGTACAAGGTGGTAGAATGTATGAGTCCTTGTGCCACAATGTGAACACTTCGTTGTTTCTATGAGATGATATTGAACTGTTCAATAAAAGAATGTTCTATTTATACATGAACCGTTATTGTTAAGTCTGTGCTATTGATTCTAGACAGAATGTGTATGAAAGAAAGTAGAGAGTGATAGTATTTCAAAGTGAATGTGACTAATGTTTTAAAATAATAGGAATCGAGATTATTCCTATTGTTCAAGCTGCTTCATAACCTTTGTTTGGTTATCGAAGTTTCAAAGGAATGTTAAACTCTTAAAGTTGTTTGTTCAACTGTTATGACTTGCTGGGCAATTGAATGCTCACACTTGCTTTAAATGAAAAACATTTTCAGCGAACGATGTTAGAAGAACTTAAGGATCCCGTATAGATCAAGCTGACGGTATCCAGATGAAGTGCCATTCAGAATGTGAATGAGCGAGAAGAACAAGTGAAGACTTATAATGTAGAAAGATGAAAAATTAAACTATAGATTAGTTTAATGAACTGTGATGTATCCTTGGTGGCGGATAAAAGTCACTCTTGTAAGATGAAAGGAATAATGTAATTATCATTATTCGTAATGAGAAAGGTTATAAGGTTTTTAGAACTTGGGATTTGAGAGTGTATGTTGTTATATTTCAGTATATAATGATGTATGAAGGATGAATGATGTACTAGTGATGCACAGAATCCGGGTGTGAAGATAAACCGGATTTTGGAGCATTACAAGTTGGTATCAGAGCTAATAGGTTATAAATCTTAGGTAGGAGTACCTAAGACTATAATCGTAAAGAGAAGGATAAGAAGATCACCACGTGATCATAGTAAATCGTAGTAACAGATGAGCTGTTAAACGATAATGATTTATAGCTAATGCTATGAATGAATGGTACTACAAAGTAGTACGAGAAGAAGAACTCAAATTGAGTTGTAAAGGATAGTATACGAATTAAAGAAAATTTGTATTAAGGAAAGAGAAAGTTGTACGATTTCAATTGAGGACTCATGTGATAGCTGAGTTGTATGAATCTTTGTATGGGCAGAGGTTTGTGCTTGGTGTAACAACCACTCAGTTTATTACTGAGGGGATAATCATTGAATTGGTCGTATTATCAAGATGTATATGACGAGAAGGTGAATCTTTTCTCATGTATATACTTGATAGGTAGAAAATGATAAGATAAAAGTGTTCTTGAAACTCATACTTATAAAGCGTTTGTGACTCATAGTTATATGCTATGTTTACGAGCCATAAGCATATGGATAGTCCTTGATTTGTTCTTGGATTACATATTGCGAAGATAAGTTCTTAAACACATATGGTTATGGAAAGTTCCTAAACACATAAAGTGTGGTAAGTGGATGAACTATACTAAGGTATAGGAATGTGTAGACTGAAAATGAGTTATTTTCAGTAGACTTAGCATTGAAGGTGCTAGAGAAGATTAAGTATTGTCATAAGTACGACAAAGAAGGAAGATGGAGTATAAGATATTCCAAGTCATCTAGCTATGCTAGATTTCAAAATTTCTTAAAATCGTGTTGATGTGCGCGTTTTGGAAAATGAAAGAGTTGGTTCAATTTTTTTTTGAAACCAATGGATTTTAAAAGAACTATTCTTGGTATGTCTATGCTAGTTGATTCGGCTAGACAGAAATTGATTTAAAATATCAAAATGAATTTTATATCATCAGTGCATTTGATGCAAAGATGGTAAAAGGATGAAGTTATTAATGCAATTAAACTTGGTGTGGAATTTGATCAGAGGATCAACAACCTGTTATGGTGGGATGCATAATGATGAAGTCACAAACTGACGAAGTCCTCAACGTACTGTGAAAAGTGTGGTATCATGACGTCATGAAACGTTTTGATGTATTGCAAAAGAGTTTAAAGGAATGGTCGATGTCAAGCGAGTTGACTAGACGAATGTTTCAAGTTGATGTCCAATGTATGTGTATGGTCTAAGCTACTTGATTTAGCTAAGACGAATGGTATGTTATGATTAAAAGAAAATCGAGCTTTCTTTGAAAAGTTATGCCAAACCAAATTGTTTTGGTGCGGAATCTAATGAGTAAGTCTGAGGTGAACATACCCTGAAATGGGGTTATACGATAGGTTGATCACCTACGTATGGAAGAGGTAGTTTACTTTCTTTGTGATTGTAAACTGACCGTGGAAAGAAAGGTTACGGCGTCATGCTGTTTAACCTAGTAAGAGTTCATGGTCAATTTGACCCCTTAGCAAAAGTATGAAATGTTTTAAAGGAATTCTTATATTCCTCATTGTTCATTCCACTTCATAATTCTTGATAAGTTGTGAAGGTGAGAGAATGTTCGAATGATAGGAACTTCTTTGAAGAGAAGTTGAGAAGAAAGGTAAGCTAAAATTTCGAGGACGAAATTCTGTGAAGAAGGAGTGAATGTGATGACCGAGAATGGGTGTGGTTTAAAGAAATTCCGAGGACGGAATTTTTATAAGGGGGAAAGGATGTGACAACCCGAAAATCCGGATTGTCCAGAAATTAAGATTTTAAGAATTAGTTATTAATAAAATGAATTTTTATTAATACTATTCTGTGCTAGGTGTTTATTAATCGTTCTATAACCTAGAATGATTATTAATCAGGAGGATTTTGGCTACGAGCTAGACTGAACGAGTAAGAATTTTCAAGAGCGAAAATAAAAATTTTAGGAGACAAAATATTTTTTGGGAAAAGATGCGAATAGGCACTTATTCACCGATGAAACCTAAGGGTTAGGGTTTGAATAACCTAAGCCTTCAGGAGAGTTCGGATGTCGAAATGACATTTAAAGTCGAAAGATTTGATGATAATATATCGTGAAAAATTAAGTAAGCCGATAAAAGTTTTTCGAAAAACGCATGTAAATCCGAAAAATAAAAATGACGAAAAAATCTTGTATGTACTTTTCATTCGTTTAGCTACGTTAGGGAAAAGCGTGAAGGAAAACGCTTAACGTGGAAAAGTGTTTTTCAGTTTTTTGGAGATCCAAAGATTACATAAAAGTTTAACATGTTCAATACATAACTTAATGAAGATAAGAAGTAGATAATGTTAATAATGAATTCATATGGTTGAATTCATGAGAAAACGAAGAAATAAGAGTTAGAAATTTATTCTATAAATTTCTTAAGGAAGTATAAGATTCGTAAGGATTTTGAGTGATCCAAATGAATCTTATGAATGAGTAGGTCAAATAAGTAAGGAATGATGTTCTATAATATTAAATTCCAAGAAAAAGGAGAATCATTATCCAAAATATCGATTAAAATGAAGAACGCGAAGAACACGCGAAGAACGCGAAGAACGTTGTTGATGGACAAATTTAAAACCATCGTAGTATAATTGTTGTTGATGGACAAGTTTAAAACCATCACGTATAAGTTAGTTGCTTATTGCTTGGTTAGGAACGTTAGAAACGTTCAAGAATGGATTAAAACGAAGTTATAACGAAGTTATGGCAAAATTTTTGTAAAAGATGAACGATAAATTAAAAGTTAGTAAATGAACCCGAACATGTAGGGTTTCATAAGAATGTAAGAGAATGATGAAAACATGAGTCGTGGACTCAAGAACGAACGAATTCCGAGTTTGGATGACCGAATTACGGACGAACGAACAAAGAACGTTAAAAACATTAAAATGAACGAAGGGTGAAGATTAAGCCAATTGAATGGCATGTTAACGGATTCAGAACGAAGTTCTGTCCAAGGGTAATCGAAGTACGTAAGATAAGGAAGAAAGTGGCTTTGGAACAACCTCATTCCGAGTTATAACAAAGAAGTTATGAGATTTTGAAGTACGCGTCTCAGAACGATCAAAGACTTAGAAAAATTTTCGGGAAGAAGGTCTCAGCCATGTACGCCATCATGCCTAGAATGGTGGAACCGCGACACCGGGCGGAGAGAGTCACGATCGCTAACTAGTGCAGTGGCGCGAGAATCAGTGTTGAAGGTGGCGCCGCAGCGCTGGTGCAGAGCAATGCCAGAAATGAGATTTTAACTGCTCAATTTCTAGGGGATGTACAAGAAAGAAATAAGAGCATAATGTTCAACTAATGTAACACTTAATCAAGTGTATTAGACCTTTGATGAAGGTCGAACGAAAAGATTAAACGGGATTAAAAGAATGTAATTACGGGTTACGGAACTGAGATCCGGGGCCGTAGTCGCAATGAATCGAACGTGAGGGATTGCTATGATGGTAAATCCTTAGACGTTGATGGACGATAGTGATTTATAACATTTCGATGTTATGACATAGTAATGCTAGATGAATGTAAAGCGTTTAGACGCTGTGAATGCAACGTTGTTGCGATGAACGACAAGTCTTAGCATACAATGATCTGTATGGCTTCGACATTAAGAAAGAATAATGAACATGGGGTTCATGGGATGGATAACGATCAAAAGCTATTAAAACCTTGAGTAAAGGTTGATTGAGAGATAAAGAGACGAGTAACGTAAACGTTGAATACGTAAACAATTCTCGTGAATCGTATTCACGGTGGACGAACGTTCTAAGTATACCCTGGTTGTATGACTTAGACGTTGATGAAGGTAGTAAGTAAGATATGAATGGTATCAAAAATGTCGTAGTGAATGGTAATAAGATTAATGAAAGCCGAACGTGAGTCGGATGAGAATGTTAGAATGAAATGTAAGCGTTAAACACTTTAACCGATGTGAAGGTTGAGTGTACGCGAATATTAAACGGGTAAAACCTACACTCCGTGTATGGTTTGACCATAAGGTAATGAGGATCAATGATTAAACATGTGAGTGATGAAGAAGCTGAATTAAAGACAAGTACGTATAACGTAAAGAAGCCGAGTTAATGTTTATAACTTGGATGACGTTCTGAGTCGAATGAACCGGACGTTGTAAGATAAGAATAAGGTAATGTAAAATGCTTAACGCTATAAATGCGTAAAGTGAATATTGAATGATTGTTCTAAGCATACAAAAAACTGTATGACTTAGACAATGATAAATGAATCCTGAGGTATGACATTTAATTGTCAGAAAGCCATAAGGAAAAATAAAATGACTTAACGAACAATGTATTTAATGGTTCGTATAAGTTAAGAGAAATTTAGGTTGTGGTACAATCGTAACCTTTGATGGTTGACATATAGGAGCTGGGCTAAACAATTCCTTCAGAGAGCGAAGATATATCTAAAGCTGAAGCCGATCTAACTCTTTATGTGTGGCGGTGTAGACGAGATGGGAACTTGTTTGTTGGTTGTTTGTGGAAAACCACTCAGAGTTCCATATGGACTACTAGCAGAGAAGCAATGTGTGCTGAGTCCTAGGGAATTTATAAGAAGAAGATAAGAATGTGAATCATCAAAGATGATGAACGTTTTGACTAAGACATCTCCGTATGTCATGAAGCCGTAAACCGATAATGAAGGTTATCGCGTAAACTTAAGTTGCTAAAACGCGAACCCTAAGAAGTAAAGTAAAGTAAACCAATGCATAAGTCAAGTATATGACTAATTGGTGTACGTGTTATTTCCTTATGTGTTATAGGGAATGGAATGAGCAGTTCAGCGTAAGCTGTTGCTGTGCGTAAGGCAAGTTTCCTAACTTCATTCATATTTTAAATGAATGCTAGTTTCTAAAACTTTTCAGATGTTGAACTTGAGAAGTTCTGTCTATGTGCAAATGTGTGATATTTGTACAAGGTGGTAGAATGTATGAGGCCTTGTGCCATAATGTGAACACTTCGTTGTTTCTGTGAGATGAACTGTTCTATGATTGAACTGTTCAATAAAAGAATGTTATGTTTATACATGAACCTTTATTGTTAAGTCTGTGCTATTGATTCTAGCCAGACAGAATGTGTATGAAAGAAAGTAGAGAGTGAAAGTATTTCAAAGTGAATGTGACTAATGTTTTAAAATGATAGGAATCGAGATTATTCCTATTGTTCAAGCTGCTTTATAACCTTTGGTCATACTAGCGAAAGAATTCTCTGTTTCTCCCCTCCTAGTTCTTATCTCACCTCTCAGCCAGGGATCATATCCCTAAGCTTTGATACCTGTTGTGGCGCCCCCAAAATAGGTATACATCACCCATCTTGAGTCGCCAAATACATGGTATGTAATTCAAATACAAACTTAATTATACAACATGAATTTGTGAGTTTTAAAAAAATATTGTCTTTCAGCATAAAGATTCAAACTCAAAATACGACAAAACATAATCTGAGAGTTTTAACATGAATATTGTCATCTAGACAATATCCACACTCAAATTCAATCTTATTACATTTATTATCACATTATTTCATAGAATAGTGAGGACTACTAATGTTATCATCTGGACCGTCACTCCGTTCCCCGACTAGTCCTTGCTACATTCTCATTTCCTGAAGAGAACAATGAAAGCAAAAAGGGTGAGCTCAACTAGCCTAGTAAAAAATATTATGACTAAGATAATGCAAAATAAATTATCGTTAGCCTTCAACAGTGTTAAACTGATACAATATAACAAACATAAAGTTTAACGGCAGCGGAACAAGCAATCCATTAGAAGAGTCAAGTAGAGAATAAAATCTACTATCTTCTATGATTTAAAAGGTTTTTTTTCATCACTTTTATCGTTGAAACTCAGCTTAATAAATAATCCACATCATCAAATTATCCCTGCACTATAGGCCAAGGATATTCTTTAGTATCACGATCACGAATTATCCATGCACTACGGGCTAAAGATAATCATGTTTTCATCAACGGTCTTGATCATGCCATAAAACAATTGATCTTTCCACACTTGGCCGAAGAGAATCCATAGCCATAATCATACCAAAAATTGTCCATCAATGCACTATGGGCCAATGAGGACTTTTTCAACATCATTTGTAACATTACTGTCATGATTATACCGAATAATCCCTGGTCATAATCATACCAAGTCCATCTATGCACTACAGGTCATAGGTGACTTTCAACATAATATAAACATGAGGATGATGACAATGACATAATAATTCAATAAAACAAGTTCAAGAATTAATTTATCCAGGAACTAATAACGTCCAAATTGTCAACATGATACTTCTTTGTAGAGTAAAATTCAAGAATGCTCAGAAGAATATTTCCATGAAAAGATACTGGATGAAGCGCAAATATCAAGGATATTCCACTAATTTCATGGATTATAGAAGTCAAAACCTTAACCAACTGAGTATAATAAAGAATGGAATAACAAAAGAAATCATCAGGCATACGATAGACCGCACAGACAGTTTATTCCAACAGAGAATAATAAATAACAGAACCAGGTCATGCGTAAATGCACAGACAGGATATTCCAACAGAATAATAAATAATGGAACCAGGTAATGCGTAAACGTACAGACAGGATATTTCAACAGAATAATAAAGAATGGAATAACAACAGAATTCACCATGTATGCGATAGAGCGCACAGACAGGTTATTCCAACAGAATAATAAATAATGGAACCAGGTCCTGCATAAATGCACCGACAGGATGTTCCAACAGAATAATAAAGAATGGAATAATAGAAGAATTTCACCATGTATGCGGTACTTCACATAGACAGGTTATTCCAACATAATAATAAAGAATAGAATAACAAAAGAATTTCACCATGTATGCGGTACTTCGCATAGACAGGTTATTCCAACATAATAATAAATAATGGAATAACATAAGAATTTCACCATGTATGCGGTACTTCGCATAGACAGGTTATTCTAACATAATAATAAAGAATGAAATAACAAAAGAGTTTCACCAAGTATAGGGTAGACCGCGTATACAGGTTATTCCAACAGAATAATAAAGAATGGAATAACAAAAGTTCTCTTCATGAATATGAAAGAAATAATACCCCTTACGAGTACAACAAATAATATCCCTTACCTTAGAAGAAAATGGATACAGGAGTAGTGAAGTAGCAGAATATTTTTCTTCTTTCTCTCTATAGTTTCTCTCTCTAGAGTTTCAGTGAATTCGTAAGAAATAATGAAGGAATGAGCTTCTATTTATAGGAGAATGGACTGAATAGTAACTAATTCATGAATGGTCCAGATTGATTTACTTTTAAACGGACGGTCCATATTGATTTACTATGCAAAACACTATGCAACACTATGCATAATAAAATATAATACATTCTAATTATTGTCTAATAAAACAAATAACATTATAAAAGTTTTTTTGTTTTATATAAAAAGATTTTACTATGAAAAACACTATGCAACACTATACATAATAAAATATAATATATTCTAATTATTGTCTAATAAAATAAATAACATTATAAAAGTATTATGTTTTATATAAAAAGATATTACTATACAAAATACTATGCATAATAGAATATAATATATTCTATTTATAGTCTAATAAAACAAATAACTTTATAAAAGTATTACATTTTATATAAAAAGCTTTTTTGTTTTATTATATTAATAATACTAATAAATAAAATTTATATATATATAATATATATATATATAAACTTAGTGACTTCATAAAAAGACACCTCAATATATCTAACAACATTTATCATCATTATTATAATTCACAATATTAATCGACTGAAGTCGTTCCCGGAAAGAGAGGGCTTTCAATAAGGATTTCTCCCTTATCAGGCGGCGCAATTAGGTGACCAAACCTCTCATGGCGAGAACTTCTAGACATCGTTAATATTGCAAATAATAATATTAATAACTCTCTGTCATATCAATTATTGATTTAATAATATATAAAATATCGACAATAATTGAATCAAATAACGTGAGATACTATGCAACATTTACTGAAGCAATAATTGAACAAAACTTAGTGACTTCTCACGTAAGCATCAATAATCAATACCGTGTGCTACTATGCAACCACGCGTATTACTGTACTTTTAATACCGAGTAGTTCAACAGTTTTAACGGTAAAATTTTCGCCGTTATTTTCATAAAAATATTTTTGTCGTTTTCTCAATCCGATAATAATTCCGTTGTGGGGTCCACCAATGATTGTACTGTTGTACGAATATTCCCTGTTAAAACGAATATCCCCCAACCAATCGAATATTATACAACAACTTGCATACTTTTCAAAATGTATAAATATTACCCACAACTATAACATTATCTCAAATCCATACCATAATTTAAAAAAAATGAGAAATTAAATCTTTATTCGTAAAATTTGGGATTTTACATCTTCTACATATATTTGTACAATGATGATATATTTATTTTGACATTTAATAAATAAAGTAGAATCGATTTTACCTCTTATGAAGCCATTTAATAAGAGGTACTTACTTAATCTCTCATACCAAGCTCTTGGAGCTTGTTTGAGTCCATAGAGTGCCTTCTTTAATTTGTATACATAATGTGGGAACTTTTCATGCTCGAATCCAGGAGGCTATTTTACGTATACTTCTTCATTTATATAGCCGTTGAGGAAGGCGCTTTTGACATCCATTTGGTGTAGTTTGAACTTTCTAAAGCACGCAAATGCTAACAATATTCAAATGGATTCCAATCGAGCTTCAGGGGCAAATTTTTCTTCATAATCTATCCCTTCTTGTTGATTGTATCCTTGAGCCACTAGTTTAGCTTTATTTCTTGTAATTATTCCATACTCGTCAAGCTTATTTTTGAACACCCATTTAGTTCCAATAATAGATACATCTTTTGGAGGAGGTATCAACTCCCAAACTTGACATCTTTTGAATTATTGTAGCTCTTCTAGCATTGCTAGTAACCAGTTTTCATCAAGTATGGCTTCTTTGGCATTCTTTGGTTTAATTTGAGATAAGAATGCTGAAAATGCACACAGATTTTGTGCTCTTCTTCTTGTGGTAACTCCTTCATTTATATTGCCAATAATATTTTTTGGAGGATGATTTTTGATGTATCTTTCTGATTTTGGAAGTTGAATGTCATGGATCATTTCTTCTTGTTGAAGATCAGTAATTTCTGGGTTATGATCTTGTTGTTCGTTTAATCCGACTTCTTTGAGATAGGTTCCTGATCCCTCGCTCATATTCAAATTTTGCTGATAGGTTCATGGTCCTCTTTATTTCGCCTAATCCGACTTCTTTGGATAGATTTTTTCGACTTGCTATTTTAATTTATATGATAGGCTTGATTTGCAGCAGTCTCTAGATTCCCTACATCTTCATCTCTTTCTTTTGGAATATCATTGTTAGACTCATTAAATTTAATATATATAGATTCTTCAATACACATCTTTTAAAAATTATATATGCGATATGCTTTACTATTTTGAGAATAGCCAATGAAAATTCCCTCATATTATCTAGCGTCAAATTTACCCAAGTTCTCACAAATGTTAAGAATAAAACATTTAGATCCAAAGATTTTGAAATAGCTTATATTTGGAATTCTATTATTTAATAATTCATAGGGTGTTTTCAAGATAATTGGATGGATGAGTACTCTATTTAGTACATAAGATGACGTGTTTACAGCTTCGGCCCAAAATTTCTTCGGAAGTTTACTTTCTTGAATTAGGGTTCTAGCTGTCTCTTGTAAGGTTTGATTTTTTTTTCTACCACTCCATTTTGTTGAGGAGTTCTTGGTGCTGAGAACTCATGACTAATTCCTTTTTTCATCACAAAATATGATAAAATCCTTTTGAAATTTAGTACCATGATCACTTCTAATTTTTATAAGTTTAAGGCTATATTTTGTTTTGAAGTTTCTGATTAGTTTTTCAAACTCTTTAAATGCCTCATCTTTGGTTCTAAGAAATAGTACCCATGTGTATTTAGAGAAATCATCAACTATCACAAATACATAAAATTTACCATTTAAACTAGAATGCCTTTCCGATCCAAATAAATCAAGATGGAGTAGTTGTAAGGGAGAAGAAGTTGATACCATGTTCTTTGTTGTGAATGATATTCCTACTTGTTTTCCGAGTTGACAGGGCTCACATATGCCCTTCTTTTCAAAATTCATTTTGGGTAATCTTTTCACTAAGTTCTTTGATGATAGCTTTTTGATTAGGTTCATATGAACATGTCCCATTCGTCTATGCCATAGATTTGCTTCATCTTGAATTGTGGCAAGGCATAATTCTTTCTCTTGTTGCTCAAAATCAAGAGTATATATATTTCCTTCTCTTTGGCCAACTAAAGTAGCATTGTTAGTACCATGTGAAATTGTACATTTGTCTTATTCAAATTTTACTTGATGTCCATTATCCATTAATTGACTGACACTTTGATGTCAGTTCCATGTTTCTTTTTGATATTTAGCTCCACAAACTTTGATTTATCACCCGTCATGTGGCGTGAGCATCCGGTATCGAGAATCCACTTTTGAGAGGATACTCTTGCTATAAAACATACTTGTTCAAAGAAAGTGCAATTTATCTTTTTGGTACCCATATCTTTTTGGGTCCTTTTGTGTTAGTTATCTTTACCCATAATGTTTTATTTTTATTGTTATTTTTCTTCTTTGAACAGTTTATCTCTAGATGTCCTTTAGTGCCACAATTTTTGCATGTAGTGAATGGTGAATGGTAATTTAATTTAAATAATGATTTAGACTTAAGCATTTTTACTTCCTTTCTATATATCGGATTATATTCAATGCCTTGTTTATCATAACTAGGTCTTTGTTTCCCTAACATGACATTTAAGTTTTCTTCACCATGTTCAAATTTAGATAAAGAGAGTTTTAGTGATTCTATTTCCTTTTGAAGTTTATTAGTCAGAGGTGTTTTACTACGAGACTCATCACTAAATGCATCAATGCATACATCTCTCATTTTTATTTCATTTGTTAATTTTTCGACTTCATCATTTAATTATTTTACCTTGTTAAAAAGTATTTTGTTGTAGTTTTCTAAATAGTCATTTTTCGCAGCTAATACTTTTTCTTCATTTGTGTGTGTTATTTTTTCTATATCCTTCTTTTCATCTATTAGTGATTCAACTTCACCCAATAGCGTGTTTACTAGATCTTTTAAGTACACAATTTTTTTTTAGCTTTTCATTTTCTTGTTTTAAAATAATAATATCAGAAAGAGATACCTCACTGGATTCACCTTCAAGTACCATGAAGCATACTTGGGCTAGTTCATCGTTTGCATCAATCTCCACTTTGGATTCTTCATCATCACTCCAAGTTAAGAAGGCTTTGTTCTTTTTGAACTCTTTAGAGCCTAGCTTTCCTTTGTTTTTAAGCTAGAAATAATCCTTCTTGAAGTGACCTGGTCGTCGGCACTCAAAACATGTTTCTTCGGTTTGCTTGTTTTTGAGTTTGTTTGGATTGAATGCATTCTTCCTTTTGTTCTTTCTCTGAAGTAATCCTTTGAGTCTTCTTGAGATCATAGCTATTTCATCATCTGAATTATCTTCAAGTTCCTCTTCAATTCCTGCATTAAGAGTTAGCACTTTCTTTCGAGGAACTTCTTCCTTGTCATCATATCTTTTTAATTGATGTTCATATTCTTCCAATTAACCAAAGAGAGTTAAAGTATCCATGGATGAAATATTGACAGAATCTTGAAGAGTAGTAATTATGGATGCAAACCTTTTGGGCATAGCCCGAACTAGCTTACAATTGATTTCACTTTATAGAATTGACTTGTCGAGCAACTTCAAGGAGTTTATGAGCACTAAAAATTGTGTTTGAGCCATTTTGATTGTTTCGTCTTTTTTTAGCTTAAACATTTCATAATCATGCATGAGCATGCTTAACTTAACTTCTCGTACTTTGGATGTACCTTCATGACTCACCACTAGAGTGTCCCATATCTCTTTTGCTGTTTTATATGATGAGACTTTATCTATTTCGGATTGTACCATGCCGCTGAGAAGTGTATTCATGGCCTTTGAATCATATGAAACTATATAGGTTTCGGTTGAATCAATTTTGAGTAGATTTTTTGGAGTGCCATCATTTTTCCTTGAAATAACCGGTCCATTCTCTACCACCCACCATTCCCATGGGTTCTATTTAGGTAGATCCTCATTCCAAATTTTTAGAAATTGTAGTTCTCCGCTCCATAAAGTAATGGAGGTCAGTTTGTTGATTGTCCTTCTTGATGAGTGTTTCTGAATTATGCCATGTCAAAATCTTTCCCTACAAGTCACCTTTAAGACCAAGATAAGTATAGTCAAGCTCTGATACCAAGTGAAATTTAAGTAGGCACACTTAAAAAGGGGGGTTGACTAAGTGTAGGAACAAACAATGTCAAACTTTTGAACAAATAAAAATTCCTTTGGTTATTCAATGCTGTAGCATCCCCAAATCTCGGTCCTAATCACTAAGGATCTGGTATACTAATTCTATAACGATTGCGGAAGATATAATCATAAATTGTTTATACACTAAACATTACACAGTAATCCCAAGGTTGAGAACCTTCACATAATACCTAAATCAATATCATGTCTAACATATAATATTTTTATCATACATTATTGTTACAAATTTAGCTGCACATATAACCCAAAGCTGGACTTGTCTTTGACTTTTCCTTATATCCGACGTATTAGCCTAATCTACAATGTTTATCATGATATAACAAGGGTGAGCAACAAGTTTGCCCAACAAGTTTAAATTAAATAAATTAAGGATATATCATGATGGAAAGAATTGACAACAAGCTGGCTAAAATTCTACAATATAATTGTGAACTAGCATGAACAAATTTTTATAGCTAAACGAACATTGAACATAAACAACTATATCTGGACCGAATGGTAATGAAGGTGATCAGCCTTTCATACCTGATGAATACATGCAATATGCACAGAGTACGATTCAATAATTCCTAGATATGGTAATCAGCAATAATTATCCATAAGCATATTTGAATAAACAACTAAAAGTTGAGTTAAGGAAAACTTGCATGTTTTGTTGATTACCGTTATGCAACCTATATCGCTTTGTTTGAAGACCTAACAAAGATAATACCGATCTCCAATTATTAGAATAATATCATCACAGTATAATACTACTATATATATTTATAAAATATCCTAAATACATAACACATAACCCTATCGGTCTATACAACACATAAGACCTAGTATCAAGTCAAACTATTTCAGTCTGAGTTGAGTTCGGTATAGTTCTAACATCCCGACATCCTAGTCGGACAATTCTCGAGCCTAATATCCGTAAGACTCTACCTAAACTGATTCACAATTATCTTAGAAAATTTTATTATCCTTCAAAATATTTTTAAATGACTTATAATAATTTTTAGATAATTATTATCATTTATCATGATTTTTCAATCATTAATATCGTATTTATATAATTTAAATACCATATACTTCCTTTATCATTAATATTTATTTAATATCAAATATTAATAAAAATTATGACATAATATTATAAAATATTTATAATATCTTAAAGTATTTTTAATACCATAAAATCATATTTATATGATTTTAAATGATTAAATTCATTATCCAGATAATTGCCATTAATATTAAACATTAATATTTTTCATAATAAAATATCAAAAGTTATATTTTATAACTTAAAATATTTTTATATTCCTTAAATCATTTTTATATGATTTTTAAATCATTTTATATGATTTTTAAATCATTAATTCTATTTTTCCATAATTTATTTAATACATTTATTAAATAAATTAATTATCATTAATATTAATTAATGAATGAAATTCCTCACAAAATATTAAAAGTCATTAAAAAATAACTTAAAATATTTTCTTATACCATAATATAATTTAAAATGAATTTTCAAGTATTAAAATTATTTTAAGTAATTTAGATAATATAATAATTAAATAAATTAAATACCATTAATATTCCAAAAATATTAAATATTAATAAAATATATTCTAAATTATTAAAACACATATTTAGGCTTTAAAATAATTTTTAAAAATTTAATATGAATTTTTAATAATTAAAAACTATTTTTCTCTATTTATTAAATAAAATAATTAATTTTATAAATAAAGTGTCACTAAAGGCCCCTATAGCGACAGAATCGTCGCTATAGGTGTTCTTCGCCAAACCTAGACATTCATAGCCCATGTTCAGGGTACCTACTTTGACCGGTTCTAGATCCTTGATTATCAAGTTTTTGGGTTTGTAATTGTGCTAAGATTGTAGTATTCATGTAACACTTGTGACAACCCGAAAATTTATATAATTATTTAAATCTTAAATGATGAATTAAAGGTTGAATAATAAACCTAGACAGAAAATAAGTGAATGGATTTGAGATTTCTGGGAAGAAATTTAGTGAATTTAAAAATTTTTGTAGTGAATTATTCGGGATTAAGTGTATATGAGTATATGTTCTATGAATATGAAGATTATGTGATGATTTATATTTGTTAATTATGTAAACAAATAAAAGAAACTAGTGTGATCCTAATTATATATTAGGAATAAAGAATTGTATAACTTAAGGGTTATGGGATGAGAGAATTATAGTATATAGAATATATACTAATTTTAAGAGATTTATTTTATAAATCTCAATTAAGTAATTTTATAACCTAATTATAGCAAGTCTAATTAGGTTAAGGAAATAAATGTGCATGAGTAAGGATTTATGTTATAATTGAGGAAATGAAAACCCTAATTAAATAATTAGGAAAAATTAAAATTAAGAGTATTAGACTATGTTAATTTACATGGCCCAAAGAATTAAATTTTAAGTCCAATAGTTTATTTATTGATAGCCCAAAAGATGGAAATGGTCGCCCAAATTTAAGCCCAATTAAGGAGGGACATATTGGACATTTGGTATGCTAAATAAGAATTAAAAAGAAATCAATTTTTATGGATAATAAGGCCACATGGCTAGCCATGATAAGGAGAGGAAGGGGGGATGAGTATAATCATTTCATGCTCTCAATTTTCCAAAGATAATTATCAAATCAAGCTAGGTGGCATTCATTTTAAGGAACCACTTTGCACACTAAGATACCTCATATCTAGGTAATGATGATTAAGCAAAGAGATAAGGATAGTAGAGATATTGGAAGATATAGATTAGATATACCAAATATATCTATAGATTTTCTTCAAGCAAATAAACCCATATTCTATTTCATCTCTTATTTCTTACCAAAAAGAAAACTAAAGAAGAGAGAAGAGGAGAAAGAGAGAAATTGAGAGAGAGAAGGGGGAAGAGGGGCGGCAGCCCTTGATGAAGAAGAAGATGAGAGAGAAGGTTCTCCATGGAAGAAGGAAGAAGAAGAAGAAGAAGAAGGAAGAAGAAGGAAGGCTTAAGAAAAAGGTAAATCCTAAAATTAGTTTATGCAATTGATTTTAGTTTTCCAAATCAAAGTTTGGATTTATGTTTCTAAACTCAAAAACCATGAATATACATGTTTATGAGTGTTTTATGTTTAGATCTACCCATATTGGGTGTTGATTTGGTTAGAATAAAAAGGAATAGAAAAATAGAATTTTCCGGAAAGTTTAAACTTGAAAGTGTGATCTAGCTTTTGATTTTTGAAATCTATGATGGATATTTGTGATTTATGTTCTTGGGATGATAGATCTATGTATGAAGGATAAAACCCCTTTGGAATCACTCACTTAGGTTGAAAAATGAGTAAGTTATGGAATTTATCCCAAACTACTCAAAGTTAAGAAAACTGTTAGAATGACAGTTTTGACCAGCCACTTTCGGGCTAATTTTCGGGAGCTTAACAGGTCCAAATATAGATTGTGATAGATGAAAATTGTAAATCGGAAAGATATGAATCCAGAAAAGTTGACGGATCGTTAATTGGAGTTATAGATTTCGTTTTATTTAAGTTTTAGCAAAGCACTCCAAAACTGCTAAAGGACAAAAGTAAACTGTCCAAAATTTTAAAGGGGCAGTTTCGGCCACTTAGTTTGTGAAATAAATTCCGGCCTTTTGGGACATGAAAATATATGGTATTAAGTACCTACTGTCCAAAAATGAGGTCATTCCGACTTAAAACGACGAAGTTATGACCATTTCAATTTTTGTGATTTTTCGACGAAAACGGCTATAACCGGAGTTCTATAACTCCGATAGCCACGAAATTTAAACTGGAGGGTCACGTTAACATGTATAAGATTATGCCAAGAGATGGGAATTTCTGGAGTTGAGCATGATGGGGCTAATTTCTTAAGCCACGCACTAAAAATGAATTTTTGAGAAATACTAAAAGGAATTGGAAAATTATGGAAAAAATACTTTTTGTATATGAAATACATGTATATAAGCATGGCCAAAAGATAGAAAGGTAAAAAGTTGATTTGGTATTTTTCGTTAAGGGGTTATGGAATCCAGCTTGCTGGATTGGAAAATTTAATGGATTCAGCTTGCTGGATTGAAAAGAAGCTTACTGAATGGAAGGAATTAAGAATCCGTGCTTCTTTGGATTGGATATATATTGAATCCAGTTCTTGGATCTGGAATCTAGTCGACTGGATTGGAAATTTGATTGCTAGATTTAGAATCTAGGTTGTTGGTTTGGTATTTGACTTATTAATGTTTAAAGAAGAACTTATAATATATACGATTAGAGTGTTAAATTATAATGCATATGATATAGTGATTAAAGAATTATCAAAGGATGATAATAATATTGATGTGTTAGGACACTACAAAAAAATGGGGCTTCAGCAACAACCGATTTTCGTTGCTAAAGGTGCCAAATTTCGTTGTAAAAGGGTTTTGGCAACGACTTTCGTCGTCAATGCGTTTTTCGTTCTTGTGAATGAGCGTTGCTAATTGTTTCAAGAATCTAACGCTTTTTTTTTTCGTTGCCAAAAGTAATACATTTTGTAATAAAATTTGGTTTTCGTACAGAGACATCGATCCTTTAGCAACAAAATATATTGTTGCAGAATAATTAAAATTTCGATGCTAAAAAGCCTGCTAATTGGCAACAAAATGAACTCTCTTTTTTTGCAACGACCATGCATTTTCGTTGCAATTGACACCATTTTGCAACGACATTTTTCGTTGTAATAAAATTATGAAAATTATTGCCCGAGCTTGCTTTCGTTGCGGAATGTAAACTTTTTAACAACGATTTTCATTACCGATTATATTATTTGGCAACGACATTATGCTAAATCAGCAACGAAAATGTTTGTTGCTAGTTATTTTTCAATAGCAACGAAAGTCGTCGATTAGCAACGACATTATATGTTGTTATTTCTTTATATGTGCAACAAAAGTTGATATGATTTGCAACGATAAAAAATATTGTCTTTTATGTTAGTATTAGCAACAATATCCTCTCCATTGTTATTAGGTTAATTTTTTGTTGCCAAATATTATATTTTTAATATCATTAGCAACGAAAATTTGTTACTAAATGTATAAAAAATTGTTACTATATTAAAACTTGTTCAATGCTTTGGTAACGAATTATATTGTTGCCAAATCAAAATTTGACATTCTTTTTGTGTACCTGATTGGCTCAATGTCCCCATAGCAAATAATGGCAAACATATAAAAAAAATAAAATATTATTAACTTAATAAAATCATCCACTACATAATCATTCATTATCTTTACGATTAACCATCTAAAGCTACCACAGTTCTTCAATCAAAGTATATATCTACATATATAGAGAGAGTACACTTCATAATTTCGTCCCTCGTCTTCCGTAAACGTAGCACGAAAATTTGATACCCAGTATTGTAAGACATGTCGTAAAAGCAGTCTTCCTGCACATATTCACACATAATAGCAAGTCAGGAAAATGAAACAAATAGGTCACCAGATGCACTTAGTGCCAAAATCAATACACAAAGACAATAGAGTTGCTACGTAGTACTAATGTACACTATATTGCTCATAAACAGAAAAAAACAAATAGGCAATCACAATATCATTTGCTACAAATCCAAATAGAAAAAGAACCTTCAGTGCGACTATATGATTGCTCTGTTACAAAAAAAAAATTGGAATCTTAATCGACCATTTCATGAACCTTCAGTGCGACTACCATTATTAATTGGAGCATAGATCAAGTTCTGGAAATGGAGAAAATTAGCTTGAAATTTTCAATTATGGTGCCACCATTATTAATTCTAGCCCATATTCACACATACCATTAATAACCAAAATATAATATTAATCAATTGAAATAGACAGGAAAATAATTTGCAGGCCAAAGAGATCATGGATCAGATACTTAGCATACTTTCAAGTAAATGAAAAGGAAAAAGCACAAAAACAAAAGCAAAAACAGAAAAAGAAAACAGGCTGCAAATTAAAGGAGCTCTTACTGGCATAATGATCTTCTCTGGTATAGATGACCACAACTTTAGGACTCTACAAGGAAAATGTAGACCACCTAATCCTAATAAAGTTAAAATAAGGGCAATTTATTCTTTTCTAAGTTTGGTTCCTCTGAGATTTATCAATTTGTCTAGAGTCTAGATAGCTCAAATAGCCAGGTTGAGTGACTTTCCACTTGCTCAGCATCAGTTTTTGCTAGACACTGAAAAGCTTCACCTAGCTTTTTAGTTTTTTTAATAGAAAAAATCGAACTTGCTATAAATGTTCACAAGTAGAATTGACATCTTTAAGAGGACTGCAATGCCTTCAATATTGTACTTAAGCAAAAATATTGAAGGCATGAATATAACATGTTGATCACTGATCGAGAGGGGCAGTATGTTTCTAAAATTACCCCCACCAGTTAACAAACTAATATACTTTACGGAGTCGGCAGATATCGAGCACAGGACCTCGTGGCTTCGATCAGAGTAATTTCAAAAACATTGCCGACATTGACAATGCAAGGACTTAGGACTTTGGAGGGGATAGATTAATATGACATTCTCGGTCAATTTTACCCACACACTATAATTGTATCTCCTTTTTGCGAAAATAACTAAGCAACACCAGCTCATAAAAATTAAAGTAGAAACACGAAACATATAAGTGCACACCTCATAGTACAGCTCAACAGCTTCACGGGTGTAAGCATTTTCTTTATCCCATGGCAGTGGAGGACTACCTTCAGAAAACATGTTTGGAGGCTAAGGATAGCAGACAAGTTTTATCAGTAATAAGTAAAATTATAGCATTTTTTTTAATTCTACAAGCACATAACTGTATATGGATCTACAAAAACCTCAACTTTGAAAGAAAAGGATATCATGTAAAGATGAGCTGAAAACATGTCAGTCTCACAGAAGTCCTCAATAAAATCGCTGGACATAACCTCTGCATATAGAAGAAGAACAGGCCAGTGAAGAATATTATCTTTATCTACCACTGGCTTTTTTACTCCCGTGAGATCGTGGAACATGGCCTTCCCAAACTTTATTCCTCTATCATCAATAGCAGAAACAAGACTGCATAATATAAATGGAAACATGAACAAGTTCAAGATATCTAAGAGTGTTCTGTTATTTTCTTTTTCATTATAGTGTGCATATTAGTCTTATTAATTATACCTTAGCTGCTGCCATAGCTCTTGAAATTTGAGCTTCACGGAGCTCATATTCTGACTTCTGCAAATAAATTTGCTTGGCTAGCTTATTTAATTCTTCATTATCTGGAAACTGCTCCAGTCCTTTTTGACAATATGATTCTGCTTCCACCAACAGTTTCAGACTTAATGAAGCTTTAACAGCTCTATAGTAAGCCTAAAAGATAACAAACATAATCATATTAGAACTTCTCTAACCAGCTGCAGGAGAAATCAGATATCCTTCAAATTTAAAGGAGAGATTGCTCAGTATGAACACTGCCCAAGACGATGAAACCTGTGTGCTAGCAAAAACCGACAACTGCACCTGCCTCAACTAGCAGAAACCGGTGAGCTGCCGAATCCCAGTCCAGAACGGTTAAGGTGCCAAAAGGCCATTTGAGCAACACATAGAATAACACCCAAACAGATTCAGTGAAGGAGAAACACATGAATCAATAAGGAACAGTCTCAAACTAAAATGGTACCATCAATGACTTAAAACATCCCAATCTGAATAAGTAGAAGATTAGAAAAACCAGAAACTCAGATCGAAAAAGGACCCAAATCATACCCACCGGGAACATATGACCAATAACCATCTGAACCCAGATTTCGGCGAGCAAGTTCAGAAGACAGAAAACGATCACCGGAATCATAGGACCCCATACCAAATCAATGCCCATTAAGCCCATACCCAGATTCCAGCGAGGACATAACTAGATCTGAAAAAACCAGATCAGAAGCAGATCCATCATTCAAAACCCCAAACCTAGCATGGAGTCGATGGAATCCGTAGCCAACAATCATCAAATCCAAGAAAATTAGAGCTGATGACGAGAAATACATCCCAATATTTCAAAACCAAGGATATTACAGATGAAATAAACTGAAATCAAGAGAAATCGACATGAGCACCCAAACTGATATCTGAAGAGGATGAGGCTTTTGAACTGCAAAAATCAGCATGTTAAGCCTCCATGATTGCCGAAATCAACCGCCACCAATATCCCATAATCATACATCGACCGACCAGATCAGATCTACCATCTCGAAGACCAAAATGAGCAATAGCTCCTCTAGTCGCAGAACATAAAAAGATCCCATAGCTTGCGTGTTTCTCTCGAAGCCGGTAGACGAAAATGAGCAATAGCTCCTCTATTATTATTATTATTATTATTATTATTGTTATTATTATTATTATTATAAATTGGTTACAAATTTAGTAGCAAACTCAATTTTTTACTATTACATGAACACTATATTAAAATTTTAATGGCGAACTATAAATTGTCACTAATAAAGCTGTAAATAGTAATCGAAAAATTCGTATTCATTTAACATATGTCCGTTAATATATTCGACGGATACCGAATATTCGGATTCGAATCCATATCCGTAATTCGCATCAGAATAACTTACATATATATAATAAGAAAAATAATTTTTTTAAAGTGTTATTCCTTATATAATAATTAATTTTCACTATCATACGAAAATTATTCTAAAAATATGTCGTTTCACTTCTAAGAAGTAGGAAATAGCACTTTATTATTATATTAATAACCTGAAATAAATTGATTTAACTATATAGTTAATAAATTTTTACTATTATAAAGTTAAAATATTTAAATGTATCATTTAACAAGAAAATTACAAGAACAAAACTATAGCTATTAGCTTGTTACAAGTTTTTTACTTTTAAATCTTACTTGCGATACCGGGAGGCGAGCGCAATGAACAATATAATTTTGAGAAAAATAATCAAATATTCAATTTAAACTTTTGAATCTAATTATAGATTATAAATATTTATACACATTACAGTATTACTTCACACACATAAAATGAACATCTACTTATTAATGGACATCTAAACATTAATAATTACAACATTCATTTTGAAATTTAGGGTTTCAAAATAGATGAAAGCTTATTTGAATTGGAATTTAGAGTTGAATTTGAATTAGAACATTCATTTTGTTCTTTAATTTATAATATACTACAATTCAAATTGTAATGTAATTAATATTTTAATAAAAATTTTATTCTTAATAATATTTTTTAAAGTAATTTATAATTTTAATTGTATTAATTAAAATATTAAGTTATAATAATTTAAATTTAAAATATTATAAATTGACAATAAACAAAATCAATCCATATATATAAAAATATTGGAGACTACAAAAATACTTTTTTTGTAAAGAGAAAAACATTATATATATATATATATATATATATATATATATATATAGTAATAAAATTTATCTAATACATAAAAAATATAGCACATGAAGCATGAAAAAAAATTTAATAATGACTTATAAGTAAAAAAAAACTTAAAATTTAAGTTATTGTCAAACACTAAATATTAACAAATGACTTATAACTTAGTTTGACCAACTTATAAGTTATTGCCAAACACCCTCTAATTCAAGATATAAAGTGAGATTAATATTTGATTATAAAAAAATTTACAAGTTAAAAAAAAAAAAGGAGAATTTGAAAAAGAACTTACACACGGGTTAAATGCAAAGTCAATTTTTTTCCAAAAATTTGTCTCTCCACTAGCTTGAACTCAAGACCTCTTATTTGAAACTTTAGTCATACGACCACTGGAGCACCACAAGTTAACTATTAATATCTTACAAGGATTAATCTTTATATCAAAATAATTCATTCCCCCAAGAAAAAAATAAAATTAAAATACTACCTTTGTTACTACAATTTTGCTACATTTCACAACTTTTCCCTAATTTTAATGAGGGGGGAGGGGGGGGGGGGGGTGGGTGATCTCAATTTCCACCATCAAGATCTTAGTGGCACAACAAATAAATCAGAAAAAATAAAAATTTCTGTTTCGACATTAAGATCTTACTAAATCCCTGTTCAAAGAATTAAATAGTTTAAAATAATGTTAAATTTTAACAAATAATTTAATTCTAAAAAATAAACATGGTGGTTATGTTAGGTATATAGATAGGTATTTATTTACTCTTTAGTTTTTCTCCTTTTCTTTTTATTTATTTATTTATATATTTTTATTGTTTGGTTTCTAGTTTTCAACTAGTATTTTGTTAGTGGTTACTTTTAGGAAGAAAATCGTGGTGTGGCCGTGTGAGTAATGGGGGGACTGGACTGAATATAAATTATTTTCATTATAAAATGTAATGGGAGAATTGTTATAAAAAAAACTCTTGTTCTGTAATGATAGTCGTGTGTTTCATTTACACGTCTTAAATTATTATAAATTAAAAAATAATAATACATTTCAAATTTATTCTGGAGAAAAATTTAATTTGAAAAAATATTTTATGTGTTTATTATTTATTTATAAAAATATTTACTTGAAAAAATATTTATTTAAGTCCATAATCATAAAATATCCAATCATTTTTTTTGAAAAATGTTAAAATACTCTTTTATTTTAAAACTACTCTTTTATTTTAAAAATATCCATCATTTTATTTTTAAAAATTTTAGAATGGCTTAGTGGTAGCTTAATGGCCCAATAATCCATAGGTCTTAGGTTCAAAATCTAATTGTGATATTTTTGCTTCTTATATTATATTTCTTGTGTATTAGATAAATTCTTTTACCATATATACATATATATATATATATTTTGTGTATTAGATAAATTCTTTTACCATATATACATATATATATAAATTTATCTCTAAATATTCATATAAATATTTATAAACAAATATTCAAATAAATTTATCTTTAAAATTTATAAACAAATATTCATTTATAAATTTATAAATATTTCATCTAAACTTTAGATATGAATATTTTTTATAAATATTTATATGAATATTTAGAGATAAATTTAATTATAAATATTTATATGAATATTTGTTTATATATATATATATATATATATATATATATACATATCATACATACATACATATTCTTTTCAAAATTTCTTGGAGACTAAATTTAAAAATATTGGAGACTACAAGTTATGGCGTTAGTTTAGTTAACTAATAAATTAGAATGGCTTAATGGTAGCATAATGGCCCAATAACCCATAGGTCTTAGGTTCAAAACCTAGTTTTGATATTTTTTGCTTCTTATGTTATATTTTTTGTGTATTAGATAAATTCTATTACTATATATATATATATATATATAAACAAATATTCATATAAATATTTATGCATGAAATACTAATATATTATCTTATAATAATAACACACTAATTTGTCGTTTTATTCTATGATATATAAGATCGTTAGTATGGAAAGACCTGTTTGACTTCTTCTTTTTTTCTTTTTCCACAAGCGCTAATTATTATATCAATTCTTTTTTTTAACAAAATAAAAAAGCAGTAGATTTTCAGGAAACAATAGCATTAATTATTTCTTATTTTAAAATGTCCAATATTAAAAAACTAATTAATTAACTTGGCTATTAATTTACGTTATAATCTTCTATATATTGATCATGTATGATCATCAATATGTCATTACCAATTTTTCATCAAAAAAGTGTTTGATCGCTCATTAATTATTTGTTGCAAAAGAAGAAGATAATTGAAAAGAATAACTTATACTATATTCCAAGGCAAAATAAATAAATTAAAGAACAGGTAAGATAAATATCATAATTTTGTAAGTGTTTGACATATATAAGTAGAAATTATAGTGCTATTATTATTATTATTATTATTATTATTATTATTATTATTATTATTATTATTATTATTATTATTATTATTGTAGTATATAACTTCCTGAGATTATATTAATGGTATGTAGTGAAGGAGAAGAAATAAATATATGGGGGAAATCTCATGTTTTAATATAAATATTAATCCTTGCAAGATATTAACAGATAACTTGTGTTGCTCCAGCGGTCAAATGACCAAAGTTCCAAATGATAGGTCACAGGTTCAAATATGTTTTGCATTTGGACATAATTTTTACATACTGAATACGAATATTTTTTGACAATTCTCTGAATACCGAATATGGTCTTACAAAAACATGCTTATTGAGATTATCTTAATTTAAGGCAACATTTTAATAGTCGTTGCAAAAAGTTGTATAAAATATATAATGAAAATAAAATTGTTGCCAATGAATGTAGTCCGTATATTAAATGACGAAATATAGCAATAAAAAACTTTCGTTGCTTACGATGAGGAGAAATCAGGTGGTTAGAAATTTTGCAATGAATTTCTAACGAATTTTGTTTCCAAATTTTGCAACGACTTATGAATTTCGTTGCAAAAAAGTGAACACCCGACACAATCTGCAACGAAGGACAAGTTTCGTTGCTAAACATACACTTTTAGCAACGACTTATAAAGTCGTTGCCAGAAAAATCGTTGCTAAAGCCCCATTTTTAGCAACAAAAAAACTTTTGTTGCCCACGATGACGAGAAATCAAGTTGCCAAAAATTTTGCAACGAATTTCTAACGAACTTTTTTCCCGTCAATGAATTAGCAACGAAATTTTGCAACGACTTATCAATTTCGTTGCAAAAAGTGAAAGCCTGACACAATCTGTAACGAAGGACAACTTTTGTTGCTAAACATATACTTTTAGCAACAAATTATAAAGTCGTTGCCCGAAAAATCGTTGCTAAAGGCTCATTTTTTTGTAGTGAGATGTTATCTAATATTTGATTAAGTGTTAGATAATTTATGGATTAAGTAATTGTATTATGATACAAAGTATGATATGTTGATTAAAAGATCAATCTTATTAATGATAGGTCTTACAAAAGAAGTTAACTTAAATTGCGTAGCAATAGTCAACGAATTAGGCAAGTTTCCCTAACTCAAACTTGAGTTGTATGTTCAAAGCATGTTAGTGAATAGTTGTTGTTGATTATTCACGTCTATATTGATTATTGATTCGCACGTTGTGCATTTTGTAAATTTTCATCAGGTATGAAAGGATGATCACCTTCATTACCATTTGGTTCAGTTAATCTGTTCATGTTTATGCTTGACCATTCATTTTTATTGACTTGGTCGTTCAGCTAAGAAAATTTGTTCATTCTCTTTCACAATGTTTATATTGTTGAAAGTTAGCTAGCTTATTGTTCAATTCTTTCAATCATGATATATCTTTAAATTGTGTTTAAACTTGCTGGGTGAATTTGTTGCTCACCCTTGCTATATCATGATAAAATTTTCAGATTTAGATGAAAGTTCGAATAAAGACAGAAGCAAAGTCAAGGTGCAAGATTAATTTATGTTGCAGTTAGATCTATTAAATTTTCTAACGAAAATAGCATTGTAAATCTTCTAATATATTGAAGGTATGTATTAAGTTAAGGTTGTAGACCTTGGGAATGATGTGTAAAAGTTTAATGCATAAACAATTTATGTTTATATCTTCCACAATAGTTATAGAAATGATGTACCAGATTTGAGGTAAAAAGTACTCGAATTTGGGGGCGTCTCAACACTACAACCTAGCAACTGTCATGGCCATTCAACAACATATCAGAGAGTTATTAGCCCTCAAAGATCATGTCAGAAGTTGTTCTTCATTTCTGGGTTACCCAGAAATGAAGAACAGTTCGGGTTGGCTACTTTGAATCCTTATATTTTGCAGTCTGGATCTACTTTGTGAATTCTATTGGTTCATACTTCTAGTAGAGATGTCAAAGAACAACTCTATAACACTTGTATCACATTTTATCAACGCATAAGAGAGATTCAATCCGGTCAAACCCTATCAGAACAGCTGTTCTTGAGTTTTCTGCCCAGAAAACTCATCCGGCTGATGGTCAACCATACTTTGACCCACAATATCTTTGATTCTGTTATGGATCTAAGTGTTCTAATGACTTTAGTGTGTACTCTATATGTCAGACAACAACCTTAATACAAAAACATGGTCAAAAACATAAACATAAGCAAGATCAAGGCCATGCAAGAACGTTGTCAGACATTCTGGGTTTCTGGGTTGCCCAGAAACTCAGTTTTTGTGATCGATCAACTAGGTTTGACCACTTATAACTTCGAATCTATACATGATCTGACCTTGATTCAAGTTCCAGATCAAAGCCCTTACAACATACTACAAGTCTATATCTTAAAATATAACAAAAAACTAACCGATAAAGACTTATAGGCCCTGACATATGGCTGTCAGACCATATTTAGGGTTCATGATCAGTTTCTAAAAAAAACATTTTCGTGCCCCTAGATGTTATGGATCTAGGATGTAACAACCCTGATCACTAAATAATATCTTTAAACACAAATCTAACCAACAAACAACAACATCTAACATGGATAATAAAGATTTACAAGATTAGGGTTTTTATACCTTTTCTAGCTTTGATCTTAAATCTGACTTTTGATTCTGATCCTTGGCAAGCTATGAAGTGTTCTTAGTTTTATTTCTTACTCTCTCTCACTCTAGATTTAAAAAATTATGGAGAGAGAAGGTCTTGGAGAAAATGAGAAGTACTAAAGTAAGAAACTTTACTTACTTTTTTGCTTTTTAATCTAAGATTCAATGTATTTTGATGGCATTTGATGGTTGATATATTAGATATAGGCACATGGTATAGCTTAGGGTTGGTCACCAACTAGAGTTTTGGCAAGATTCTCAAGTTAGCTAATAAAGAAATGCAAAAAGGGTAATTTGGTCATTATGCTTACCAATTTAATGGCTTAAATGTCATTTGCTACAACCCTTATGGTTTAACCCTAAGGTTTTGGAAAAATAAATTTTCTAGAATTTTCTAATTAGGTTTAAAAATAGAAAATTAAGATTTCTAAATTATAATTAGGGTTTCCTAATTATCTTAAGGTTCCCTAATCACAATCAAGCTTGATAATTAGGATGAATATTTCCTAATTAATATTAAAGATTTTAGATTAGCAATTAGGTTTTCCCTAATTATACATTAGGGTTTCTAATTTATAAATTAGGATTTTATAACTAATTCGTTAGATTTTCCCCTAATTAAGTCTGTAATTAATTACACTTAAGCCTTTGAGTTCATAATTTAGGGTTTTCATAATTTGAATTAGAGTTTTGGATTCCCGAAATCTGAAATTAGGGTTTTCAAAGCCGATTTTAGGGTTTTATTTATTAGTCATTAGGATTTTCTAACTGAACGTCGATATTCTTAATATACGATTAGGGTTTATCACTGATATAGATTATCTGATCAACCCTTGACCCTTAACCACATTATGTACACATATATGACCATACACACAGAATATATACACTTATACACTTAACATTGTAAGCCTTCACCAAAAATTTTTAAAATTCACAAAATTCCTTCCCAAGAATGTCAAATCCATTCACTTAATTTCTGTCTAGGTCTATTATATACCTCTATTCAATCTTTTAAGATTTTTATAAATTGTCTAAATTCTCAGGTCGTCACATTCACCCCTTCTTCTAAGAATTTTCTCCCCGAAATTCATCTTACACCTTATACCTTGCATACCTATGCCATTCATATACAACATCACATGCTACCCAATACATTCCTCACAAGAGTACAAATTTTAAAAAGGAGTCATATAGACTATTATCTCTCATTTTCGAAAAGGTTATACATAAATTCATCCTCAAAACCGTCATAACTTACAGACACAGAGGGTGATTAGCCCGGTATGCCCTGTACTGGCCAAGTACTGCTGGTTGGAACAATTTTTCCCCGTTCCTCTTATCTGCCTCGGGCGCACAAAAATTTTCTTACCTCAGTCTTTATCGAAATTCGCACCAAAACAATTTGGTCCGGGAAAATTTTCAAAGAACGCTTAGAGTTTTCATAAACGTTGGTCTAGTCGAATCAAATAGCTTAGACTCATATCAATAATCAATTTCAAGAGAAATATTAATGTATATCCAAAACCCCATTGGCAAATTAAAATTTTGAAAATATTTTTGAAAAAAATGACGTCATGATGTCGTACTGTATTAACATCCCGTTTGAGGATGTTGTCATTATATGACTTTGTCATAACACATCATACAATAGTGGGACAACGATTTTTCAATCGAATTCAACACTAAGTATTCCTGTAATTACAACTCCATCATTTCTTCATCTGTGTACCAGGTTACATGATACATAAATGATAAATAAAACACATATTGATATTTCAAATCATTTTTGTCTAGCCGAAACAAGTAGCATAGACTATACTTTAAATCGTTCAAAAATCATTGCAAATCATTTTTATCATCTCAACCGGTAATGATGTGTTAGTGTCCCGTAGTCCACACATATACACAATGGTCACCAGAAGTTGAGATTAAAATTTTTTTTTTTTCAAAAGCACATAGTGTGTATTTAGTTTGATGTCAAAAATTTTGAAGTCTAGCATAGCTAGTAGATTTGGAAAACCTAATTTCTCCACTAATGATCAATGGCTTAGTAATCTATCTATTCCTATTATCCTCAATACTCTATTCACACAAAACTATACCAGTTCGTCAAACTTACCACACTTATGAGTTCAAGAACTTTCCACAATCATATGAGTTTAAGAACTTGTCCTAGACAGACCTTTGGCGTCCATTCCCTGAGGGGTTCATAAACATTTCATATAATTATGAGTCACGAACGTACCATAAGTATGAGTTTTAAGAACTCGTACTTAATCCTATATTCTCCATCTACACCTTACCTATCTTTTATACACATGAGAAAGGAATCACCCTCTCAAGATGCATATATAAAATAACGTGACACAGACATTTCAATGATTACAAGTGCAAGAAATTAAGTGGTTTTTACACCAAGTACAATTCCCCTCCTATACGAAGAATCATACAACTTAGCTGCTGACATGAGTCCTCAACTGAAATCCCCACTTAATACTAACTCCCTTCTCAATACGAATATCATTCAACTCGTATTCATAATCCTTTACTAAATCTGCACCAATTAATAGTACCACTGACACACAGCAATCTTTGATGTAAACTTTTCAATCATTTGATTGATTCTATTCCCTGTTATAACTTTATCAGATCACGGGGTGTTCTCATTGTATATATTACGATTCATTTCTATACTATGATCATTTTGTTTTACGATCTCCTATCAATGTACCTTTAGTCCTTTAGACTCTATCTATTCACCATTACTGTTCACCTTTATTATTAGAGTTGGGGAACTCCGTGTCTTTATAACCCGCCGAGATTCGTCTTTGAATCTTACTGACACACTAACTCTATTTGAGTTAGACCTTATCCTAATCACTACGGTTATTAGTCTCAGGTAACCCTACTTAAGGTTCATAACCTACAGCTCTGATACCAACTATAGCATCCCTAAATCCCGGTCCTAATCACCAAGGATCTGGTATACTAATTCTATAACTATTGCAGAAGATATAAACATAAATTATTTATACACTAAAGATTACACACTAATCCCAAGGTCGATAACCTTCACATAATACCTAAATCAATATCCTGTCTAACATACAATGTTTTTATCATACATTATTGTTACAAATTTAGCTGCAGATATAACCCAAAGCTGGACTTATCTTTGACTTTTCCTTGCATCTGACGTATTCGCCTAATCTGCAATGTTTATCATGATATATCAAGGGTGAGAAACATGTTTTCCCAGCAAGTTTAAGTTCAATAAATTAAGGATATATCCTGATGGAAAGAATTGAACAACAAACTGGCTAAAATTCTACAATATAATTGTGAACTAGCATGAACAAATTTTCATAGCTGAACGAACATTGAACATAAACAACTATATCTGGACCGAATGGTAATGAAGGTGATCAGCCTTTCATACCTAATGAATACATACAATATGCAAAGAGTACGATTCAAAAATTCATAGACATTGTAATCAGCAATGATTATCCATAAGTATATTTGAATAAATAACTCGAAGTTGAGTTAAGAAAAACTTGCATGTTCCGTTGATTACCGTTACGCAACCTATATCGCTTTGTTTGAAGACCTAATATAGATAATACTGGTCTCTAATTATTAGAATAATATCATCACAGTATAATACTACTATATATATTTATAAAATATCCTAAACACATAACACATAATCCTATCAGTCTATACAGCACATAAGACCTAGTATCAAGTCAAACTAATTTAGTCTGAGTTGAGTTCGGTATAGTTCTGACATCCCAACGTCCTAGTCGGACAATTCTCGAGCCTAATATCCATAAGACTCTGCCTAAACTGATTCACAGTTATCTTAGATAATTTTATTATCCTTCAAAATATTTTTCAATGATTTATAATAATTTTTAGATAATTATTATCATGTATCATGATTTTTCAATCATTAATATCGTATTTATATAATTTAAATACCATATACTTCCTTTATCATTAATATTTATTTAATATAAAATATTAATGAAAATTATAACATAATATTATAAAATATTTATAATATCTTAAAGTATTTTTAATATCATAAAATCATATTTATATAATTTTTAAGCAGTTAAATCTATTATCCAGATAATTTCCATTAATATTAAATATTAATATTTTCAAGAAAAAAATATCAAAAGTTATATTTTAAACTTAAAATATTTTTATATTCCTTAAAACAAATTTATATGATTTTTAAATCATTAATTCTATTTTTCCATAATTTATGTAATACATTTATTAAATAAATTAATTATCATTAATATTAATTAATTAATGAAATTCCTCAAAAATAATTAAAAGTTATTAAAATATAACTTAAAATATTTTCTTATATCATAATATAATTTAAAATGATTTTTCAAGTATTAAAATCATTTCTAAGTAATTTATTTAATATAATAATTAAATAAATTAAATACCATTAATATTACAAAAATATTAAATATTAATGAAATATATTCTAAATTATTAAAAACCCATTTTTAGGCTTTAAAATAATGTTTAAGAATTTAATATGAATTTTTAAATTATTAATTTTTCTCTATTTATTAAATAAAACAATTAATTTTAAAAATAAAGTGTCACTAAAGGGCCCTATAGCGACAGAACCGTCGCTATAGGTGTTCTTGGCCAAACCCAGACATTCATAGCCCATGTTCAGGGTACCTACTTCGACCGGTTCTAGATCCTTGAGTATCAAGTTCAGGGTACCTACTTTTCCAGAAAACTCATCCGGTTGATGGTCAACCATACTTTGACCCACAATATCTTTGATTCTGCTATGGATCTAAGTGTTCTAATGACTTTCGTGTGTAGTCTATATGTCAGACAACAACCTTAATACAACAACATGGTCTAAAACATAAACATAAGCAAGATCAAGGCCCTGCAAGAACGTTGTCAGACATTCTGGGTTTCTGGGTTGCCCAGAAACTCAACTACTACCCTCTATAATAGTAGCCTAATCCACGTCCAATACCAACTAGTATTGGAGACTAACTTTTATTAATCAACTTTAATTATAATACAAGTTTCAACCACTTAAGCACCTTTGCTCCTTGTGTACCTATGCACTCTCAAGCACCTATGCTTTCCTCGAACTTGATTGTAACAGTACAGTAACCCAAACAAGATTACCACACAGATTTAGATAATATCAATTGTATGAGAAATTAAAATACAAATAGAGGTCTATTGATCAAAGCAATTAATCACTTAACAATGCAAGGCTCTAGTATGTAATGATGAACAAGAAAGATATTACCAGTTATACGTTTTAAGACCACTGCAGATATCAGCCACAAAGTACTTCTTCAACGTGAATTGTTGTTTAACAGTAAGGAAAAGAAGTGGTAGAAAAACAATTTACTATTATATCAATATATTAGAAGCAGAATGTTTTTCTTGTTTTTTTTTTCTAGTCATTAGATCAAGTTCTTTTATAGGCTAACTGAGTATGTTACCGTTGCATAGTTGCCTATTCTGTAATATGACCATTTGAGATAGATTGCACAAATCATGCATTTGATAAACAATTAGTATAATATCCAGATTATGTGCAAATCACAATATGATCAAATCTCTTTCCAGTAATAGCTAACGTAGAAAACTGTTATGAGTATTTTGAGATATTTCGCTCAAATCATGTTATATAGCAGTGTGATTGACGAAAGGTTTAAGCCTGATTGAGTGCCAATCACGTGGTGAAAATAGATCCCTTATGATTCCCATTTTACGTACAACACTGTTATGAGAGAATAACGAGATTTGTTGGAATCATGTTATATAACTATATATCAGTAGCTTAACTTCTGGAAGCCCACTAATAGTTTGATCATCTTTCCTTAATTACAATGCAGTATCCATGCGCAACCATTGATGGAGCACTAAATTATTACCATATTGGATTTAAACTTAAGTGGGTTGGTAAAAATCTAATTGCATTCTTTAGATTATGCAATTATATGAAACATGATTTTTGGCAATTATTTTAAACAATCATATACCCCAAGATGCTATCTCACAATTTATGGTAACAACATTCAGCTAAAAGACTATTACTCCGGATTAATTTTAGAGTAATATTTTCAAAATAGTTATATGTAATGCAAATGCCCTAAAGCCTTATATTGAAAAGTAATTAATGCAAAGATCTTACATTTATCTCCTAGGACTCAAAATGTCTTTCATCCTTCAAATATTTCAAGTCTTTATGATTTCCTTCTTTATGTCCTTATAATGACATTTCTTTTCCTAAAATTTCATATAGCATGATTAGAAATATAATATGGTCATCATCAAAACATTTAGGATGGAGTATGACATGAGTCAATAGTCGGGCTCCTTATGGGCATAAAAGCCATCGAAGTGACCCGAGCACCGCAAATATGACTTACAAGCTAACTATATAACTGAAAAGGGTCCATCATGGGAACCAGATTAAGATCCGTCAGCTGGTTCTTAAATCTCGTAGTTCCTAGGCTAACATAATATCATATGAATAACTTCCATAACAATAATACTTAAATAAAACATATACTTAATCTAAACATCGCAAAATAAAGGATTCATCAGTTAAATCCTTAGATAGACATAGTCAAGCTTCACATTTCCTCTAAATGTAGATCTAGGGACGCACGGTTGCTTAATATTTACAAAAAACTAGAAAGAAAGCTAGATTTAAATAAATCTTAGCCATTCTAGCTTAACGGTTCTGGTTTTACAACTTTTGAACCTGTAAATGTTAGATATGGTTAGATTTAGATAAATCTAGTCCACAAACATTAATATCACAGCTTTACATTGAATAAATAGTTAAAGCTGATAGTTTAATTAGAGTTAACTATCAACATATATATATAAATTCGTGACTTTTTATTGATTCTATATATATATATATATATATATATATAGAGAGAGAGAGAGAGAGAGAAAGTGAGGAAAAGCGTCAGATCTGAAAGGATATTACAGTGTATAGCGAGAAGAGCTTTAAATCGCTTTTGAATCTTGAAAACTCCGTTTCCACCTGTTAAAATTTGATATGTTGTAGTATATATGTATACAAATGTTACAAAGAAGAATATCGAAGTTTGGAACAATATAGGAGGGGTTAAGAGCTGAAATGGACGGAATTCCCCCTATTTTTTTCTTTTTTCTTTTTTTTGGCTGGTGGAGGAGTCTATTTATAGACTAAATTAGTCGCAGGTGTACCAGCGGCTGTAATAACCCAATATTTTTTATATAACTAAATCAGAAATTTTACGTATAATTTTTTTTATTATTATTAATTATTTATTTTAAAGGTGAGAATGCGTGCAAGGTATTATGTATGTATTTATGTGATGAATATAAAATATATTTATTACATGAATGATTACGAATAATTTTATTTTAGAATTATTGATCATTATAAAGTATATTTTTATAATAATTAATTTTCTGATAAAAAATGTTTTGTTAATTAATTTCCATGAAAAAATATGCTTACATATTATTTAAATAATATATGAAATGATTATCAAAATATTATAATAATTATTTTATTATATGAATTTATTTCAGATTAATTAAGTTAATTATTTAACTTAATTAATAATGTTATATATGTTAGATAAATCAGATATGGAATCCAAACTCTAATTTTGGATTTTTGATCACGGAATGAGAATAATATTATTATATTATTATTTGTCAGTGTTATAGATATGTGTATTATGTGTGTAAGGTTAATGTGAGGATCAGTTTTGATGGAACAATTTTAATGTTACTGGTAAACCCTAATTCTAGTTCTGGAATAAGGAATGATGATAATAATATAATATTAATTATATTTTAATTTTTTAGTGCTATAAATATGTACTGTATGTGCACATTATTAATGATTGGTCAATAATGGTGTATTATGACTAAACCCTAATAATATTTTTATAAACCCTAGTATTACTGATAAACCCTAGTTTTGAAGTCAATTAATACTTTAAAATCTGTCTAGTAATTATGATATGTGATTAATGATATTTATTATAATATTATTTTATTTTAGTACTGTAAATATGTACTGTATATGTGTGGACTGATAATGTTGGTCAAATTATGTGTATAATTTCAAAGCCTTAGTTTTAAGCTGTTAAACCCTAATTTAAGAGTCGGATGCCAGCTTAACATTGTTATGTAATCATGTTAATGTGATTTATGATCGGTGTTATAGATATTAACCCTAATTATGAAGAATCTTAATTATTCAAAACCCTAAAAAAAAATTAGGATAAACCCTTATTAATTTTTCTAAATTATAAACCCTAATTTGCTTATAGTAAACCTTAATTGCTAAATTGGGAAGTGTAATGCTAATTAGTGTCTCTTAAACCTAATTAACAAAGTGCTAAGTAATTAAAAACCTAATTGATTAAGAAACCCTAATTACAATTTTTAGAAACTAAATTTTTTATTTTAAACCCTAAATTGAAATCCTACACTTTTTGTGCTAAACCTTAGGGTTAAACCCCGAGGGTCAAACCCTAAGGGTTTGCTAAGTTACTAACATGCCATTAAATTTGTTAGACAAATGACCATATTACCCCTCTTGAATTATTTGAGCTTACTTGAAGATCTAGACATATTGGAGTGGTTGGCCAACTTCTACCAACCCCATGTGACATAAAATATTATACATTTCAGTCATCTAGATCAGCCATTGCATTTTATCTAGCATATATATAGATTGGAAGAGAGAGAAATGACATTTGTTAACTTACTTTTGTCACAACACTCAAATAGACTCTCTCAAATCAAAACCTCCGAAAATATCAAGATATAGCAGTCACAAACCAAGCCCCACGAACACCTTTATCAAATCAGAGAGCTAGAATCAAAAAAAAATTGTTCATTGAAGGTATAAACCCTAGCCATGAAATCTGACCTTTGATCTGTTGTTAGATGTTAATTTTTTTTGTGTTAAACATGTTATATATGGTGTATAATGATGATCTGGGTTGCTAGATGTTAGATCCATAACATCTAGAAACTCGGATTTGATGATTTTGAAAATCTGGAAATTTTTTAAAATGAGTCTGACAACCTAATGTCAGACCCTTTAAATCTTTGGTTGTTAATGATTTTGGGTGTTTTATGTTTTGGATTTGTAGTATGATAGGAGATCTTTGATCTGGACATGCAATCATACTTATATCATGTGTATATTGTAAGTTATGGAAGGTCAAAATGCTTTGACCGACCATGACTTTACTAATTCTCGGTAACCCAGATTATTGCCAGAAAGCTCTGACAAGAAATGTATGAACCTAGATCTTTCTGTTGATTGATTATTTATTATGTATGTTGTATCTAGATTGTAGTTTGGTACCTGGACTATAGATTAGTTCCTTTATTTCACTTAAACAGAAAACAAGATTCATATGGTGAACGGTCAAAGTGGTCTGCTTAGTCATGAAAATCATTTTCGGGAAAACCCAGAAAAAATGAAGAACAAGATTCTGACATGGTTTGACCATGCCAGATCTTGCTCTGGTGTTGTTGTTGTAATGATATGAGGTTATGATATTGTACCCTGACATATGTGTTACAAGCGCGAACCAATAGATCCTACAAATTAAGCCCAGATTAGAAACTATAAGGATCAAAAGTAGCGTACCCGAACTGTTCTTCATTTCTTGGTAACCCAGAACTGAAGAACAGCTTCTGACATGGTTTTTGGAAGCTGATAACTTAATGATCTGTTGTGTTATGGTCATGATATCGATTGCTATTTATAGTATTTCATTAGCTCTATACACTGTGATCAATAGATAGACTAGAAACATCAAGATCTGATTTTTACGCTTGGTCAAAGTAATGCACTTATTAACTGACATGAAGTTCTGTGTTTGACCCAAGAACACTCAAGAACACATTTAGCGACAGTTTTGTCGCCTAAAGCACCTATAGCGACACTTTATTTATAAAATTATTATTTTTATTAAATAACTAGAAAAAAATAGTTTTAAGTATTAAAAATATAAAATAAATTATTAAAAATTATTTTAAAGTCCGAAAATTAGTTTTAAATATTTTAAACATATTTCATAAATATTTAATATTTTTGGAATATTAAAAGTATTTAATTTATTTAATTGTTGTATTAAATAAATTAATTAAAAATAATTTTAATAATTGAAAAATCATTTAAAATTATATTATGGTATAAAAATTATTTTAGGTTATTTTTAATGACTTTTAATATTTTGTAATGAATTTTATTAATTAATTAATATTAATGATATTTAGGTTATTTAATAAATGTATTAAATAAATTATAAAAAATAGAATTAATGATTTAAAATCATATAAAAATGATTTAAAGGTTATAGAAATATTTGAAGGTATAAAATATAACTTTTGATATTTTGTTATGAAAAATATTAATAATTTAATATTAATGATATTAATTTAATAATAAATGATATTAAGTTTATTTAATAATTATATTAAATAAATGGTTTTAAAATGGTTTTATTTATAAAAATTATTTTAAAAGGATATAAATGAATTAACAATATTTTAAGTTATCTAGTTTTATTCTAGGGGTAGTTAGCATTAGTTTAATTAGTTATTTTTAAATATAAAATTCTAAATCGTTCGTTTAAATAAGATTAAGTTGGTTACGGGTTAGTGCTTGGTGATTTTTGTTCATAATTCCTCGTGGGAATGATATTCTACTTACTCTTTATTACTTGTTGATCGTGTATACTTGCACGCATATATTGATCGTGAAAATGACCAACATCATCTCTCAAAGCATCATATCCATATCAACTTAAATCCACAGATGTAAAAATTAAGAAGAACACCCAAATTAACTAATCCACTATAAAAACCCAAAACCCTAATAAGACTCGTATGTATAAATCTCGTTATATAAATAAAATTTCTCTGTTCTGAATGTGTTATGCGTTATTATATACTTGGGTTGACAAAATTGACCAAATAAATTTTTATCCGAAAAACGTCGTGCTTGACACCTCGTGCTTAAATTTTTTTTCTATAATCGGACTTTTCGATAAAATTATTTTGACAAGTTGCTTTGTCGTGCTTACACTGACAAAACGCTTTATCGCGCTTGTTAGGATTAGTGAGAAATTTAGGTTAGTAAACCTAGGTTAACAAACCCTAACCCTAATTAGCAAAACCCTAACCCTAGTTTATTAATTAAACCCTAATTAGCTAATCTAACCCTAATTAGCTTATAATAACACCTAATCATGGTTAGTAAACTTCAATTAGGTAATAATTAATATTACTTAACATTCTTAATCATTAGAAACAAAACCCTAATCAAGATTAGAAAAGATTTAAGCTTAATTAAGCTACTAATTTGATCAACTAGCTCACAAGTAGGTTGAGAGTCACCATTTCAAGTTCCAAAACATCACACGACATGCTTCCAAACTCCCAAGCAGCAGAAGAGTCACAAATCAGATGTTAATAGAGGCAAGTAGGTGGAAAAATGACCAAAAAGCCAAGTTAAAGAATTCTATAAATAGGAACCTTAGGGCTGAGCAAACTCATGAATTCTCAAAGGCTAGATACACTTATAAACCTACCATATCAAGCCTGATTGATAGCAACAACAACATCAGAAGCTAGAATCATAAATTGCTCAAGAAAAGGTGCAAACCCTAGTTCATAAATTTCTCTTTGATATTATGTTAGATTTGTTGTTTAGATGTTTAGAATTATGTATTAGGATGTTAGAAAGTATTTTAGATCGGTAGAACACGTTTTCATAACATCTAAATACCTTAATTAAGTGTTTTATGAAATCTGGGAATTTTGTAAAACTTGGTCTGACAGTCGAATGTCAGAGCTTGTAGATTCATGTGTGTTTATGTTTTGGTCTATTAATCGATTGGTATTTGTAGTCTATTAGTAGGTCTTCAATCTGGAAAAGAAATCAGGTTCAGATGAACCGTATATTTCAAGTTATAAGCAGTCAAAGTGGGTTGACCGTTCATGGATTTTGGTTTTCTGAGTTGCCCAGAAAACTCAAGAACAAATCGAGCAAGCTACTTTGATGAATTGCTTAATCATCTTCTGATTGTTAATTGTTTATGTTTTTGTTATAGATTAGTACCCTGTTATACATACTACATATCTATGATCTTCAATCAAACAAATAACTCATAGGATTATCAGAATTATTGGTCAAAAGTAGTTGATTGAAAGCATGAATAGAAAGTTTTTACGGGTTTTCGAGAAAAGCGAAGATTTCTGAAAAACAGTTGGTAGTTGTACTTTGACCAGCATAAATAGAGACCTTAGAATTAAGATTTGTTCATGTTAATGTTATATATATGTACCCTAAAATATAGACTACATGTTACAACAAACACAACATACATCTAATACACAGAATCAAAGTTATTCAAGCCACAAAACCGTTGACCGACCATGACCACTGTTCTGGGTTGCCCAGAAACCCAAGAATAACTCTGACAGTAACTTTGAACCTTTATAATCTCTTGTTAGATGTAGATTAAAGCCTGTTTATTACTTGATCTTGTACTATTGTATGAGTAATACAACACCAATACTTGATCTAACCAAAAATCATTACCAGTAACGAGTTATTTGATGGTCAAACTGGTCACTCGACCATGACCAACGGCTGTCCAGAAACTCAAGAACACCTATAGCGACATTTTCTGTCACTGTAGAGCTTTAGCGACAAACAAAAATTATTTTCTTTAAAAATAAATTATAAAAATTAGAAATAATTAATAAATAAATATAATAATGATTATTAAAAATTATATTAAGTTATTATAATTAAATTACGATAGTTTTACATAAATAGAATAATTATTTTATATTATTTTATTATTATTAAGAATTTACTTATTAATAAAGAAATTAGAATAATTATTTATAAATACTAAATAATTATGGAAAAATATTATTAATGATATAAAAATTATAATAAGTGGATATAAATTATATAATAATAATACTCAACGTATTTGTAAAATTTTAGGTAAATATTAATTACTTATAAATAGAAATAAATGATTTAAAAATCATTTAAAGGATAAATAAATATTTTAAGTACTTTAAAAATTCTAAAAAAATATATTATAATGGATAAATAAATTTTATAAATAAAATTTAGTCCTTATGACAAGGGTATTAAATATTAAACCCTATTCAAATCTAACTCGGTATTAAATAAATGTTATAATTGAATATTGTTATCAATATTAACATGTTAGATTTATTTATATGAATATTGTAGGTACTTATTAACGTTTGAATAGCATAACTTGACTGATCTACGCTCAGACAAGTTCTCTATCCTTAAATCTCTTATAAAGCAAATTTCTTAAACCCTGCTTATTTATTGGACAAGATTTTTATCTTGATATGCTGTTGTTATAATACACCTACAATTGAATTATCTTATTATTGAAAATTTATTGCTATAGTTCTAGGATAACTAAGAAATGAATTGTTTATCCATATGATATTGTTTATTGAGCATAAACTGTTGTGTCAAACCAAATTATTTTGGTAAGATAATCTTATACTGAAGTTGAGTATCCCGTAAGGGAGCGAAGTTTAGTCAATCCATATATTGATAGAAGTTTTAGTGTATCTTAAGCACTGTAGGTGATATGCATACTCCTAGGATATTGAATAGGTTGATCCCCTATCTCACATCTGAATAAAATTTTTAAGTCTTTGTGACTGACAGAAATAAGAAAAAATCCAGAAATGGTGAAGTTAAAAATCCAGAAATGGTAACAACTATCAGTTGACATTTGAATTGTTATAATTCTTTAAATCCTATATTGTTATAAATACACAACTTGCTGAGCATGTCATAGCTCACCCTTGCAAATTATTCCCTTTGTAATTTTAGATGGTAAGCCTGGAACTTCTGGAGTAGATAAAGGGAAGCGTCCCTACGTAGATTAGATTATATTCTTATTTGTTTGAATACCTTGTAATAAGAACTCGTTATGAGAATCATGTAATCGAATCTTAATATTATGATATATATATATATAACATCTTTTATTCCATGAACCGTGTTTTCTTACATATATAGATGTAAAATTAGACTTCTTCAAATCTAGTTGAGATCCTTGGGAACTATTTAATGAGTGAGGGTATTAATAGCATGGAATGTTCATGTTGTTATTAATACTCTGGATTTCAGATAAGTAGTTACTATCGATACGATAGTATAAATTCGTTGGCTTAAACTATACATCTGGGTGAGGGTATTAGTAATATGGATTTATTCATGTTATTCTTGGTACTCTGAATTTCGGATAGATAGACTCTAGTCATAGATACAGTTCATATATTCAAGTGAGGGTATCCAAACACAGTAATAGTTCTCTTCAGAATTACCAATTGTTATGGGATACTGTGAATTTTGAATCTATGAGAATTGTATCTGATAGTCCCTCTATTTAATGTAATCTTATAATCAGATACCATGGGTGTATAGATTTAAAAGCATTATGTTGATTTTCTGTAAACACCATATTAGATACTGTGGGAGTATAGATATGGGGGCGTTACATCCACTATATGTCTATATGAATTAAAACTAAAGAGAGTTTAAGCCCAAGTTCTTTATCAGATTAAATGTGATGTATATGTATATCTCTATCCTAAACATAAATCATGAATTCTAACACCATGCAGAAATCGTTAACACATGCTATTATGATCAGATCTAAACTTATAATCTGTTTCTCAATTTCATATAGGTTATCACAACAATTGTTGACCAGACAATTAAGCAATTAAACGCAAATCATAATAGATAATCCATAAAATAACTAATTCTAAATTAACATAGAAGCATGTTAATCGCAGTTACGCAAAAAGATCAATTGTAGCCTTAAATAGAGATTTAGTTCAGCATGATTGAATTAAGAACCAAAATCCACAGATAATGACACATTCAGATTACAAAAGGAAGAGTAAGGAAAGAGAATAAATTATGCCACTGTGATCCTTCTCCTAGCTGCTCTTATCTTGTAATCCTCGTGCTCGATCAGCTGATTCAATTTTCCAACAATGCAATCTCCACTAGGATTTTTAGAATAGAAGAGAAGAAAATTCTAAGAGGGAATCCCCGATTACAATTGATATAAGATCCTATTAATAAGTTTGTTACAAATCCTAAGTAAAATATTAAATCCTACGAGAGTTGTAATCCAATTACATTAGTTAAATGAAAAGTCAAAGTTTGGTCAAAGTCGTACTGGCGTGGTCATGCTGTCCCTAAGATTTAAATAGGCGCGACCGCGTTTTTTGGCAGACAGAGCTCTGTTAAACTGGGGTCAGGCGTTGTCGCGTTGTACCCTAAGTCTTCTTGGGCGCGGTTGCACTGTTTATCACTGCTGCAATTCTGATCTTCTGCTATTGCTTCATGCCAAGTCCCACCACTTCAGTTCCTATGCACTTTAAGCCTCCATCTTCATCCCTTCGACACTAAATACCATCATTCTAGTTCTCGAACATGTTACATACAAAAAAAACAAAAAATGCATGAAAAGAGACTTAAAACACAAGAAAAGAATAATAATTCCAATAAGTTGATATTGAATCATAGGTATGAAACCTACTCATCAAATACTCCTAAACTTAAACCATTTTATGTCCCCAAACAATGACAACATCTAATCCTATCATGCCTACGAATCAAAACACTAGTCTGTTTTGAATTCCAAAAGAGTTGCCTCAAAGAAAACACATCAACTTCAAATAGAGTATCCAACCAAAAACAAATCACTAAATTATATCACTTTGTAAATCAAAACCTTTCATTACTAATGTAGTGTGTGTGTGTGTGTGTATGCTTAGTAACCATTAAATTTAACTACAATACAAATACTTTGCATAATAAGCTTCTTAGAGGGAAAAAATCAGTTTTAACTCAAGACTCACAACAAACAAGTAAAGTTCCAGCTATGATTTCGCAGTACTAAGCTAAGTGTCAATATGGGATTTATTTTGCTTTTATTCAATCACGAGGGCGTTTTTACTCTTTCTCGTGTTTACTGTAACGCCCCGAAATCCGGTCTATTTTCACACCCAGTTTCCGTACGTCGTGATCCCACTTCTTTCCAAACATACATCATTATATAGTGAAATATAATAACATACATTCTCAATTCCCAAGTTCTAATACCTTATAACCTCGTTCATTACAAATAATGATAATTACATTATTCTTTACATCTTACACGAGTGACTTCATCCTCCACTAAGGATACATAACAGTTCATTAAACTATTCTACATTACAAGTCTTTGCTTGATCTTCACGCTCATTCATCTAATGAATGACATTTCTTCTGGATACCGATCAGCTTAATCTTTACGGGATCCTTAGGTTCTTCTAACATCGTATGCTAAAAAAAATTTCATTTAAAGCAAGTGTGAGCATTCAATTGCTCAACAAGTCATAGCAGTTGAATAAACAACTTCAAGAGTTTAAACATTCCTTTAAAACTTCGATAACCGAATAAAGGTTATGAAGCAGCTTGAATAATAAGAATAATCTCGATTCCTATCATTTTAAAACATTTGTCACATTTACTTTAAAATATTTTAATTCTTCTACCTTTTCCATACAGATCATGTCTGGCTAGAATCAATAGCACAGACTTAACAATAACGGTTCATGTATAAATAGAACATTATCTTATTAAACAGTTCAATCACAGAACAGTTCATCTCATAGAAACACCGAAGTGTTCAAATTGTGGCACAAGCCTCATACTTTCTACCACCTTGTACAAATATCACACATTTACACATAGACAGAACTTATCAAGTTCAACATCTGAGAAGTTTTAGAAACTAGCATTCATTTAAAATATGAATGAAGTTAGGAAACTTGCCTTATGCACAGCTACAGCTTATGCTGAATTGCTCATTTCAATCCATATAACACATAAGGAAATAACACATACACCAATTAGTCATATACTTGACTTACGCATTAGTTTACTTAACTTTACTTCTTAGGGTTCGCGTTCTTGAAAACTAAGTTTACGCGACCAACTTTCATTACCGGTTTACGGTTTCATGACATACAGAGATGTCTTACTCATATGTTCATCATCTTTGATGATTTCCATTCTTATCTTCTTCTTATAACTTCTCTAGGACTCAGCACACATCGCTTCTCTGCTAGTAGTTCATATGGTACTTTGAATGGTTTCCCACAAACAACCAACAAATAAGTTCCCGTCTCATCTACACTTTCTTTCACAGTGAGTTCGATCGGTTGCCATTTTCGTATATACCTTCGCTCTTTGAAGGAATTGTTTAGCCAAACTCCCATATGTCAACCATCAAATATCACAATTGCACCACAACCTAACCTTATCTTAACTTATCCGAACCATTAAACTATAATGTTCATTAAGTCAACTTCTTATTCCTTATGGCTTTCTGGCAACTAAATGCCATACCTCAGGATTCATTCTTTATCCGACTCTCCTTCAGCTTTCATTAATCTTATTACCGTTCATTACAGCTTTCTTGATAATTAATATCTTACTTAATACTTTCGTTATCCATTACATGAACCCCACATTTATTACTAATTCTTAATGTCGAAGCCATACCGCTCGTTGTATACAAAGATAGATCGTTCATCGCAACAGCGTTCATTCACAGCGTCTATACGCTTTACACTTATCTCTCATTACCACAACATAACATTGAAATGTTATTCATTACCCTCGTCACTCAATGTCTAAGGAATCACAATCATAACAATCCCCCACATTCGTTTATCGCGACTACGGTCCCCGGATATCAATTCTGTAACCCACGTTTACATTCTTTGTCTTTTAATCTCGTTTAATCTTTTCATTCAACCTTTACTAAACATTTAATTCACTTGTTTAAGTGTTACTTTTCATGAACTACACGTTCATTAGCTTTTGTTACACTTCCCCCAGGATTTAAGAAGTTAAAAGATCATCACTGGGCTTTGCCTGCTGCCGTATTCGGCTTTGGGTCAGATTCACACCACCACCAGTGACTATGACGCGCCACCTTCCTTACTATTACCGCGATGTGGCGCGAGTTTGTAGTACTCGGCTCCCCGGCCTGGTGCTGTAGCACCACCTTACAAAGCATGGCTGGCACTGCGGCGCAAAGCCCTAATTCTTGAAAAAAAATTCTAAGTGTTAACTTGTTTTGAGATGCTTACTTCCCGATCTCATAACTTATTCGTTATAACTCGGAACAAGGTCGTTCCAAAGTTATTCTCTTCCTTATCTTACGTACTTCAATACCCCTTAGATAGAACTTCATTCTGAATCCATTAACATGTTATTCAATTGTCTTAATCTTCATCCTTCGCTCGTTTTACGTTTTTAACGTTCTTCGTTTGTTCGTCTGTAATTCGGTCATCCAAACTCAGAACTCATTCGTTCTTGAGTCCATGACTAAAGTTTTCTATGTTCTCTTACATTCTTATGAAACCTTACACGTTCAGGTTCATTTACTAACATTTTAATTTTTATTCATCTTTTACGAAATTTTCGCCAAAACTTCGTTATAACTCAGTTTTAATCTGTTCTTCATGAATGTTTCTACCATTCCTAACCAAGCAATAAGCATTTAACTTATACACAATGGTTTTAAACTTGTCCATCAACAATAATTATACTACGTTGGTTTTAAATTTTTCCATCAACAACGTTCTTCACGTGTTCTTCGCTCGTTCTTCATTTTTAATCGATATTTTAATTATGATTTTACTTTTTCTTGGAATTCGATGTTATAAAACACCATTCCTTACTTATTTCACCGAATCGTTCATATGATTCATTCGGATCGCTCAAATTCATTACGAATCTTATACTTCCTTAAGAAATTTATAACGTAAACTTTAAATTCTTATTTCTTCATTTCTCATAATTTCAACTATATGAAATCATTCCTAACATCTTTTACTTATTATTTTCATTAAGTTATGTTTTAAACATATAAAACTTAAAGAAAATTAATTCAGAAGTTAGGTTTTCGATACCTTTCTTCTTTAATCTCCTTCCGTCGGAAAATGTTTGCTCACGAGCAAGCTTTTCCTCCTCCTTTTCGTCTTCTTCCTCATCCGAACTCTCTCTCTCTCTCTCTCTCTCAAATGTTGGTGATTTTCAAAATCACCAACAGATGAACTTTAAGCTTCCTTTTATAGATTTTCAAAGCTAGGGGCAAGATAGTCATTTTGCCCCTAAATTACTATTCACACCTTCTTACTATTCCACCTCCTTAGTATTCACAAAACTTCCTATGGAAGTTTTGTGATTCCGTCTTTCAGGATTCGTTCGACAGTTTTAAAAACTACGATTCTCGGAATCCAAATATTTTTGGATATTTCGTATTTCCTCTACCGATTAACTTGTACGTATTCTTCGGATCTCTAAAAAACTGAAAAACACTTTTCGACGCTAAGTGTTTTCCTTCACTTTTCCCCTAACGTAGTTAAATAAATGAAAAGTACATAACAGTACTTTTCGTCATTTTTATTTTATCCGATTTCTGCACGTTTTTTGAGAAATACTTTTATCGACTTACTTAACTTATCACGATATATCGTCAAATCTTTCGATAGAATGTCATTTCGACATACTGAACTCTCAAAAAGGCTTAGGTTATTCAAACCCTAACCCTCAGGTGAATAGTGCCTATTTCGTCTTTTTCCCCGAAAATATTTTGTTCCCGAAAAAAATTTATTTTCATCTTAAAAATTCTTACTCGTTCAGTCTAGCTCGTATCCAGAATCCTTCCATTTTATAATCATCCTAGGTTCTAGAACGATTAATAAACACATAGCACATAATATTATTAATAAAAAAAAAATTATTAATAATTAATTCTTTAAATCTTAAATTCTAGACATCCGATTTTCCGGGTTGTCATATTTACACATGATTGTGCAATGTCTAGCCCTCTTATGCTTTTTAGTTTTACCCGTTTAGCGAGTTTTCAACCAATGACTCCCAAACCAGATGACTTTAGGGCGCTGGGTGTAGAGACACCCAAAGGGCTTACTTACTCGCGTAACAAAGGCCACAGAACTAGACTAGTCAGTGTATTTATTCCTAAAACAAATTTCTTGATATTCTTTAATATATCCCATATCTCCCCTAAACTTATGCTCTTGCATTATCCTAACTTTTACTACCTATTTACTGCATTTCCCTTATTAAAACTGAGATTTCCCACTAGAAGTCAATTATGTGAATATTTAAACTGTTTAATTCATAATTGTTACCCTATCGTGCTATGTGGTTACATTAGTTTCAAATAAGCTAAGATTCACGTCATGATATAACTTTATAATTATGCCTTGGACATCAAACTGTTTAAAATTCATGTAATTCCAATCTCATCATAGGCTAAATGTAAACTACACTAACTGATATGCTTAGATTCATGCAATGTGACCTAACTAAGTAAATACAAAAGTTAAAACAAATATTTTTATGATTTTTTACTTTTTTAATATGCATCAGAAGAATTAAGTTAAGCTAACATATGAATTAAACACTAAACTAAATAATAATATAAACTACATGAAATCAACATGAACATACTAAATGTAACCTAAAAGAAGAACAACCGCCAAACTTAATATGAACAATGCCCTCATTGTACTAAAAATTAAAAGAAATACTCCCCTAGGCAACATCATTGTCGCCACCCGCTTCCTCATGATCAGATGGTGTATCAGGTGGTGGATAAGTCTAGGCTGATCTAAAAATTGGGAACTGAACATGGACACCTAACTATTTGAATGCTTGGGTTAGAGACTTTGAAAACTGAACAATGTATGACTAAAAATCATTGTAAATATCATCCATCCTCCTCTACAAGCATGGTTCCATGTAATCTTGATCAGCTAAAGTCATATGAGATGGAGGAACCTCCTCTTGCTACTGCTTAGGAACCTCCTCAAAAGCCTCTACTCGTCCACGTCCACTTGTACCAGCAATAAAAAACCCTGCTCCACGAGGGTGAGACTGACCTCCATCCCACACTGCATATTTCTTGATTACTGCATGGTCTTTGTCATTCATCGATAGCTACAAAGTCTCGTCAGTCCATTCAACATCCGCATGAGCATACAGACGGGAACTGATAGAGGCGTAAGGAATGCCACCCGAAGTACTCCCTCATAGATACTGCTAAATGGACTGATTGATGATATAGCACACATCGATAGTTTTCCCCTTTACTATTCCATAAAGAAGCATAACTCGTTCCACTGTACCATCATTCTGATGTCTGGTTAACATCAGACTCGCGCAAATAAAGTTGTACCATGCCTTCCTGTATTTTCTCAGTAAAGTGTGTGGGAAGTAAAACTTTTGAACTGTTCCCTGCTTGCGCACCCATTTGTTCTTGGCTTGCATAACTTTTCAACAATCCTGTCGAGCTCCATTTCATATCGTTGATTCTGAATAAAAGTGGTATCAATTGACCTCATAGTAAGCAGGTGAAAGAGGTCATTGATACTTTTTCTGGAGTATAAGACTTGCTTTCCTTGCACAAACGCAATCCCATTATTTGTATCCCCGTGAATCAACATAAAATTCTCTAACTAATGCCATCGAGGCTAAAAGTGGAGTTAAAATAAACAACGCCCACCCATTAGCGTTGATCATCTCAAGCATATGGTCATTTTCCTTACTCGACTTCAGTCCTCTTTCTAGCACAAAGGTCTTAGCTAGAAGGACATCTATGTACTACCTCTGAGCCTCTAAACTTATAAACTTCATTTCATTTAGAATGTTTTTTCCATTATCTTCTCCAAATTCATTGTCTCTTGATGAAGATGAATTAGTGTGAATCCTTTTTGGAGCCATGAGACTGAAATGGTTGGCTATGATAGAACCCTTTTGATCAATGTGCTTGTTTTCTCCCAAACTTTCCCAATTGCCTTAAGACTCTCTCATACTTTCTGTCGAACAGGTGTTATGTGAACCCCAAGTATGCCTTGTCTTCTCAGATTTGAATTAAGATTTGTGGACAGGGGATGTGAAGTGATAAGTAGTTAGGGAACGATGGTTAGGGTTTTTATAGTATGAGTATGGATGAGAGTATATGGGATAGTATGGGAGTGGGTTAGTCTGTGTTTGTTGTGGCTGTTGAAAATTAGTACTTAGTGTAAGTGGAGAGAGAGTGGGGTTTGGTGATGGAGGTATGGGTAGATGGAGGTTGAGTAATGGGGAGTAAGGTTGGAGAGGATAGTTGGTAATGGATTTTTAAAATTTTAGTTAGAGAAGGTGGGGAGTGGGGTAGTGTTCGGTTGGCACAAGAGAGGGGAAAGTCTTGTTTCAGCCGAGTTTGTCTGTTAGAATTAAATGAATAAATGAGCACTTTTGGGTTAAAAACAAAATTTTGAAGTCTGATCGCAGCACGATCGCGATATATTCTGCTTGTGATTGGGCGCGACCGCGCTTAGTAGCAATGATGTTATATGACTGAGGAAGGGCACGACTGCGCTGTCTTCCCATGCAAAATGGGCACGACCGTGTTGTTCTGTATCCTGACATCCTCTAAGTTATTCAATCTCTGAGCATGTCTCCTCATTGTAATTGATTTGTAACTACGACACATAAAAACAACTACTATTATGACTTAATACTACAAAAATCCTACTTAATCTTAAAAATCTACTATGAATTGAACTTAAACCAATAAATGGATGGGTTGCCTCCCATCGAGCGCTTAAATTTAAGTCTTTCAGCCTGACTACTCCCAATTTTAATCTGGATCAGCAAGGATGTTTAGGGCATTCTGCTTATTTTCTGTACATAACCAACATTGTTTTACCGTATGCCCCTTCATCTTAACTGTTGGAGGAGAATTTGACTTTTGATTACCAATAAGAGTTTTTAAGCCACTGTCTTCTTGCAGATCTTTATTCACCTCATCCTTGAATGCAGAAGCATTGTAGTACTCTTACATATCATCCGAGATCAGGATTTCCTTGAACAGTTTTATTTTCAACTCTTGATCAAATACTCGCATAGTTAATTCTCCATTAGGTATATCTATTAGTGTTCGTCCGGTTACAAGGAATGATCTTCCCAATATGATCAAAATGTTTAAGTCCTCTTCAAACTCTAATACCACAAAGTCTGCTAGAAATATAAGCTTATCTACTTTGGCGAACATATCTTCAACAATTCCCAACGGATATGTTAGTATTTTTTCTACGAGTTGTAGAATGATGTTTGTTGGCTTTGCTTCGTTTAAACCCAACTTCTTGAATATGGATATGTGCATGAGGTTTATGCTTGCTCCCAAATCGTATAGAGCTTTCCCAACAACTTGATTGCCGATCGAATAAGGAACGTTAAAACTACCAGGATCTTTTAATTTAGGAGGGAGCTTTTTCTGGAGAACTGTACTACATTCTTCCGTTAGTGCCACGATTTCAAATTCACCAAGCTTACATTTTCTGGATAAAATTTCTTCCATTAAATTCATGTAGCTTGACATTTGCTCTAGTGCTTTGGCAAACGAGATATTGATGTACAATTTCTTAAAGGTTTCCATGAACTCAGCGAATTAGTTCTTAAGTTTATGACTTTATAACCGTGAAGAGAATGGCACAAGAGGTACATCTGAAGTTTACTTTTCCTTTTCCTACACCATTAGCTCTTCTTCGACCTTCTTCTCTTCATCTTTTTCCTCTAACTTTTCAGAATTTTCTAGGACTAGTGAAGGGCGCGGCCGTGCTGACTTTTTATGCAAATTAGGCGCGGCTGCACTGTCTGGTAGTACCTATTTTCCGTTTCGAAGTGTGATAACATTGCACTACTCTTTCCCATTATTTTTTTGATTAACTTCTATATTACTTGGCAGAGATCCTTGGGGTTTTTTAGTCAAAATATTAGCCATCTGGCCCATTTGATTCTCAATATTACGGATAACTGCTGCTTGACTCTTCATTATCACATCATTATTAGCTATTTATTTCAACAACAGATCTTCTAAATATGACTTCTTTTTTGGTTATAAAACTTCCTGGTGTTGTTGATTTCTAAACCTTGGAGGATATAATGGTCATCGAGCCTGTCGATGACTCTAGTTATTGCTCCTTGAGAAATTAGGATGGTTCTTTGCCTTAGATTATAGCTATTCTGATATGGATTTGGCGGTCAGTTATAGCTACCCATAAATTGGACTACTTCTGGATTGATTGCACAATGCTCAATTGAATGTGACCCCGCACACAACTCACATATAATTGCTACCTATTGAATCTTTGCTCATCAAATTGCATTCATTTTCATTGACAGTGGTGACATCTGGGCTGCTAACGTTATTACTGCATCTACCTCTAATACCCTGACTACCTTAGGCTGAGTCATCCTTGTTGTTGGCCATTGGTAATTATTAGCTGACATGGTCTCTAGCAATTTGTATGCCTCCTCAAACTTCTTGGCCATAAATGCTCATCCCACAACTGCATCGATGCTTGTCCGAGTACTACTTCCTAACCTATTGTAGAATGTATTCATCTGCAGCCATTTAAGTAGTCCATGATGTGGACATCTTCTCAAAATTTGTTTATACCTCTCCCAAGCTTCATATAGTGACTCGCCATGTTGTTGCTCAAAAGTAGTAATATCATTCTTCATTTTTGCAGTTTTCGCCGGCGGGAAAAATTTTGCTAAGAATTTCTGGGCCAAGTCATCCAAGGTAGTAATGAAGCCCGGTGGTAATGCGTGTAACCAACTTTTTGCCTTGTCCCGCAATGTGAATGGAAATAGTCGAAGTCTAACTGCATCATTTGTCACCCCGCTCTACTTTAACGTATCACAAGTCTCTATAAAGCTCACCAAATGTTCATTCGAGTCATCATTAGCCATTCCCCCAAACTGTACTGAATTCTGAATCATTTGAATTGTCCCCGATTTGATTTCAAAAGAAGTAGCTGCTATGGTTGGCCTCATAATGCTTGATTGTAGCTCATTAATCCTCGATGTAGCATAATCCGCAGTGCTTTTTGATCTTCTTCAGCCATGTTTACTGGTGTTTCTATTGCCTCTCGAGTTTCCTTTATCCACTTACTGAATCGCTGAAACCTTTTCTCGATGTCGTCCTCATAAGGAAACAACTCTGGCTTCTTTGACCGAGTTTACATGCACTACTCAAGAGTACCTGAAACAAGTAGTAAACAAAAAGAAAAAAATTGTTTAACTAAAACTGATTTAATTTAAATTGATATTAAAAGTAATAAAAACAATTAAATGTCACTGACAATGGCGCCAAAAACTTGTTGATCGATTTTGCAATCAAAACATACGTGCAAGTATACACGGTCAACAAGTAATAAAGTGATAAATCAAATATCGTTCCTATAGAGACAATAAACTGTATTTTACTCTAACAAGCACCAAATTTTCTATTATTTTAGTTTTTTTTTTTAAAATGATCAATATTGTGAATTTGTGAATTTAACTAATTAACTAAATTAAACTAACTAACACAAGAATGAATTAGATAATGGAGATTTAATACTACAATTAAACTTAGTGCTTTACTATTGATCAACACACTTCCTATTAAGCCAAATTAATTATTTCAGATTGTTAACCAAGATCACATAATTAAAATATGACCATCTCTCAATGCATTATACCCATATAAACTTAAATCCACTGATGATAAAATTAAGAAGAACACCCTAATTAACTAATCTATTATATCACTATGTGAATTACAATTAAAGAAAGTTTAAGCTCGTGTTCTTTATCAGATTACATGCGATGTATAGGTATATCTCTATACTAAACATAAATCATGAATTCCAACACCATGCATAAATCACAAACACATGCTATTATGATCAGATCTAAACCTATAATTCGTTTCGTAATTTTATATAGGTTATCACAGTAATTGTTGATTAGATAATAAAGCAATTAAACACAAATCAAAATAGACTATCCATAAAATAACTAATTCTAAATTAACATGGAAGTATGTCAATCATAGTTACACAAAAAAATCTATTGTAGCCTTAAATAGAGATTTAGTTCAACATGAGTGAATTAATAACCAAAATCCATAGATAATAAAATATTCAAATTACAAAAGGAAGAGTAAGGAAAGAGAATAAAATATGTCACTGTGATCATTCTCGTAGCTGCTCTTATTTTGCGATCCTCGTGCTCGATCAGCTGCTTCAATTCCCCAACAATCCAATCTCCACTATGTTTTTTAGAATAGAAGAGAAGAAATTTCTAAGAGGGAATCCCCCTTTACAACTGAAATAAGATCTTATTTATAAGTCTATTACAAATCCTAGATCAAATATGAAATCCTACATGAGTTGCAATCCAATTACATCAGTTAAATGAAAAGTCAAAATCGTATTGGCGCGGCCGCGCTGTCTGGTAAACAAAGCTCTGTTAAACTAGGGTTAGAACGCACTGCTGTTGTACACGAAGTCTTCTTAAGGCCTGGTATGGCATGTGTATCGATCTTTCGCAATTACGATCTTCTGCTACTACTTCATGCCAAGTCCCACCACTTTATTTCTTATACACTTTAAGCTTTCATCTTCATCTCTTTGACACTAAATACCATCATTCCAGTTCCCGAACGTGTAACCTAAAAAACAAATCAAAAATACATGACAAATGACTTAAAAACACAGGAAATGAACAATAATTCCAATAAGTTGATAATGAATCATAGGTATGAAATCTACTCATCAGTATGAAGAGAGGTGAAGCATGTACCAATTATGCTAAGAATCATCAGGGAGTCTGCCTGAAGGGCAAAGGTGTGTGTTTTAACTATGGTTAAGAGGGACACATCTCTCCTAACTATCCCAGTCTGAAGAAATTACAAGGTTGTTTTTCATGTGGATCACCAGAAAACCATATCTGTAACTCTCCAAAGAAGAATGCAAAAGAGGAAACAGCAACAAAGGAAATAGTGGTGGGACACTGATGATTAATGGACCAGCTCAGCCAGGAAGACCAACGTAACGTACATTTAACATGACAACTCGGGATGTAATTGCTTTAAAGGAAGTAATGCCAAGTATAATTCTAATCGATAATATATTTGTGTACATATTATTTGATTCGAATTTGATCGAATCTTTTGTTTCTGAAAAATTTGCTAAGCGATTAAACTTATCTCGTGAAGAATCAAATTGTGATAGAAGTAGTATATGGGATGCCACACGTAAAAATGAAGAAATTGATGATACAACTTTAAAAGTTATTAGAAAACGAATATATCCAAGTGGTCTATTATAACCCTTAGAGGTTCCATAGTAGAGTAAGAGAAAGATATCGTTGCTTAATTTGGTAGAGGAATAATATTATGTTAAAGATGTTGATACCTAAATATAATAGGTAATTATGAGTCATGGTAAGTCAAATGAGACTTAAGTTAATCAAAGATTTTCTGCCTAGGATGGAATGGGAAAGATTAAATGAAATAATATATATATATATATATATATATATATGAAGAATAATTCAATAAAAAAATTGGTTGATTAATGAATAAAGGTCGGATAGACATAATTGAAGTATACGGTAATAATGATTTCGGGGACGGAATCCTTTTAAGAAGGGGATATTGTAAGGACCGAGAATTTTATGTGCTACAATAAAGATTATATATATATATATATATATATATATTTATGAATAAATTTTATTTTAGGAATCATCTTAAGCATATGAGTGAATATGTGTTATATGATATGAATTAAGTAAGTTAGTTGATTTATTTATTTTAAGTTGACTTAGAAATGAAAAAGAGGCCAAGATGATTAACTAATCAAGTTAATTAAGGAAAACAAGATAAGATTATATTATAGCTTAAATGTTGACCTTGAATGGTAAATAAAAATATTAATGATCTTTAAGCGATTAATTATTATTTCTAATATAAAGTCCTTATATGATTATGGATACATATATGTGTAATAATTTATTAATCGAACAATAAGAGTTTTTAAGCCTATTAGGGCTAATTAAGTTAATGAATTAGTGGAACAAAAAGGAAGGCTAGGAGATAAGAATTTATTGAGTTAAGCTTATGTTACTAACTAACTAAGCTTGAGATGAAAAGCCTTCTGACATATATATAAATATTAAAGGAATAAGAATTAAATAACCTAAGTATTATATTTAATTAAGAGTCAAAGTATTTAACTTATATACAAGTGGACTAGCCTAAAAAGTTTATTTTAATATCTCAACCTATTTATTTTCTTAATCTAATTAAATCAAGTCTAATTGGGTTATGTAATTAAATAAATAAGAGTAATTATTTGATGTCCAATGTAAGTGGACTAGAAGCCCTAATTAAATAACTAGGGTAATGTAAAATTAATGTCTTGGACATATGCAAATTATGTGGCATAAAAAATTTAAATAGTAGCCCAAATTAATTATTCAATGGCTCAAACCCAAGCCCATTTTGGTAATGGATCTTCTAGATGAATAAATGGTTAAATAAAGCATTAATAAAAAAATCAAAATTGGGAAATCAAGGGGGGATGGCTGGATTTGAGGAGAAGGAAGGGAGTCACATGGGCTAATTAAATTTTCACTCAACCTTGCAAAGCTAGCCTACAAAAAAATCCCTTGCTTTTATTTCTTATAGATTTCTAAGGATTTGGAATGAGATTTGGGAGATTTGCTAGATATTATGTATATATATAAATGTTATATGTAAATATTTTTGGTGACTATATAAAGAACTCATCTCTTAAGCTAGAAATTTTTTTACTTCATTACTTACTTCTTTAGTTCCACAAAGAGAGAGCAAAATATTAGAAAAAGGGAAGAGGGAGGGTCGTCGCACCATAGAGGAAGAAGAGGAGAGGAGATTTTGTGTAGTTTCAAGCTCCATAGCATACCTTAGAAGAAGAAGAAAGAGTTCATCTAAAACAAAAGGTTTAAAAGTTCACTAAACTCAAATCCTAATTAGATCTAAGTGTATTTTCATATTGTTGTTTTGGATTAAATGATGAATTTATGATCTTAAACCATATGATAGTAGATCTAGGTGTTTTATGATATTTAATGCTTAGATGTTACAACTTTATGTGTTGATGAGCTTTGAAAACCAGGATGAACAAAAAATGTTTTGAACCCTAAAAAATCCTAAATTTTAGTCCACTTTTGTGATGCCCCCAAATTCAGGTACTTGAAACCCGAACTCAGTGCTTCATGATACCATTTCTTTGACCAGAATAATAATAATAATATAAATATCAAACTTAATTTACATATCAGAGTTGTCTATATCTCAGGTTCACAACCTTTGATTTATTACATTATATGATAGATAATAAATATTATCATCTTAATATAGACTAACTATTACAAAGACCTGACAAACATGGACAAAGCCCACTTGGCAAGCCGGGCCTCACCTATGTTCGGTAGGACTTTGGGTTGCATTTTTTTAGCCCAATAAAATCTGGACCTTTTTGGCCTGCCAATTTTTGGCCCGGTCCGTTTGGGCCAAACCCAAAAAAATAGCATAAAATAGACACAAAATTGGTCGACCATATACGGTAAGACCGGCTTTGACTGCAAAATTTTGGCCTATTAAAAAAGAGCTTTTGGGTCACCCGGTTTTTGGCGAACTTCACACTCGCCTTGCCGTTTTGGGGGCAGCCTGCCTTAGTTGCTAGGTTTACTATTACATGAGATACCATAAAGTTTATTCTGCTAGCTTTTTCTTTCCTTTGTTCTTATCTGAACCTTCAGGTTGTTCACGCTTAGCTGAAAACATTAAATTTAAAGCAAGAATGAGCATTTGGGTGCCCAACAAGTAATAGCAAACAATAAATATTAGCTGAAAGAAGTAAATATTTTCTATGAATGGCACTTCTACAACGAATCAACAGTTGTGAAGTAAACTGAAACAATACTGAACAACGTATTGACTATAAATGGAGAATAGTCGACATTCTATGAACTTTATTTTTGATTTTTGATATTCAATTGAAGAATAAGAATTAATTATACGCAACAACAAAGTGGAATATTTTTCAGAGTTTATGTTAAGTGATCCCTAAGGATCTTGAACTTCTCTTCTCTAGTATCTATCAAAGATTTACTTTGATATACCAAGGTGTATCGGATAACCATAAAGATTAAGTCATACCCCTCTGCAAGTATAATATATGATCAACTTCATTATACCCTATATTATGCATAATACTTAAAACGCGCACAATAGCCGAATATACGACCAAAAGTTTCCCTTTTATATAAAAAGGTTGTTCTTCTCAGTCTTATAATTGAATCAGAACAATGAAATTTTATGATTTCAATATCTAATCACTTTTTCGATCTAACTGAAACAATTGGCATCGACCTGTCAATAATAATTGAGTTCTCTTCTCGAACCTATCAAGTTCTAACAAATATTCGTCTAGCCAGAATAATTAGCTAAAACATACCTAAACCCTATTTTTAAATCTAT